>JALIGW010000001.1:127473518-127796018 GCA_023053685.1 Diadophis punctatus similis | reverse complement strand
TTTGCAATTGTAGTACAAATATACCTTCAGGCCATCTAATCATATTTTGCCTTATTGCACCTGAAACAGCATCTTACCTTACTTTTGTCCAATAGGGGATCAGTGATCAGTGATATTCTTCAAACAGTACTTTATTTGGAACAAAATTTTTAAAAGGCTCCAGAACTGCTTAGAGGTACTCCTTAGGCTATATGCTTCATACCAAAGACTTGATTTATGGCAAGTGGCCAAAATAGATTTACTTAGGGATTTAATCAGTGGCACTTGATGTTAGACATTAAGTGCCACTGATTAAATCCCTAAGTAAATCTTTTTTGGCCACTTGCCATAAATCTGATATGAGACAGTACCACCCTATGCTTAGATAGATGTGTCGCTCAGAGGCTTTTGTGCTTTTCATATAGGGAGCTGGGGAACAAGCAGTCACTTGCTTGTCATATTCAAAATGTTACTCATGATGCCTCTGCTGGCTCTTTCATTGGTGTTGGCTAGTGTAGTCTGCTTCCCCCAAAACATCCCATTTACTTGTGAATCTGGAATACAATTGTTGAATGGGAAGTTATAAATTGCAAGGCACAAGTGCTGTGCAGTGCTTCAGTTTAGGTTCAGAAGAGATACTATAGAACAGGAGGGAGCATGAACAAAGCACCTGCCTGTGAAAACATATGTGATTTCTTTAATATGTCTCAAATAGATGCTGTATTCACAATCCCGGACTTTCTAAAGCATGTCTTCTGAACTAAATCTAAAACATAGCCCATCCCTCTGAAGAGATACTTGGCCATCAGTTCTGACAAGAAATGAATAAGAAAGGACTCCTGCACCTATCCAACACCACACCTACTGGAAACCAAAAGTAGCATCTAAATGAAGTAGAGGCTAGCAAATGTTAAGTGATTGCATGTAGTCCCAGTTTAAGAACTAGTTAATTCCCATTCCCATGGTCTGCCCTTAAGTTGCATTTGTATGTAAACCGGGACAGTGTTATTGCATTGTACTGTATAAGTAGTATTGAACTCGAACCATTGTGTATTTAACCTGAAGTATTGTGTATTTAACTTGAATTTTGCTACAATAGGTTCAATTCTTAACTATGGGTCCTCAGTAAACACGGCATTCTAAATCCCAGGGACTATCTGTACCCTTTACAGGTTATGAGTTAAATTATCTAGAACATTGCGTCCCCCCCCAACCTTTTGGGCACCAGGGACGGGTTCCGTGGGGAGAGGTTTTTCTGCAGGCCATAGGGGACGTGGTTTCACATGCTGCCTGCATCCTGCAGATGGAGCTTTGCTTGTTTGTTTGCTGGCATGCTGCGGAATGGTACCGGTCCATAGACCGAGGTTTGGGGATCCCTGATCTATCATTATCATCAATAAATATGAATAAACATTAAACTCACGATACAAAAAAGCCCTGCTGTGCTCAATTCCAAATGTAAATCTAAAATGAACAAGTTATACTCAAAGAAGAAACTCTCTGGGCCCTATAAGGTAAATGGATTTCATTTCTATTTTGCTCTGTTGCAATAGTTGATGGACAGTGGCAAGAGTGGAGTACTTGGAGTCAATGCTCGGTGACCTGCTCCAATGGCACACAGCAGAGAAGTCGACAGTGCACAGCAGCAGCACACGGAGGCTCTGAGTGCAGAGGTCCATGGGCAGAAAGCAGGGAATGTTACAACTCTGAATGTACAGGTACATTACATTCTCTCAATCCCTTCTTATATGGTGGTGGGAAAAGATTGGCTATTCTTCTTTATTCTCTTTAACAGTCTGGGATGCCAGAGAGGCTGAGAGATATTGTTGGGGATACCAGAGATGTTCTTGGGGGTACAAGATTATCTAGTATGCTTTTGAGCAATTTCTAACCTGTGATCTTCTAGGCAATTGAACTTGGTTCTTCTGTTCCTGCAGTCTAATATACCATTCTTACCATCCTTGGCTTAAAAAGTTGCTTCATGTTTAATACATGGCAACATCATTTCCTCCCCCCCTTCTGCTCATTTGTAGTCATTTTTAGAGTACTGGGGAAGGGGAAATAGTAAACATAAAATCATTCTTTCTCAGCCCAACTCACCTCACATGGTGGGTTCCTACCGGTGCGGTCCAGTGCGTAGCTCCGGTAGGGACCCGCCAATAACGCAATTTGCGTGCGACTGCTCCGGTACCGTCTCCACCGGGCAGTCGCGCGTGTTGCCATCTTTCTTTACAAATTTTTGGGCGATTTTGCTTCTGTGCATGCAAGGGGATGCGCGCGAGAGAGATTTTGGCGAGATTTTGCTTCTGCGCATGTGCAGAAGCAAAATCGCGCTGAAATCTCACGCGCGTGCACATCTCCTTGTGAGATTTTGGCGAGATTTTACTTCCGCACATGCGCAGAAGCAAAATTGTGCGAGGGGGCGTGCGCGCATAGCCCCCGTGCACACAAAGCATGGAGAAATGCAGAGCAGCACACCGGTCTCAGTAAGTTAGCAACTCGCCCCTGCCTCACAGGGCAAATAGGAAGAGGAAGCTATGTTGGATACGTTCACCAGCTTGAGTTATTTGTAATAATAATAAAGGTGGGACACGAATGAATGAATGAATGAATGATTGAATGAATGAATGAATGAAGAGCAGTGTTAAAATAATGGAAGGGGGAATGACAAGTTATAGGGCCTGAATTTAAGAATGCTTCAACAAGATCCATAATAATGAAATGCCTCGTTTTGATTAGACTGCAGTTTGAGATATCAAATATGCATCTGCTGCAAAACTTTGTGGACACAGATATCTTGGTAGTTATCCGTCAGATGATAACTTGTTTAGATTACTTTAAACTAGTTAATATACTGTTAACATCTTGCTTAGATTACTCTGAAGAAATAAAAAATGCAATCCAAAAATTACTTACTGTACAACTCCCAACAATGATTAGGCTGGCTAACTCTGCTGAGAATTGGAGCCCAACCTCCAAAGGAGAGCTTGTTTCTCAGGCCAGCTGAAATACATTGGAAAACTATTCAGCAGACACCACTGGTGCCAAAGATGCAGTAACCTTGTTTACTGGGGCCAAGTGCTGAAAACATATACTGTATATCATCAAAGTTAAAGTGGTTGCATTGGCTCTTGGTCCTCCTTTGGGCATACTCCTTTGGGTAAGGTGACCAGACGTCCCGCTTTTGGCGGGACAGTCCCGCTTTTTAATAATTTGTCCCGCGGCGTTTCAAAAAAGTCCCGCTTTTTTAATTTGAATTTGCCCTGCACACCCCTCTGCCTCCTGCCTCGCCTGCCTCCTCCTGCCAGGCGGGGAGGGAGGGCAGTGAGAGGGGCAGCGGCAGTCTTGCCTGTTCGTCGCCGCAGAGCCGAAGAAGCTGGTGGCGTTCGCAGCGCGGGGCTTCCCCCACCCGCTTTCCCCAGCTGCCGGGACGCCGCCATTTGCGTTCTTTTGCCCTCTGTGCAAGCAGAACGCTTTGCGCATGCACAGAGGGCAAAAGAACGCAAATGGCGGTGTCCCGGCGGCCGGGGAAAGTGGGCGGGGGAAGCCCCGCGCCGCGAACGCCACCAGCTTCTTTGGCTCTGCGGCGACCAACAGATAAGCCTGCGCCGGTAGGAACCCACCCCTGGCTGCGATGAAGGGGAGGGGTGTTTGGGGGGGGTGCACAAAGCTGCAGGATAAGAGAGACGGACCCCTCCCGTCTTGCTCCCCTAGAAACACCCCCCCGTCAATGGTGTCCCACTTTACAAAAAATAAAATCTGGTCACCTTACCTTTGGGCATACTTGAAAAACTCTGGTCTTCTAAAGCCCTAATTGGTTTATTAAGTGTTTTATTAAGACTAATTTATAGCAGGGAGCAGCACCAAGCTGGCCTCGGCTAACCATGAAGAAAGTTTAGCAAAGTCTGACTTGATTAGGTTTTGAATGGGAGGCTATCACTCTAGGACTGTAGACCGGGCTGAGAATTTAGGGGAGAAAAGAAATCCAAGAGGAACACAGAGTAAACCTCCTCCATATTGTTGCCAACCCAACAACATGGATATGTCACCATGGTTAAATGTCACCATGGTTGTTGTCACCAGGTTAAATTTAAGGGAGATTTCCCTTTTCCCCTTTTCCCATATATAAGCTGCATCCTTTTTGTTGTTGTTTCTTTACAGTTTAATGTTGTTTATGGCAGCTTCAAAATCATCTTCTGCATGAGATAAAGACGGATTTTTTTTAAAAAAAGAAAATGTATAGAAGAAATTCTATTTACCACTTCTTGGGCTTTTGAAGGCTACTCCTATATATTTATAGAGCAGACTTTTATAAAAAGAAAAAGAATATGAAAAAATGAAAGGTATATTTAATATACCTTTCTACATGCAGTCATAGCTGTCCAAGAAGAAATGTAGGCTGAAGTTTAATCTGTTAAGGGAATCATTTTGTAATGACAGTATATTACTGAAGAATGGCTCAGTATTACAAAGTTCAGAAACTTTAAACGCTCTTTCTGGAATGTCTCTTAATCCTGGAGACTGGCAGCTTTTAATTGCTGTTTAAAAGAATTATTGCATAATAAGCCAAGGAGATGAGAAATGCAATTTTAAATTACCATCATTTAAAAAGTTTAATACTTGCATTTTACTAAATATTTCCAATATTGTCAAAATAATTTTCCTTCTCCTAATTCTCGCAACCTGGATAGTTAAGATTTCTCTGTTTATTTTGTTTCCCTTCGTTTTTTAAAAAATTCATCTGCTTCAAACACTTCATATTCTCCATACAATTTATATGTAATATACTTTTTTTTAATTAACTTGTTTGCATTATGAATAACTTCATGTAGCTTCAGTTCAGTTTCTTTTGCTTTAAATTTGCAACAAATCTTATGCCAGTCAAGTTAATAAATTCCATTTTGATTATGTGCTGTCTGGTTTTGGCTGAAGTGAAAAACATTTAATTCCAAAATGTCTTTGCTGAACAGTTTATAATAACTTTGGTAGATAAAGAATTATTGGCTAGACTAGTTAATTTCAGACATGTTATAGCAGTACATTTATATTTTACTAGCACTTACCATCTCTCTCTCTCCCCCTCTTCCTCCACCACTTTCTACATACTTTTTTACTACTTCTTTTTTTTTACTTTCAAAATTGCACATATACCTGACCTGAATTTCCTTGCTGCAGATTTAACTTCAGCACAAAGCTAGGCTTCCAGAATCTTACCTGTAAGAAAAGGAAGCATTTTGCCACTTGCTTTTATTCCAATGCTTTTATTTGTAGTAGATCCTCTTGTTTGAGATTTTAGGATTGTCGGTTTATTAAAGGAAGTATAGAAGGAGCAGCCTGCTTGGAGCAGAGGGAATTAAGCACATTTGGATCACTCCATAATATGTAAGGAGGAAAGAAGGGGATTTGAGGAATGCAATATATGAAATCCCCAAAGGAGTGGGATCTATGCCAGCTCTCTCCTTTTCTTTCACTGTCTTCTCTTATTTATGTGGGTTTTTTTTTTTTTTGGCAAGTCTGAGTTGAATTTTTCCTCTCTCTCACTAGCACTAGGAGAAGGATCAGTACAAAAGACTGGATAGAGGAAACATCTGGGGATTACAACTATTGCTTTTACAGGCTTGTTTTTTTCATCTTCCAGTCTAAGTTAGAAATGTATTCAAGTCAGCTCTTAGTAACTTGTCAGGTTGTGATCACACTTAAAAACTGAAGATGGGCAGAGCAGCAAAGGCAGGAATAGCAGCATCATTTTAAGCCTGCTTTCCTGTTGTCTCTACCAAGGACGGAGAAGGTTAATTTGGAACTGTGTAAGATACTGCACGTTCAAGCAACCAATGCACCTTCATTCTGTGATAATCTGCAAGATTTTAATTTGGAGACCACACAGGAACTTACATTTAATTTAATTTAATAAGAATTTACATTTAAGAGCCATGGTGGTGCAGTGGTTAGAATGCAGTATTGCAGGCTAACGCTGCCGACTGCCAGGAGTTCAATTCTCATCAGGCTCAAGGTTGACTCAGCCTTCCATTCTACTGAGGTCGGTAAAATGAGGACTCAGAATGTTGGGGGCAATAGGCTGACTCTGTAAACCACTTAGAGTAAAGCACTATGGAGCAGTATAAAAGTCATGCCGGCCTCATGACCACGAAGACGTCTTTGGACAGCGCTGGCTCTTCAGCTTTGAAATGAGCCGAAATGAGATGAGCACTGCCCCCTAGAGTTGGGAACGACTAGCACATATGTGTGAGGGGAACCTTTACCTTTTTATTTAAGTCTAAGTGCTATTGCTATTTAAACAATGGCTTTATAATGATTGTTATTCTAAATGTATTTTTAAGTATTCTACCCAATAATGTCTATTTTTATTTATATTTCCTCCCCAAATATTTGAAACATTCACAGTGAGAGCTGTAGTACATAACAAAGATGCTTAATCTAAAGGGAAAACATTAGTTTGAGATCATGTTAGTTTGCTTAAAAATGCAGGCAGAACAAAATTCTCTAGTGTCGGTACTCACAGTCTTGTTTATGTGCTGCTCTGAATAATATATGTTGACATAAACAACGTGAAAATGGATCTTTGGGTGGGTGTTGGTTCCTTTGAAGGCAGAGAGTGGTTTGAAAAGCAAATCACCCATGTCCTCAAACTGCAAAAAGAGGTGGAGCGAATTGAAAAAGCCACTCTATCGATGGGGATATTTTGAATTCACTGATGTGGAATTTATAAGGGCCTGCGAAGAATTTGGCCCTCTACTTTCGACACCTCATGATGTCCTGAGGTGATGGTGAACTACAGCAGTGTGTGGCATCCTTTACACAGAAAAGAAAACATCCCTTGCTTTCGGTCTTGCTTTCTGTCAGCTTCTTTATCTTATCGGTATAAGGTGGATCACCTTTTTATCAGCTGCAGTTATGAAGAACATTTATGTGAAAATAGTGGCTTTAAAGTAAATAGCATAAAACTGCACTGGAACGAAATCCTGTGTGAGGTTGTGAAGAATGCCAGGACATAACTCCTCCTCCTCAGTCCTGGGGACACCTTCAATTGAGTGGGAACACCTTCAATTGACTGAAACCTTCAATTGACAGCTCCATCTGTTATAATGCCAGCAGTGGATGAAAGGGAGACTTTAGCTGATTGACGTGCCTGCAGCAGGCATTTCTCAAAAATTACGTTTTCCCATTGTTCAGCGACAAGACATCTCAGAAAAAACTGCTGGAAACGTCTGGGTGCCATGGTGGCAATCACTGCAGCAGCAGCACCTCCCCTTCCTCATATAAAAACCAGTTTTTCCTGCTAGCAATGGCAGGTAGAGGGCAGCACAACATCATCTTAACTGGCCCCCTATCAACTTCCAGGGATTACGACTGCACTGCTAAAGGCCTTCTGAATAGTAGTACTTTTAATGTTGCTTCACTTGCTTTTAGGAGAGTTTAATGTGCTACTGATTTGCTAACATTTCATTTTATTTATTTTATTATTTCACTATTTATCAATTAAGGGCAGCTGCTATTCAGAACTGAAGGGAAAGGCAAAAATCTATGAAAACTGCCTCCTACTGAGGATATTTTTTAAAAAAATCCACCATATGACACATTTCAAGAATAGCTTTTTACTGCAAAGTCATAATTCTTCCAAAGATTAGAAACTGTTTATTAATGAAGCTTTTTTTTAAAATGGAAGAATTCCTTGGGTGATATTTGAAAGGTTAAGTTGACGAGAATTGTTCTGTAAACTGAAGCCAAAGTGGCAAATGAGAATCCTTTTTTCTATCATTAAAGTCTAAAGATTCTTTCTCAGTCTTTTTTTATTTGATTTGGTAGTATTAATAAAAAAATTATAGTGAGAAATTTACAATGGATGAACACAAGAGATATTGATGAATATATAAAAATAAATTGTATTATACTACAACATTACAATAGCTCTGTAAATGAAAACTGGCAATTATTTAAAATATTATATACTAGTAGCTGGATACTCGTGCTTCGCTACAAAACTAATATGTTACTCCTTAGCATCAGAGCATGTTAATATAAGGCAACTGGCAGTTGGAACAGAGTTCTTTTCAGGTGGGGATGGGGAGTAGAATGTCTAAACTCTCAGCCTGCAGGCCGGATGAGTCACACACTTGCCATGCCCACACCCGGTTTAGCGAAGAGGTAGCTTCAGAGTGTGTTAATATAAGGCAACTGGCAGTTGGAACAGAGTTCTTTTCCTGTGGGGAGGGGGAATAGAACGTCTAACTCCTTAGCATCAGAGCATGTTAATATAATACTGTATAAGAAATACTAATGCTCTGATGGTCATTTCGAAAAATCCTTTCTTAGAGAGCACCTAGAAGCCAAGAGGAACATACGTGCCAAATTTCAAGTTTGTAGGCTTTACAGTTCTGGAGATTTTGTGATGAGTGAGTGGTATTTGGCTTATATATAGATAGATTTATATGTTACAATCACACTGTGAAAATGAGGCTGCCATCAATATATGTTTACAGTGCATGCCTATTTAGGAATAACTTCTACTGAATTCAGTGGGATTTGTTCCCAGTTACTGTATTTTTTGCAACCATAGCCACCTCTCTTTGCTCTTACAATATGGACAACATTATATTGTGTTTAAGTTTATTTACCGGCTAGATTCAAGCAAATTGCTCGCTCTCTCCCACTAACTGAAATATATGCGTAACTTTGGCTAGCTTCTGCCCATTCTGGATATTTTCTCAACTAACTTTGTTCTGTCTCTTTTAAATGGCTGCTTTACCCATTTCAGTGGGTCTGTTTGTAATAGCTACTGTTGTGGTATCTAACTATTATATATATATTTTTTTCTCTTCAGCTAATGGTCAGTGGAATCACTGGGGCCACTGGAGTGGGTGTTCCAAGTCTTGTGATGGTGGCTGGGAGAAGAGAATAAGGATATGCCAAGGTGCAGCTACTACTGGGCAACAATGTGAAGGAAGCGGAGATGAGGTTAGACGGTGTAGTGAACAGCGATGCCCAGGTAAGTAGCAGGTATGTGTAGAGTGTGGTTCAATATGGCTTTCAGGTTTAACATAATCACATCTAGGATTTAAAATAAAGATGAAACATATCAGGCCTAAGCCCAAAGACGACACATTGAAATTCAATTGAGCCGTGTTCTTTTTTTGTATACATCTAATAGACAAAAATCTTACCCGATTAAAACTATAATCTTCTAACCGAATAGATATGAGCTTATCTAAATCTTTTATTCCTTCCCCCATACAGTTCAGGACTGCACAGTCTCTTATTTTGGACTTCTGGGGTATGCTGCCTCTTTCTTGGGAAGCCACTGTAGGAGAAGAGCAGGCAGAACTGAGGGTGGACTAAAACGTGTCATCAGTTTAGAATGCTTGTGTTGCCACAAGAAAGCCCAAAACAGCCCTCCTTGAATTCCATTGACCCTTATCTAGCACTAATTTAGTGCTGGCAATTAGTTGACCAGATTGTTGTTTATAGGCTTCAATAAATCATTTATGCTGCAACCTACACAAATGCTCCTGATTCTTTGTATCTGACAGTCATGGTGCAATTGCTGAGATGCGTCCCAAGTCCTTCTCCACCTGCACATTTCATCACAAAGAAACAATTATAATCTCAAACTCTTAAAACAACTAGCAAACTATATTTGTAAATTGCCATCAGGTAAAAGCTTGATCATTATTTACTCTGTTTCCCCCAAAATAAGACATCCCCTGATAATCCCAATTGGGTTTTTGAGTGCATGGCAATAAGGCCAAGCGCTTATTTCAGGGTTCAAAAAATATAAGACAGGGTCTTATTTTCGGGGAAACACGGTATTATCATGCTTTGAAGAAAAATGGACTGATTTCTCTGAAGAGGAAGATGTCGGTGGTGTTGTGGGAACTGTGGGAACTGTGGTTGGGATAATGGATAATGATCCATTTTTTTAGCAATAGCATTTAGACTTATATACTGCTTTACAGTGGTTTTACAGCCCTCTCTTAGTGGTTTACAGAGTCAGCATATTGCCCCCAACAATCTGGGTCCTCATTTTACCCACTTCGGAAGGATGGAAGGCTCAGTCAACCTTGAGCCTGGTGAGATATGAACTGCCAAATTTCAGGCAACCGGCAGGCAGCAGAAGTAGCTTGCAGTACTGCATTCTAACCACTGCACCACCGCAGCTCTTTTAAGTTTGATAATTGGCTCCAAATAATGTTGTAAGCCATTCCTACTTCTTCACTAACTGCATCCCTCATAAATTTTTTCAGTTTGATACATGATGACCTTTTAACACTCGACACAAGTATTAAAAGTAGATGAGATTTGAAATGCTGACAATCAGATTTGTATTTGTTACAATTGTTCGTTACAAAGGTGTTACTCTAAATTCTGCTCTTAAATTCATATAATCATCATAAGTAGAAACAACAAACTGGGTAAGGACTTGGAGTTTTCATGAAGAATTAGAAACATTTCAGTGTGAAAGGCAATCACTCAACAAGTTTCAGAGAACGTAGGGAACCGACATATCAGATTCTGCTGATCTCACACCACCTCTTCAGGGTCTGAATAATGACCTGCTATTTCATCCTCCTTTCTGATAATGCTGAGATTCAGATTTGGCTTTCTGGCAGACCAAACAGATGGTCTGCTATTGAATTATAGCCCACCCTTTTCATTCAAAGTTAAATAATGAAAACTGTGGAAGAAAAAGCTTAATATAAGGTAAATGGTTCATAAAATTACATTGAAATCTCATTTGCCTTATTAGAACTTAAATACATGCTGCTTGTTACAAGTCTATATGTGTCTACTAAGGACTAAAGCCATTTAATGAAATTTAGTCTTAGGAAAGTTTGTGTAGGATTGCAGTCTATAGCTTTGATTGAAATAAATGAAAATGTATAAAATGTACTTAACTTAAGTACAGTCTGTTCTCTGTACTCCAAGGTAATTACAGAATTTTTCCCTTTGCAAACAGAGGAAGGACAAATGTTCATTCAATCATCTGAAATAATAATTGGACAAAATTAATTGATACCTTTCTATTCTGTTGGGGTTTTTTTTGCATATAGCAAATTAGTTCAGTTATGTAGTTGTTATGTATTTTAGCTCGATGTTTTAAATGCTATGCTTTCATTTTATGTATCTTGGTATCTTCATTAAATACATACAATATATTTCATTATCATGACAATAGACGACAAACCCTCCTTAATTATACAAACACAAATATGACAGAAAACTAACAAAGAAGGGACCATTATGGATGACTTAGTATGTAATTTCAAGATCTTTGTGAATATCTAAGGTAATTTCACTGGGATTGAATTTTTTTCCCCGAGGCAAGCACGGAGTCAGAACTAGCTAGTGCTTTATTCTCTGTTCCTGCTCATAGATACATATCTAAGGCTATCCAAGTAGTGAAACAGGCTAGATCTGTATATTTCTCCTCCCTTTCTAACCTTTCTCCTTCACTTGGTGAACTCACACAAAGTCCTGGAATGTCTGTGCTAGACATTAAGCAACCATCAACCTAAAATCAGCATCAGTTACAAAAGGTGCAAAAGCCTTTGGAGAACCTAATGAGAAACTTACATGGTCAGAATCAATTATTCCACAGTTTAATTGTCCAGTGGACCCTGCTGCTGCATGTTCACGGTCTCTTATTCCTAGTTTTACTATCTGTCACTATAAAGCTTGCTTTGAAACAATATATAAGTCGGTGGGATAATCAGCCATGACAGAGATCAGAGCTGCAAAGTGAAATGGGAGAAAGAGCCTAATCTCACTCTGCTCTTTCATGGTACAACCTTCTCCATACGAAGTCAACATTATGGGCATGCAAAAGATATATGTGGTCCCTAAAACATGGCTGCTCCAATAGAATTGGGGATCCAACATCCATCAAATGTTGATTAGACCACTTCTGGACATTTAAAAAAAATATTTACCCTACATACTAGCAAATCAATGCAAACCCACGACATTGTACGGAACAGTCAACAATAAAACATCCAAAATCCATTCAAATACTGTATCTCCAACAATTGTACCTCTAGCTTCTCCTTTAAATGCCTTTTATATCAGAGATAATTACAGCAATAAAAATGTAATTACATATGCAGATATGGTTCACTCAGATTCTATGAATAAACTAAAAACACAGCAAGAGCTCCTTAGTGAAAACTGGAATACACCATGGGTCATGTATTTTAAAATTGTCAGAAGAATAAAATCGAATCTCAAGAATGAAGGAGGAAAAATAATAATTTTCCTGGAAGTTTATCATCAGAGAACTACCATCCTCAGCTGCCCATTTCTATGTTGCCTCCTCTTTACTCCATCTCCTTGCTCAAGGTTGGTGGCAACAAGAAAGCATGCTGAAGAATATTGGAAAGCCTTTTTCTTAGTTCAAGTGCAAATACTGTAGGTGACTATCAGCTTCATTGTGATTCCCAGCCCTCAGGCTAGGAATAGAGCTCTTCCATTCGCAAATCAATCTCTAACTCAGAGATAGGCAATCTGATGTCCTTCAGATATTTTAGGATATTGTATTATATCTAACTAATTGGTTGGGAATTATAAAAATCATACTGCAACATATGATTGAAGCCTTAGATTGCCTTTTCTTGCCTAGGTAATAAATAATAGCACATTTGGATGGTAAGTGATTTACTTCACAATATCCAAAACAGAGCGAATTTTGACATGTTTGGTCAGTCAAGCATTCCATCAGGTCTCTTGTGATTGAGACACAGCTGTGACAGAGAAGAACTGCTATCCCTTATAGCAGGGGTCTCCAACCGTGGCAACTTTAAGACTTGTGGACTTCAATTCCCAGAGCTGGCTGAGGAACTCTGGGAGTTGAAGTCCACAAGTCTTAAAGTTGCCAAGGTTGGAGACCCCTGCCCTATAGCTCTAGTTCCATGTTGTTAATACCTGGGACCTTGTCCGCGTGCCATGGTTCTTCCCGGGCATAGGAGGTTGCTTAATATGAGATGGCTCATCTTGGATGAGAATGTTAGCAAACCCAAATACCATAAAGTTATCTAAACCAATATAACAAATAAGCAAACATTTGATCAAGTCTGGATCACTGCCCATGGGGGGAAGGTAAACTTCTATCATGGGATAAAACTCTTCCATTGTTTATTCAACTGTACTTATTGGAGGATGCTCTGTGGAGAGCAAATGAAGACTTGCAGAGAGAGCAAAGAATTAGCAATGATATATAGGAGATATATTCCCTAATCCTGGAGTTTTAGAACAAGAGCACACATCCTTTTCCTAAAAGCCACCACCTTTGGAGTGAAGAAGGAACCTGTACCCTACACACAATGGTTTGAGCAAAAACATAAGCTAAATCTGATTTAATTTTAATTGCATTTAGGGGTATTTATTAAAATTTATTAAATGTTTTATCCTTTATTATTTTGATACCTTGTTCCATCAAAAATTATTATTTGAAAACTTAGAAGAAGATCCAAAGCTTAGGGACACACACACACATAGTCCTTTTTCAAGGTTTAGTCTCCTTGCTTGTTTATGTGTGTTAAAGCCAGATTTCTTTCTGGTCTTGGAAATCTGTCCAGTTCAGGAAATACTGCACGTACAGGAACCCAGTGTTTCTGCAAAGCCTCCCTCATGCTTCAATTCTTGCTCATTTTGTTCTTGGAGGATGCATTCTGAGGCTACCCTCTGCCCTAGGTTTTCAGCCAGCTTTATATCACTGAAAACACACTAGTTCACTCTTGCCCTCATGCTAGGCTACAAGAAACATAATAGAAAAGGGTTGACAAGGTCAGAGCATGCAACTCTTGATTAAGAACAAGAGGCCTCTGTAGAAGAGGCTTCTGTAGACAGACTTCCCTGACTTTTGTGCTCCAGGCATATTTCCCACTGGTGATGCATAGCCCTTGGAGACTGCAGCAGATTCTTTGCGGTGCTGACAGCTTGTTGCTCTCCAGGCATAAAACTTGCAACTGGAAAGTATTTATGAACATTTGGAGCAGAGAGGAGATGGATGTAGGTGGTGACTGCAGTTTGTTCCCTGTTTGGGGCTATAGAGTACTAAGGAAAAGATTTTACAGCAATAGAAGAAGAAGAAGAAGCCACAGTATTTATATACGAGAAAGCATAGGTGGGAAGGCATAGTGAAGACAGTTGTATCAGTGTTGGTTTGTGTCAGTTTTGGTTTGTACTGCTCCTTTGTCTTGACTTCCTCCTCGTTCTGTCCTGGCACATTAGATCCTTGGAGTGGAATTTGGTATTGGGTGCATAGTTTTGGAAGTGACAAGGCAAAATTCTTCTAAGGCTTCTTCTAAAGTCCTCAAATTCTTAGTTATATTTTGGAAAGAGTCTCTTTTATGCCAAGTGCTCCATTTTGGGAGAAATGTGCAATGAAGCCCCACCCATCCCCAAGTGTGAGTTCACAGTATGAACCCAAGAAGACCTAATTCTTTGCTCTGCCCTATAATCCCTAAAATTGGAGCAACATCTTTCAGCTGTGGCTAGGGGGACCTTTGCACAAATCTGCCTTGTGCACCAATTGCGACCCTACTTGGAGAGGGAGGCTTTGCTCACAGTCACTCATGCCCTTGTCACCTCACGGCTAGACTACTGTAACGCGCTCTACATGGGGCTACCCTCAAAGAGCATCCAGAGACTGCAACTGGTACAGAATGCAGCTGCGCGAGCTGTAGTGGGTGTACCGAGATACACCCACGTAACACCTATCCTTCGCCAGCTGCATTGGTTGCCAATTAGTCTCCGGTCACAATTTAAGGTGTTGGTTTTGACCTTTAAAGCCCTACATGGCTCAGGGCCAGGTTACCTTCGGGACCGCATCCTACCACATACCTCCCTACGACCGGTTAGATCCCATAGAGAGGGCCTCCTCCGGGTCCCATCGGCCAAACAATGTCGGTTGGCGGGGCCGCGGGGGAGGGCCTTCTCTGTGGGAGCCCCGTCCCTCTGGAACCAACTCCCACCAGAGATCCGGACTATCCCCACCCTGCTGGCCTTCCGTAAAGCCATAAAAACTTGGCTCTTCCGGCAGGTGGGGTGAATAGGAAGATCAGACTCCCCCCCCATGAATGTTGTTGTTATAATGTTTTTATTATGCTTTTTAATTTTTAAACTATGATAATTGTTTTTACTGTACGTTTCTTATCCATGTTGTACGCCGCCCTGAGTCCCACGGGATTGGGCGGCCTATAAGAGCGTTTATTAAATTAAATTAAATTAAATTCTACCTGTATGTTCATATAATTACTTATATACTAATGGCAATGTGTTATGAATGCTGAATTGCACATATTTTTTCAATAATATTTTATTGACAGTTTGGTAATTTTAAATATCAACAATCAGTATACTCAATATCAGTATAATCAGTATAAACACACCTTACCTCTCTGTTCCAGGCATGACATGCACCATAAGCAGAGATAGTACAGTATAGTGTATCTCTGATATACAGTATATCAGAGATACACTATACTGTACTATCTCTGCTTATGGTGCATGTCATGCCTGGAACAGAGAGGTAAGGTGTGTAAAATTCACTTTCTGGAAGCCAGAGGGATGCCCCCAAATTCAGAAATTTAAATTAGACATTGGATTTCCTCTCCTCCCTTTCCAGCCTTGGAGTTGGAAGTCTGTATTGAGCACTCTCTGATCTTGTGGCTGATCTGAGGTTATGGGCCGACAGTGATAATTCACTAGATCTTAAATCTTTGTAGCTCTGAGGCATTCTGGCTGTCCTAAGTAACTTTATATTATTTCAATAACTTTTCTGAATTTATTTCTTCCTGAATTAAACCACCTAATAAAACATTTTTTCTTTGTACTTTTGCCCTATGATTCAGAAACTGACAAGGGCATTCCAATCGAACAGTAGGATTCCTTTTCCTGTGGTTTAGCCATATTCCTGGCTAAATTCAAAATTCATTGGGAAATTCATTGGGAAAAAATTCAATTTTTTCCCAATGTTCTCTTTGCTCCAGAAGTGGATGCATTCTAGAACTTCTGAAATATATCTGCTGTCATCCCCATGTGAAGAGAAGCAGGAAAAATAAGGGTCCAACCTAATTCCAGATGGAATATAGTCATTTTGCATATAATTCTTGAGAGAGTATTGCCTGTGTAAATAATGTCTCAAATAGCAATAGCAATAGCAATAGCACTTAGACTTATATACCGCTTCATAGTGCTTTACAGCCCCCTCTAAGCGGTTTACAGAGTTCAGCATATTGCCCCCAACAATCTGGGTCCTCATTTTACCGACCTCAGAAGGATGGAAGGCTGAGTCAACCTTGAGCCTGGTGAGATTTGAACAGCTGAACTGCTGAACTAGCAGTAGCCTGCAGTGCTGCATTTAACCACTGCACCATCCCGGCTCAAATCAAGTATGACTTTTGATTACAGAAACAAAGCCCTATAATTTTCTTGGCAATCCTAATGAAGTTCTGTGCCCTGGTTTTCTTTAGGAATTATAAAAACTGTATTTCTGGGGAGGTTTTTTTGGTGATCTCTTATCCAAGCACTAATCAGGATTGAACTTCCGTATGTTGTCTTCAAGAAGAGCCAAGTTTGCTAGGTATCATTGCCTACTGGTAGGCAGTCTGTTAATCAATGGCTTTCCTCTTTTATTTCTTGACATTTTTTTGGGTAGAAAGTCCCTTTCAGTCTCTCATTACCCCTAATTTAAAATAATAGATGACTGTCAGGGCTTATTTACTGATACATTAATTCCAGCTCCAGATTCAAGTAGAAGCACACTTCTCTTATAGTCATGTGTGTTGCTTCTGGTACAGCATCTCCTGTGATCTTACAGACTAGCAACATTTGAAATGAGCATAATAAATTAAGGCTCTATCCACCTTAGAGATGTACATTTGTTGGCAATTGTGACCAGCAGTTAAATCTCTTTGGTCTTACAAGAAATTTTGTCATGCTTATCAGCTTTGTGCATAAGGCCAGTAGCATATAATCATTGCTGTTTTGATAGCTGGTGAAGGAGAATAATTGAAGGAAAATAATCTAAGATTACACTGTGCCAATTCAGAGGATTTTTTCAGGCATAAAAGCCCTGATGAAAACATGAATGCTTGGCATGCAAAATGGCAATTCCTTCTATGATTTGTCAGGGATAGAAGTGACTGTGTATCCCCAGGATATAAGCTCTAGAAGAGCTATGCCCTTGCATTGACTTAAGAAATAGACTGCTAGGCTCTGGAGTCAGCTAAACAATTGCTCAAATTAATTTGACGGAATTGTTTGTCACAACATGGAACAGCTCCTCCTGTGCGCAAAAGGGAAAAACTGAAAATGGATAATTTGTCTGTTGTAAGGCTAAGCTGAATAAGACTTGGAAAAGGGTTTTCTAAATGCTGTAAAAATAAGGACAAGTCACAAACAAAGCCTAAAGTTTTTACCTCTACACCCACCCCCAGTTTAAAAAAAAAGTAATATAAATTAATGATAATTTCTGGTGCAGTCAAAATATTCTATTAATTTTATTGGGATTTAAAAAAAATATTTAGATCTAATCTAATTTTGATAAAAAAACAACTTTAGGTCAAGAAAAGGGCAGAATATCATACTCCATAGTTATCATTATCACCAATAAAACAGAAATGTTTGTGGTTTGATAATTGTGTAATG
Organism: Diadophis punctatus similis; assembly: GCA_023053685.1. Classification (NCBI taxonomy): domain Eukaryota; kingdom Metazoa; phylum Chordata; class Lepidosauria; order Squamata; family Dipsadidae; genus Diadophis; species Diadophis punctatus. Next base: position 127,778,378 of record JALIGW010000001.1, on the reverse strand, counting down.
ATTAAATTGCTTAAATAAGGTGTGTCCAACATGTGATCCTCAGGCTGCATGTGGCCCTGGGCAGCTAATACTGCAGCCCCACAAAATAATAAACTTTTAACTTTATGATGTGATTTATACATTGTACATTAACTATATTATATATTTTATATGCAGTCCAAGACAATTCCTCTTCTCTCAATATGGCCCAGGCAAGCCAAAAGGTTGGACAACCATGTCTTAGATATTAAATCAAAGATGAAAGTTCATCCTCACTTTTGTAAAAGTAGAACAGTGATTTCATTTTGAAAAAAAGAAGAGTCGTTTTAAGAGTAAAAGCTCAAGTAACAGAAAAAGGGTTTTTCTAAAAAGAAAAAAATGCTGATGTATGCTAGTGACAACCATAAATCTGAAACTTGTGTGCACAAGCATTCTTGTTTATTTGTTGGATTTATACCTATATCTCACAAAAAACAACAACAACATAAAAGCCATTCATCTATTTAGCGTATAGCATCTACAGAGGTCATGCAAAGTGTAGTAGGGAGCATATAAGCCAAGATGCTCAAGATTAAAAAAATAAAATAAACCCCAATGCAATAGAAGATGTGGTTGGCTTTTATGCAATTTATAAACCTGTTTTATAAATATATAAAAGGGAGGGAGGGAAAGAGGGAGAGGGAGAGGGAGAGTGAGAGAAATGTTTTGTTAATGGAGATCACCAGTATAGAGTTCCAGTAGGCAAGGATGAAGCAAGATCTGGCTGGAAAATCCTTCTTCCTTTTAAATCTTCTTTTTTCCTTCCCAATCAACATGCCTAATGTGACTAACATTATTCCACAGCATGGCTAACAAAAACAAAACTAGGGACAAGCATAATATGGCAATAGGCAAAATAGGCAGGGAGTAGGGCGGCATAGAAGAACACTAAATAAATAAAATAAAAATGCTACTTCTTCCTAGAAACAAATTTTGTTGATTTATTACTTCTAGTCAGCTTTTTCTTTTAAATAAGCTCCAAACCAGTTTATACATTTTAAATAATTTCAAAGATGTAGATGTGTTGTTCATTAATAAATATAAAATTAATAAACAGAATATGATAGTATAACAAATAGCAAGTGGATGATAAAATGGAAACCATATTTTAGAACCAAGACTGCTAGCATGGTGATCCATTTGAAGAAGACATATGAAAGAGACATATCCAATTTGCCATCTAGCAAAAATACAAAAAAATTGATTATCGACAGAAGTTACCACACCATCGAAAATCTTTATATAAAGTTTGCCACCTCATCCCCAGTTAATATGTGGACAGGAAAAAGCTTATGCCAAAGTTTTGGCCTCTGATAATAAGTATGGCTTTTTTAGCCCAGCTTCTCAGACATTTCTAAGATGTTGTTGGCTGATTTCTTTCCAGGTAAAAATGGGATGGGAGTACTAGAGTCATCCATTTTCTAGCAATAGCAATAGCACTTAGGCTTATATACAGCTTCACAATGCTTTACAGCCATCTCTAAGTGGTTTACAGAGTCAGCATATTGCCTCCAACAATCTGGGTCCTCATTTTACCGACCTGGGATGGATGGAAGGCTCGAGCCAGTCTGGATCGAACTCCTGCCTGTGGGCAGAATTAGCCTGAAATATTGCATTCTAACCACTGCACCAACTTTTTCTAGGCATAAAGGTCTATTTGAGAGACTGCATATCTTCCCAATGGTAGCAAGAAAATCATAGATACACACAGGACACCATCCATCAGCCCACTTGTATAGCCAACCAAGAGTGATAAGATCCTGTTAAAGTTATTGGATGAAGTCTTAGCAAGTACATCATTCTTTTTGCCTTGAGCCTATGTTCTCTTAGTCCTTTTCCAGTTCAGCAGATCTGTCATAGCTACTCAGGACTGCCCTGCACTTCTCCACTACTATTCCTTGTACTTCAAAGTCATCACTGTTGATTTGGTTTACAAAATTTACAGTTAAATATATGGGAATAGTACTACCTAATACACCAATTTAAAGGATTGCAAACAAGTAATTTTGTGTATCGTCCTTTTCTTTTTCTTATGGGTAACATGCTTATGCAATGATTGGAAAAGCTGATTTCTATACTCTTACGAAATAAATAGTATCATCTGATGTTATTTGTCTGCTAGGCATTTCTCTTCAGAGAGAGATAATACCATATACACATATTTTAACACCAATAATTGTGGTATAATTACCATAATTATATACATTTTAGTTATTGTATACATTTAAATTTTACTTTGCTTTCAGAAGCTCATGGCAATATCTATAACATTCTTTTCTCCAGGCTTTCATGCAACAATAAACTTGTGAAATAAAGTGACTGGCCATAAAGCTAACCAGTGTAGTTCCCTGGTAGAGAATTGACTTGAACCTGGGTCTTTTTTTATTCTACAACTTTAATCACTACATCACACTGACCTTTATGTAGAAAGGCTCAGATCAAACTATAACTGCTTGGTGGAATCTTCAGAATAACTTGAATTCCATTCTCATTGTCGCTGAACGCAGCTGAATAAAATATACTTTTAAATAATATATTTAGCAATATGCTTTTAAATAATATATTTAGAACTGGCTTGTCTGTAATGCTTTTAAAAAAAATAATATGGAGTAAAGCCAGGTTCCTCTTTTTGTTTCTCTCGTGTGTGCTTTTGTGATGGCAGATGTTGCTGTGCATTTGTTTTGCTCCTTTACTGGACTTAAACAGCCACCCATTTTAACCAGCTAAATTTCAGAGAATGTATAAATTCACTTTCAATCTGCTGTTCAAAGCAAAACCGAGTGCAGCTCGCTGTTAGAACAGTGTTACGCATGTTAAAGCTCACAGATTCAAGCCCTGATGTTATTAGTTAAGAATGAAGAGAGACTGCAGGAACCCTGGGAGTTTCTACTGATGAGGGAAGCTAATATTAAGCTAAAAGAACAAATGCAGCAGGATGGGATAAAGCAGCTTTTTTTTTTTGTTCCTTTGGTGGCTTTTTACCTCTGTGGCAATGTATCACTGCATCCCTTTATTTTAGATAGTTGGTTTTTTTTAAAGCTGTTTATGAAGCCTGATTATGCACATAGATAACTGCATATATTCATTATAAGGTGTGGTTTTTTAAAACAAAACAAAACAAAAGCAAAATAGATCATATTGTAAAAGATCAGTCCCAGCACTTTGAACCTGAAGATTTTTTTTTTTAACATTTAATGAACTATGTGCAGTCATGCTCATACCCTACATTCTGGATAAGAAGCATTGTGTGCAAATCCCAGAAAAAAAAATCCCCAGGCTTCAGAACAGTTGTTTTTTAGCAGTTAGGATGAAGTGAAAACAGCTCCCTTTCTTAAATGTTTGCCATTAAGATATATTCTTGCTCTTCTGGCACTGTCAGCTTTCTTGACATGATTTGAAAGAGCTTTGACTGAAGTAATTTTAGCAACCTATTTCATGCACTTCACATTAGCTTCACAGAAACATCTGCAGGGATATTTTGTCATCTGTTAAAGTGCTCATTTCTTGCTTCCACAGAACCTCTCGTTTCCACTAGACGTGTTTGCCATCTCGTGGCAAAAAAAACAGGGTAGCTTCCCATAAAAATGTTCACATGCTGAATTAGTGAAGCTGTAGTCGCAGAATGCAAAGCTTTGTTCCATGTATTTACAGAAGCGAATGTAAATCCTGATTTAAAATATCAAATGAATTACGATATATAGTAAATGTATTAAGAGAGTCTAATGGCACCTGAATAACTTTCCTTTTTAAAGAAAAGTAGGGGCAGGTGTACTTTGGGGGGGTGTCTTCTGTTTGTAATTTTGAAAGCATGTTATCGCTGCTCTCACAATGCAATTGGGAGGCTGTCCATTCATAAAATGGCTGCAGTGGGGGATGTAACTAGCCACAAAGCACCAATAGACAGAATGTTCTTGGTCATACTCTCTAACCTGTCTTGAAAATGCTTCTTGCTATCCCTGCTTAACTTTTGCCTTGCTTTGCAATAGATCAGCATGCTTTTAAACAAACTCTAGGTTAATTATCTATTTTTTAAAAAATCTAAGAAGTGCGTGGGCTCAGTTGGGGCTCAGAATCATTCCTAGAAGTAAAAAAAAAGAAATGATTCTGGAAGCAAATGCACCACTAGGAAGCTTTGCAGATTCTTTTTCTTCTTCAAAGAAAAAAGTATATTATTAGTATATTTTTCAGAAAACAATTGCTTAAATATAAATATAAATGAATTAAAAATTCAGTTGGGTTGAGGAGAGTAATTAGAGATGCATGAATATACTATTTTTAAACTTATTGATATAGATCTAAACAACAGCCAACTCTAACCAACTCTTTGCATTTGATCTAATAAAAAATCCACAATAATAAATTTTAAAAAGCATATATGTGTCCAGGAAAAAAAATCATACAAAATACAGGTAGTCCTTGACTTACAATCACAATTTAGCCCAAAATATATGTTGCTTAGTGAGACAGTTGTTAAGTGAATTTTTCCCATTTTACAACTTTCTTGCCACAGTTATTAAATGAATCACCACAGTTGTTAAGTTAGGAAAATGGTTGTTAAATAAATCTGGCTTCTCCATTGACTTTACATGTCAAAAGGTCGCAAAAAGTAATCACATGATCCCGGGACACTGCAGTCATCATAAATATGAATCAATTTCCAAGTCTTGTAAGTGTGAACAATGGTCATAAGTCACTTTTTTTCAGTGCCATTGTAACTTCAAATGATCAGTAAATGAACCGTTGTAATTCAAGAACTATGTGTAGAACAAAATCAGATTCCTCAACCACTCTGTCCCAAGGCCTGGGAGAATTGCTGAGCTTTTCAGTGCCTTTTGAAACACCATCAGGGTAGGAGCCATACAGATTTCTAGGAAAATACTATTCCAGAGAGTAGGCACTACAACAGTTTATCTCACCCACTGGTTTCAATTCATATTGATGTTTCTCAGAAAGGGTGAAACTGCCTGAATCCAACCTTTTCCTCACATCATCAAATAGTGGCTGAAACAGACCATAGAGAAAGGAGGAGAATCACCATAATATGGTGCCTTCCACTCCCAAATTCTGCTGAAAGGGATACTATTATTGACACACTCACAATTTAAAACAATTAATAATTTAAACAATACAGCCAAAAGCCGAACAGAGGTAGATGCAAGCATTTAGTATTGATTCATCAGTACCTACATTACGGAAACAGTTAAAATCAGTCTCAGATATAAGATCTAGCAAGAGCTTTAATTAAGCCTATAATGTATGCAGGAAAGCAACCAATGGCAAGTCTTAAACCCACGGGAGGCGTAGATTGACATAAAGCCGTTTCTGCACGCACAAGGGGAGCTTCAAACGGTTAATGGCAACTGCCTCAGCAAAACGCAGGAAACAAGAGTTCCTGTGGCACAGTAGAACTTTAAACGCAGAGTTTTGATCCACCTAGTGACCCCGTAGATAGTGTCTCGCAATGGCCGAAGAAGGCATTTTATGGCCATGATTTGCTGCTGCTGTTGGATTACTCAAGGCTGTTTGGACTCATTTTGGAAGATGCTCCTTTATTCTGAAAGCCAAACACCTATCAGTTCTGCCGATGTAATTGTCTCCACAATTACAAATTGGTAAACACAATGTGTTTTGGCGCTGATAGGTTGTGTTTCCTTAATTAGGGGCAGCAGTAGCCTCCGGGTTTCATGTGATATGTGAAGCTCAACCGTACTGAATGTTGCTTCAATTAAGGTGTTCATCACAATTGGCTGAGAGATTAAGGAGCACTTAAGGATGAACGCCCCATCCTGTTAATGACCATCAAAAGTCATTAACAAGCATGACCAGTGTTGCTTTTGTACTATATTTGTGCCTGAAATCTTACTGGAAAGGGTCCATATAATACATTTCCTCCATGATACTTTGGAACTATTGTCCACCTACCTCCTTAATAACCTTCCTTCTTGGAGACTACAAAGAAATTGCCCAGGATTATTGAGTCCAGCAATGGTTTTTTAAGGAGAGTCAAAGGAATCACGTACTTTCTGGGAGAAGCTGGATGAATCACTCCCAAACAGCTTTAAATACCCAGGAAAGGTTTGGATCTAAGAAACAGACGGCTGGGTTCACAGTTTGAAGGAACCTGTCCACTTCATCTGGAGCTACAGATTGACAACACAGGGAAACCCACAAGACCATGCACCAAGCAGCTCAACTGCACTTGCCTGGTTGGAGTCCAACTCTCAGCCCATCTAAATGATTTTATCTCTGAGATCACTAGAATATTCTTCCAGCAGCCCAGGTAGATATTCCTGTGATTCATCCCTACTCAGCAAAGAATGAACCATCCTGATCAGGGTCATTGGACCTCTATCTATGGATGCATCAAGGTAGTGAAATGACATTTTGCCACCATTACCATCACATTATAACCCCAAATATGGGCTCTTGATCAGGTTTGGTCAAATTTTCTCTTCCTCTAATAGTGTGGTGTGTGTGTGTGTGTGTGTGCGCGCGCGCACGACACAGACACACACACACACAGAGAGAGAGACAGACAGTATGTCACAGAAGTGAGTACACCCCCTCACATTTTGTAAATATTTAAGCAGATCTTTTCATGTGACAACACTGAAGAAATGACACTTGGCTACAATGTAAAATAGTGAGTATACTGCTTGTATCACACACACATAGAGAGAGAGAGAGAGAGACAGACAGACAGACAGACAGACAGACAGACAGACAGACATAAAGATTGAGTCAGAAACTTATTTGACTGTGTTGATGGAATGATAGTAAGGTCCTTTCCTACTGTATGAGAATACATAAACACCCAGAACAGAAAAAAGAGAGCAGACTATACAAACCAAACCATTTTATATTTCTTTCAGTTTGGCCGCTCATCCCATATGCTTGCCCATTCCCTGGGACCAGGTTTTCAGACATTTAGAGAAGATTAGCAAAGTCAGGGCCATCTATGTAAACCTTTACAAGGGATAGCAAACCCTGTGCATTTTGCCTGGAAACTTACAGAGCCCTGCAACTTGCAAGGTGGTATCGCATGGTGTTATACTTAGAACATAGACACATAAGGACTGGAAGAGACCTCAGAGGTCTTCCAGTCCAAGCCTGTGCTTGAGGCAGGAGCCTTATACCATTCCAGTCAAATGGTTGTCCAGTCTATTTTTGAAAACCTCCAGCACCCACGAGTCCTGGAGGCAAGCTATTCAATTAATCAATTACTCTCACTGTGTGTAGCTGCCAAGTCCACAATTCATATTCACTGTTTTTAAATTGCAGCACCTTATGAAATATGTCCGGAGGATTATTTGATATCAATGGTTTGGAAAAGGACGCCGGCAGGGGATATGGCATTCAATCGATGCCCTCTTAATGCTACAGGTATTATTACTGTGTTTTTTTAAAAAAAAAATCCAATGTGTATTATTATATATCAGAAAACATATTGCCCCTTTATAAGTTTATATGATTATAGTATTCTTTAAACTGAACTTATCTGAACCTAAATAATGTATACATTACTTTTTAAAATCTATGTGTTTCTCACCTAGCCTCCCTGTGGTTCCTGTAGTAAGCAATTACTGATTTATTCTTAAGATAGTTCACTGGAAATAATGGGATGCTCAACATAAAATTCAATAAAATCAATAATATTGCTATATTTTACACTGATCCAGTATTGTTGAGCTGTTTTTCCTAAGAAAAAGCTAATGCTTCCTATTATAATGTAATATTTGTGTGTGCATGCTCTCAACAAGGATACAGAATTCTTCTGAATGGACTTCTTTTGTTGGTTTTGACTTGTGTTTCCATTGCACTTTCCCCCCTCCTCCCCCTGTTCCTCCTTCTCCTTGTTCTTTATGACTCACAGGTACCACTAGCAGGCGCTGCTCTCTCAGCCTTCACGGAGTGGCCTTCTGGGAACAGCCGAGCTTTGCTAGATGCATATCAAATGAGTACAAACACTTGCAGCATTCAGTAGGTGCAAAGCCAGCTTTAGTACTTGCTCTATTTATTCATTGCTAAACAACAGCATTAAGGGGATAAATTGTTTTGCTATTCAGTCAGATCATCGGATATTAAAGAAAAATAAACATTGCTAGAGGTGGGGGGAATATGCATGTCATTTGTTTTCATCTTTTATTTTATTATTTTATTTTATTTTATTTTTTACTTTCCTCAGAGTTCGTGTAATTATAAAATAATGCATGGTTTCTAGCCTTTCTATTCTTTCTCTTATAAAATGTTTATAGGCAGTGGAAGTAACAAACTTCTTTAGGCTTACTGGGAATCCTGATTGTGAATATATTAGATTTCCTGAAGCTACAGAACATTTTATAACCCATTCAGCGCTTTAATGGTACTCCCATAAATCAGTGGCAGGGATACATTTTTTTCCTCAGTTCTACTTCAGCTGAGAACAAGCACAACGGCATAAATTTAGCGCATGAGATAACCAAAGAAAAATGATAAAAGGGCAGATTGCTTTTGAAAAGTGAATCAAAGATCTTCTTTTTTTTCCAGATAATAGGAACATATGGAAGTTCATTTCTCTCCATACTAAATATTGTTTAGACCTATTATTATTATTATTATTATTATTATTATTATTATTATTATTATTATTATTATTATTATTATTATTATTATTATTATTATTATTATTATTATTATTATTATTATACAATTTATAGGCTGCTCGAATCAACTGATTCTGAGTGGCTTCCCAAATTCGCTATTGGGATTAAAACAAATAATCTTAATAGTACTTATTAGGGCAAAAACAACCAGTCAAAAAATCTTTTCACTATTTCTCTCATTCTCCAAATGCACTTTCCTTCCTATTTTTCACAAGACCCACATAAATGTTACCCTAAGGTTCTTTTGTTTCTATATAATTTAGATTGCATTGGGAGTACATAGCTTTCTTTAAATGCGTATCAAGCACATACCAGTTAGAAATGCTATTCCTGCTGTTGCCCTATTCCTCCTCCTCTGTAGCCAGTGGAAGAGCATGCACACAGGTGTTTGGGATCTTCAAAGCAGCCCTGCTGTTCCTCCTCACTTCTTCCCCAATCAGAGGGAGTGTGAACTGGAAAGAAGGAGTACCAGCCTTCCTTCTGAGCGGCTGCCACTGGCGGAGCTCATACTGAACCTAACAACTCATTGTGAATACAATAATCTTCAGCTGTGGATTTTCTCTCTTCATATACTTGTTTTTTTGGGTGGGGTGGGGTAGATGAAAACAAAAGTACAATAGAGATTATCCTCATTTAACGACTGCCTCATCAGGCAACCATTTGCACTTACGGCAGTAATTACTAAGTAACTTTGCAACTAATTCTCATATTTATAACCTTCAAAGGTTTGTAAAGCAAAGTAAGCTGAAGTAAGATAATAACCACAGTTGTAGTTTTCACTTAGCAACCACTTCACTTGACACGTTGCTGTGAGTAGTCCTGATTGTGGTCACTAAATGAGAACCGCCTGTATCAATTTTTCCAAATAACCTTAAAGTGTTATTTAAATTCATATAATTGTATACAAATATCATATACTGACTTACTATTCATAAAAAAAAAGAAATTAAAATTTGAAAATGCATTAAAATATAAAAAATAGTCATTGAAAGAGAAATTCAAATTACCAATTTGTCAGAAATCATCTTCCATGCTATATATATAAAGAATCAGTTTGACATATGTGCATAATCTAGTATGAAAAGTCAGACTTTCCAATGTTGTCTAACAATTCTCTTGGTTCCCTTCCCCCTTTCCAACTTAATTCATATAACATAACTTTTGGTGCATTTCTACGTTCCATGCAGTCTAAAAGAATATATACATGCTCAGTGGACATTAATTGTTGTCTTGAAACAAAAAATATTGTTTTGTTTGTCTTAAAAACATTACTTTTTTTGCATTTCAGTTAATTTGATTCCATTGTTTCTATTGTTCGATATAGTAGCAAGTACAGTCTTGCAATTAAAAAATTGTAGCTGATGTATGAGAAAATACATATAAAGATATACATGCTGATCATTTGACCACATTCAAGTGTCTTTGACAAAGAAAATATTGATTGCACAAACAATATGCTCAGAGAAGCTTTCTCTAAGAAGGAAATGAGGAACATATTCATCAGTGTTCTGTCAATTCAATAACTGATTCATCTACATGTAATGAACAGCTGGCATCAAGCACTTGGAATAGCACTCAAAATGTTTATGCCCTGTTTGGTCATTCAGAAAGTATTATAAGGTGATTACAGGGTGATTCTCTCTTTGTGTGCATACGTACATGCATACACTCACGTGTACATACCCACATGCATACGCATGGATGCTAAAATCACATCCTTAGATTCAGGTTTTATTTGCATCTCTTGATAGGAGCTCTGACAACGGTTGTTGTTCTTTTATCTTTTAAAACAAGAACACAAATCTTATTAGATGTTTGAGGAATGATTTTTTTTTCTTAAACTACTAGGCCAGTGGTTCACAACCTTCCTAATGCCGCGCCCCACGCCCGCGCCCCCACCGCAACCCACCCCGCCGCCACCATTTGGGTTATTTTACCCTCTGCGCATGCACGAAGCATTCTGCGCATGCGCAGAGGGTAAAAGAACCCAAATGGTGGCGTCCAGGCAAAGTCTCCAGATCCGGGCGAGATCTCCGCTCGCTTCGTGTGTTGCCTCTGGGAGCTTTTCGAGCCCTGTCGCAAAAGGCATGCATGACTTCAGCGGGGCTGGGACAGGCGGCTGCTCGGAGAGAGCCACCCCCTTCACGGCTTCGCCCCAAACGCTACAGGTAGACGGGAGAGACTCTGCGAAGGGGGTGGCTCTCTCCGGGCAGCCCTGCCGAAGTCGCTCACACCTTTCGCAATGGGGCTCAAAAAGCTCCCAGAGACAACATGCCAGGGGTGAAATGCTCCCGGTTCGCTCTTGCCTGTCGGTTGTCGCAGAGCCGATAGAGCCGGTGGTGGTCGTGGTGCGGGGCTTCCCCCACCCACCTGGATGCCGTCATGAGTTATTTTGCCCTCTGCACATGTGCAAAGCGTTCTGCATGTGCAGAGGGCAAAAGAACTCAAATGGGGTGTCCAGGCAGGCGGGGGAAGCCCCGCGCCGCAACCTCCACCGGCTCCATCGGCTCTGTGACGACCGACAGGCAAGAACGAATCGGGAGCATTTCACCGCTGCAACACCCGAAGCGAGCAGAGACCTCGCCCAGATCTGGAGACTTCACCCGGACACTGCCATTTGGGTTCTTTTACCCTGTGCGCATGCACAGAACTCTTTGCACATGCGCACAGGGTAAAAGAACCCAGGGTGGGTCATGGTGGGGGCGTGGGTTGTGGGGCGCAATATCATGGCCAGGCTTGTGGTAGTGGGGGGGAGCTGAGGATGCCGGGGCGACCCCGGGAAATGGTCATTCGACCCCCAAAGGGGTCACGACCCCCAGGTTGGGAACCGCTGTACTAGGCTATAGTGATCGATTCACTGTATTGCTCTTGATTTTGCCCCTCCCATCAGCATTACAATCTTGTTCTCTTGAACTACATTCCCGTTACCGCCAAATGAAGGGATTGTCCTTTTAAATGATCCCATGGCACACTCCCAACTTAATGAGCAGTCATTTCTTAAATGGAAAAGTTACAGTGGAACTCAACTATTCTGTCACATCAACTATGAAATGAAATGTACCTGTGAAGTCTAAAAATGGATTAAATTACACATTTCAGGGTCATAGAAAGCTAATCTCTGAAAAGCATTTCTCATTCTAATATGTTGGAAACCAGAGAGAGAACAAATAGTTATCAAAAATAGCGTGTGTCCTGTAAAATATACCTCTATTCTTTTTCCAAATTTAGGCCACAAAAGTGGTTTCCTTTTTTTTCTCGTATTATTGCAGCTGCTACAATGAAATGGAACTTAAATAAAAGAGTTGTGAAGTGAATAATTATTTGCTTCTGTTGCAGTTCATTAGAGCTGATTTCAATTTTTTTTAGTTCCAAATATTACTACAAAATTCATATAACTTCAGTTCTTTTTTTCCTTGATGAAATTTCCTTGCTCTAACACTGGGAATTGAAGGCTTTCTTCTATCCAATTCATTTATTTCCCTAGACGGTTCATTATAGGAGTCAGGTAGAATTTTTGACTTCAAGTAGATATGAAATTGGTATTACAGGATTCCTGTTCCCACAAGGCTTTCTATTTTTGCCACTGCTTTTTTCTCTCTCAAATTCCTTTCTTTTCCACTACACCCCTATTGATAAGGACCATCTTATACTGAAATACTTATTTTAAAAATATCCCTCCCTCCCTGCCTCCCTCTTTCTTTCTCTCATCAGAGTTTTAATTCTTCTCTGGTGCAACAGGGATCTGCCCTAGTCTGATTCTTGCCTTACCTGGGTTCTCTGAGCATCAAAACCAGACCAAGCAACAATCAAATTGTCAACTTTTCTTTTGTCATTCACAGAACCAGGATATAAAAGTCCATTTTTGGAGGTCATTGATTTGCTGGTACATATCAGTATGAAGGCAGAGTGGTTAAATCTATTTTCCTTCCTGATAATAATTTATAATATCAGAAAGGAATAACTAAGAAGAGCTGCAAGACTGTTTTTAATATCCCATTGGTCTGGGCACCTGACATAGTATTGAAAATCAAGATATTCTATTATTTTCAGGCCCAGCTAGTTGTCTCCTGTTTATATCACCTTTTTTATTTTTTTCATTTGGCCTATCAGAGTTTTACAATCTAAGCAAGATGTTTGGCTGAAAGGCCAGTACAGAAATGTTTAGACTGGAGTTTCTTCAGTACTTGATTGAACTGTGTTCCATGGGGCCTTCATATTGCAGTTATAGACCCTGTTCCATCCAGAATGAAGTCATGTGTATAATTCCAGAATTACCATGATGGTCAATTCAATTCATCTCAATGGCAAACTTCTCAATGGCGAACGTCACTTATTACCAACTAAAATATTCTGTGGAATTATTCCATGATTCCTCTTCGATGGAGCACCTTTGTAGAAAAGAAATTGTTGGGAGAAACCATGATAAGAGATGATGGATTTACACGGGGAAGTCCATTCTTTGTCAGTATCTAATGTCAAAAAGGAATGGCCTTTATGGTCAAACAACCTCTTGATTAAAATCATCATTTGTGCTATAATATCCATATTTTGTTTTCACTTCTGCATTAATAAAAAGCAAGCAATTATCAGAACTACCTTTTAAAGTCAAATTAAATTTCATTTAAAATGCCTAAAGAAGGCCTACTGGCACATTAAGACTAACCATATTTGTGGCACGAACTTTTGTATACAAGACATTGCTGTAGTTTATCTGCTTCTCAACAGTAATAACAGTAAGCAAGTAGAAAATATATCAGTATAAGATTTTCATATGTTTGATCTGATTGCTGTCCTTTACGGTGCCAACAGCTGTTTTTCAGCATGTTCTTGGTGCCTTTACAAAGCATGCTGAGTATTTGAAAAAAAGTGCTGCCCAAACAAAGCATGCCAGTGAATAAGATGCCCCACCCCACATACACAAAGAAGATACTGTTCTAAGAGAAATCACTTGATGTAGTAATTTCAATGAGATAACAGACCGGCACGATTTGATTGGCTTAGTATAATCATGGGAAATACTCAAACTGGGGCAAATTTTTAAAAGTGGTATTTGGTCAAAAGGAGGCCATAAATGGAGGCCAAATGAGGTAGTGATGTAGGAAAATCACCCCCAAATTTTGCAGTTTTTCCTTTTTTTAATATATCAATGCCACGGCATAACAGGAAGCAACTGCAGCTGCTGCTATTAGGCTTGCATGGATGAACAGGGCATACATATATACTCATATTAATTATACCCTCTGGATAAAATTTCAGTTTGGAAACACTGTGCCAGAAAAAATAATAAGCCCTTCTCCCTGCTTTATTTCTCTGATAACATGAACAGGCCTCTATGCATATTTTAAGTATTAAAATGCCTGGAGATGTAATAATATACTTGCCATAACATGCCTAATTTTGCTCCTGTGTAAAAGAGAAATAGTTCGTTACTAAATCACTAAATGATGATAGTTTGATGAAGAACAAAACATGAGATACCTTTTTAAGTGATTCTTTTACCTGGCAATCATATTTGCTATGATATTTAAATATAACAAATGATTCCATATGTATGTGTCTGGCTATGTCACTTTGTATAAGAGAATATTTTGAGCACACATTGTGATTGTTTATTTTTTTTTATTTTTGCTATAGTGATGGCAATATTGCTGCCATGTTCCCTCTGGACTGTGACATGTTAAATAAACTATGCTTAAATTTCATGTGAGGACATTGAAATGTTTTCAGATTCCCATTTTCTTAAGATCATTCCTTGATATGGTCAATTCAACTAAAGGTCTTTCTGTAATCAACAACACATATAGAGTGTTACCTTGATACTCATCGTTAATTGTTTCCAGGAGGTGCGATGAGTACCAAAAAATGATGAGTACCAAACAAATAATGTAGGAGTTACAAAGCAGCTGACACCGACAAGTTCTAGCTTGTGTGTTGAATACAAAACAAACCATGAGTACTAGGGCAAAAATTTCCTGTCAAAATATGTTGAGTGCCAAATTCAATGAGTTTCAAAGCAATTGAGTACCAAGATACCACTGTACTGACTTCTTGGTATTCTGTAGCTCTCAATTACTTAGCTGTACATCAGCAATAACATCTCTTTTTTCTAGATCTTTTCTAAAACCAGCTTGGATATCTGTATCTTTCTTTCTAGAGATTAGATTAAGATCTAATCTAGGTTAGATTGCTAACCTGTAAAAGTAAGAATATTATGCAATGTATTATTGCACACTCTGTTTAGACTTGCTTCTTGGTATTTGTACGTAGACTGGTCTCTTCCCAAATGTTGGGAATGATTTGCTATCATAGTTTCGGTAGATATTTTACTGATTCTTCTGTTGCTTGCTATATCTGCAGATATATTATGAAATCCTCTAACCTCCCAATCTGGTACCCATTGATATCCTTTGGTGTACTAATTTGAGGTTGGTACTTTCTTCTGAGTTTGGACATCTTTTAAAATATTTTCTTTATTTTTCTGTGTCTGTTTCCATCTTCAGTATCTTTAGATATGTCACTGTAGTATTGTTTCTTATCTCTTCTAACAGCTCTCTGGAATTCTTTATTAAATGCCTTCCTGCGATCTTTGTCTCTTTGGCCGGGGGTTCTCTTCTCTGCAATTTGCACAATTTGTTCTGCCATCCAGTTTTCCTTCTTCCGTTTCTTCATTTTTGGCAGTCTCTTCTCACATTTATCCTTAACAAGGGCTTTGATTCCATTCCACATAATTGAGTATTCTACTTCTTTGTGCCAATACTTTACTCAGTTTGATTTCTGGGAGCTCTGTATGAAGATGTCCTTGTATATCAACATTATTTTGGTTGTTTCAATACTAGGTCAGGAATGACAAAATAAATGGATTAACAAAAAAAAAGCTATTCTTCTGCTTCATTTCTGTTTCCTAGGCCATGTAGTTCAGCGGTGGGTTACTCCTGGTTGGACCGGTTCCTAGAACCGGTAGTGACGGTGACAGGAGGCTCCACCCACCTGCCCGGGACACTTCTGCGAATGCCAAGGTGGCGTAGTGGTTAAAGTGCAGCACTGCAGTTCTGCAGTTCAGCTGTTCAAATCTCACCGGCTCAAGGTTGACTCAGCCTTCCATCCTTCTGAGGTCGATAAAATGAGGACCCAGATTGTTGGGGGCAATATTCTGAACTCTGTAAACCGCTTAGAGAGGGCTGTAAAGCACTATGAAGTGGTATATAAGTCTAAGTGCTATTCGCTATTGCTATTGCGCAGAAGCGTCACGTGTGAGCGTGCGTGTGAACCAGTAGCAAAAATATTTACAACCCACCACTGATGTAATTCAACTATATTTTCCTCCTTAGTAATTTGAACTTTGACATTCTAGTCTCTAGGCACAAACATCACATGTTTCTTGCATGTTCTGTCAATTTCAGATTGAACTTGACTATAAAATTTGTCATCTTCTCTTCTGCATTGGTGGTTGGAGTACTAACTTTGATAATGATCGTATTAAACCATTGTCCATGAAGTCTAATTGATATTATTCAGTCACTGCATTATACCCAGCTGTGTTTGCTATGTCCTTCCTGACTCTGCAAGCAATGCCATCCCTTCATTGTTTTTCAAGCCCTGAGTAGCAAACAGTTTAATTTTATGCCTGAAAGTGTCTAATTCTAGTCCATTTCAATCATTTGGTGTCTAAGATAATTGTGTGTAATCAATTAATTAGTTTTCATTATGTTGTGTTTCTCCATGCTTTTACTTTTACATTTCATGTTCCTATGTAGATCTGCCTTTGCAGCTTTTAAATTTTTTTCCCCTGAAGGCAACATCAGAAACCAGACATTACCCCAAATTTTCAGCTAGTCATAACATAAGACTATTGGTATGCTAAAGGATCCCCAGGTATCTCAGCAGCATGTTGAGTGCCATTTGGACAGAGGAACCCATTATCCAGCGCTTTATTACCAATCACTTTAAATTGTTATACCTGAAGTTACACGCCTTTGCCGTTTTCAAAAAATTATAGGAGAAGGTGTGGCAGATCCTGGGGGTGGAGTTAAAGGAGGGAACAGCCTAGAACAGGGGTGTCAAACTCGCGTTGTCACGGCGTCGTCACGTGACGTATTGGGACTTTTTCCCCCTTTGCTAAACCAGGCAGGGGTGGGGCCAGCACGTGACGCATCCGGCCTGCAGGCCGAGAATTTGATACCCCTGGCCTAGTATCCTAATGTAGCCACAAGTGAATTCCATTGATCCTTATGTAATTCCAAGCAGATGCTTACCATTAAGTGAGAAGAGTCCTGTGTATAAGCATGAGTAACAATAAATCTGTCCTACATAGGAGCCTGCTTGCTTAATTTGGGGAGCTGGGATGACCTTCATGGCTTGGGTGATCCTTTACAGAGTATATACTCCTGGCCTTCTTTACTCTTTCTCCAATAGCATGATAAACAGCCATATAATCCGTTTAAATAAACAGATAAATATCAAGGTATACTGGGTTTGCACATTACACTAAATTGTAAAACTATAGTACAATGAATAAATCACAATTGGATGGTTTCACAGAATTTCCTATGTGGATGCAGGACTGAGACGAAGAGAAAATCAGCTAGCTAAGGTAAAAAGCCAGAACAATCAATAGTGTGGAGATGACAGTGTTAAACAGCATCCAGGTGATTGGACAATTAACTATTAACAGTTCCTCCACCAATTTCCTAGAGGTGTTCAGTGTAGTAGATACAGTTCACAGATTAGCTATTTTTCCCTATGTCTCTATCTGCATACCTACCCAAGTGACTATAATTAATCTTAATATAAACCCAAACAACCATGGCATAGATTAACAGCCTGAGTGTATTTAAAATACAGTCACAATATATCACCCCATGCCTTCATTTCCTAAAATAAGAAGAACCATATCATTTTGGCCCCAAGTTTTATCTGTCAACAGACCGTTTTTAAAAGTAACCATTCAACCTAGGTTTTTGAAATTCAGCTTCCTCCTCCTTGAGTTTCCACTTGTCAACTCGCATTTTAAAGATAAAAAAGACAAACTCTTAAAGACGTTCTCCTTGATTAAACAGCAGCAGCAGGCAAATTCTTCACACAGCATTTCAGTGTCAACAGGATTAATAATAGATAATTGCAATATTAAGAGATAGGATTTGAAACAATTATTTGCTCACAGTCCAAATAAAAATGGGTAACACAGACATTCCACAAACAGCGAAGTTAAAGACAATCCACAGGCTCTGGGTTCAAGAGGGAACTTAAGCTTTTGGAGTAGATGCATCTGTGTAACTTATACTTGCTGAATAACAGAGCAACAAGGAAATAACATTGTTCACTTTTAATGGTGTTCCATAAAACTGGTTCCATAACAGATTTCTGGACTGCTGTCCCTATAAAATTGGTAGATAGGTTTCAAACATAATGTAATATTGCTTCATATAAAAAAATACAAAATTTTCCAAATTGTTTTAAGAACTTTGTGTAGGCATTGTCTAGGTTTATTTTATAACTATATTTGTGGAAAAGCTGATGGAGCCATCTAGCTATAAAAATCAGCATCATGCCATCTGTTATTTTGGACATAAACCTCACACAGGGTAAACATATGCCACAGAAGGCAAGACTGCTGTCCCTATAAAATTGGTAGATACAACTTGCTAAGCCAACACACACAGCAATATTTTTCTTACGTAAAATTATTGAAATTATGAGAATCTGTCTGTTTTGGTCAGTACTGAATCTAAGAACAAGAACTTATCTTGGCAATGGCTAATGGTATTAAAAAGGGGTGAGGTAATGTATTTAAATATTGAGGCTTGTATAGAAAAAAGAATGCAACGGTAAGAATGGCCAAATGAATAGAGGAGGATTATCCTAAGTTCTTCTTCTATTTCTACTGGTACCCTTTCAATCTTTATTTCCATTCGACTTTGTTTCATTTGGCTCATTATTGCTACTCATTTGGCCTTTCCTTATTAATTTCCGCTGACCCACCATTTCATGTTGGATTAATATTGGAGGAACTTGATTCTTCTGTTTATGCTTTTTTACCCATGGTGATCCATGCTCAAAATGATACAAAATGGGGGTGGGGGTGGTCAAAAGCACTTATTTTATAACATAAGCAAACAATTTCTATGTTATTTTCCAAACAAAGTAGCTTTGTTTGGAAAATTAAAAATTGGAAAAATTGTCTGACTATCTACTACCTTGTCTAGATATAAAGGGAAAACAATGACAATTATTTTATACAATTAAGCAACTATACAATCACATGTTTGTTTAAGCAGTATTTTCAATGGCTTGGAAGAATTCAAAGATGAAGATAATTAGCACATTTCAAAATTCTTCATTAACAGTTACAAAAAGTAACCAAACTATTCACATTGATATTATAATCAAAACATCACATGAATATATACTTAAAAATAAACAATTCAAATTACATATTAAGATTGGAACTTAATATATAATTAATGTATAAACGTAATGGGATCAAAAATATATTTTATCCAAAATAAGTATCATTTGATATAACATGCCTTTAACAACATCCTACCTTGTATTGAATTGTAGGCACCTTGAATTGGAAGGGCAACATTTTGTAGTTACTCACAGAACAGTTGGAAATGAGGCAAAGACAAGAACCAGCCCTGCAGAAATCACAGCTGCATGGGCTCTATATAAATATAATTGGTGAACTTTGAAGTTCAAGAGTTATTAAATCTTCACTTTCTTTCAGCCTAACATACCTTGCAGAAAATTATAGTGACAAAAGAATTGTTTATAGGCAGGCAGGCAGGCAAGAAGGAAGGAAGGGGGGGGGGAGGAAGGAAGGAAGGAAGGAAGGAAGGAAGGGCTATTGCTCAAGAGAGAGGCCCATCCTCTAAAGCAGAGGTCTCCAACCTTGGCAACTTTATGAGGTGTGGACTTCAACTCCCAGAATTCCTCAGCCAGCATGGCTGGCTGAGGAATTCTGGGATTTGAAGTCCACACCTCATAAAGTTGCCAAGGTTGGAGACCTCTGCTCTAAAGTATATATTTTTAAAAATCCCTCCCTGCCTGACTGCCAGCTTTTACTGAGCAAGAAGAGGAAGGGAAGAAGGAAGTTCCTTACAGAGTCATAAAATATAAGCAGCCCCATGTGATAGATTCAAAATGGCAAATAATATTTATAAGTAGAAATACCTACTTCACGCTGTGATTAAATTTAACTCATGAGGAATGTTATTATTGTACCTGAGCCAGTTAGAGTTCTACTCATAGACTTAGGGACTTGTATAATTTGCCCTTAAGTTCTCTAGCTTAAAAGATCTCAAATTAAATAATTAATAAATCAATAGTTTGGTTGTAACTAAAAACCCAATGCCACTATTAGCATCACAAGAACAAAAGAGATGATGGCATAGTTAACTGAACCTGGATTGCTCTTGCCAAAATATCTTGACAGTATCTTTAATCTACTGACTTATTGATGATAAAATCATCTCTTCCAAAAGAGTATTAATATATTCAGTCATCATTGATAAGTATGCAATGTAAGAATCTAATGTTTTTGTGCATAATTTGGAAATATTTCACAGTCAAAGCCACAAAAGTGCTTTCATCTCTATATATTTTGCATTCAAAATATCTAATACCAGGTGAAGGGACCACTTATTTTATTGGACTGCAAAGACATTTTTTGTTATTATAAAAAAAACAAGGAGATAAAATATACTTTACTTACTAGATTGTTATGTAGAACATAACAATAATTGTTATGTAGAACAATAATTATGTAGAAAAAAGTAGTATGAGACTTGCTATCTACTCAGTGGACAATTTTGGATAGAATAGACTCTGCTCTTTTACATACAATTCTGAGTCCTTTTGTTGTTTACTCCAAGGTTGTCTTTTTTCCCCTAAGAAAATATCTTTAGCATCATCCCTTGACTTCATGTCATAATTACTCATTTGTTGGTTTAAATTTTTTCCCCTTTGAAGCCACTGGATTTCCCCCTGTTTATCATTTATTCTGCTGGTCCTGTTGTGTGTGCTTTTCCAAATAAGATATGTAAGATGGGGGCAACAGAGCTGAAAATATACAATAAAAAGCTCCCATATATATGTGAATGGCAATATATAGTTCTTCTCTTTTAACAAGGACATATCACCATTTCCATGTGCAACAGGGACTGCCTGGAGAAGTTCTGTAGTAACTCCAGACATCAAGTCCAGTTAATAGACAAAAAGAGTATTTTTCCATCTATTACTCTTAAAAGTGTTTGTTTGTAAATCACACTTAGAAACAGCCCACCTGCCTCATAGAGTGATTCTATGTGGTTTAGATCACATCATCCATTTAAATTCAAAAGAAACAGCAAGGGAGATGGGGGGGGGGGAAGAGTGTCACCTGGCAATTGCATAGAGTTAGATTTTGCTTCTTAAGAAATCAGCTGGGTAAAATAGAACTTATTATGCTGTGCCAAAATAAATTCCAGCATGTTTTGATCCCATCAGTTGCTCATCTTAGGGGATAAATTGCTCAAAACTACAGCAAGCCTGAGTCAGTCAGATTCTACTGTGCTATTCTTTTCACACTTATCTCTATGACATACATAATATAAAAGAACCTATAAATCAATGCTTTGCCAGTGACTTGAATAGAATGTAGATTGCTATCATAAAGTGGTTATTTGCTGTCATAAAATGATTTTTTGTGCAGTGATGTCTGGTTTTCATAGAAAATATGTATGAAAGCTCCATATAAAGCTACAGCTGTTTTTTTTTAAATAATATTCCTCCAGATTCTCCAGTTCATTAGCTCTGCATCAGCTTTTTGTGTGATTTTTCCAGCCCCCTAATACTCTGTCTGTCTGTCTGTCTGT
The DNA here is from genome assembly GCA_023053685.1 of Diadophis punctatus similis. Taxonomy (NCBI): domain Eukaryota; kingdom Metazoa; phylum Chordata; class Lepidosauria; order Squamata; family Dipsadidae; genus Diadophis; species Diadophis punctatus. The sequence goes on along the minus strand of JALIGW010000001.1, from coordinate 127,756,864 downwards.
CTGTCTGTCTGTCTGTCTGTCTCTCTCTCTCTCTCTCTCTCTCTCTCTCTCCATAATTTTTGCAAATTATGTCAGTAATGTTATAAGCATAGGACTTGTGAGCATAGGGCTAAAACTAGGATTTATACAGTAGAGTTCTTGAACTTGGAAATCTTTATATCAGGAGTTCCTAAAATTTGTTCCATCGTATCTCCCTTTAGTGTAATTTTAATGTGCATACAGTACACTATCCTTAAAAATCCAAACACTAAAATGAACACAAATGAACATAAATGAACAATGAAAACAATGCAATGAAACTTCGGGAAAGCTTCTAACTCTGTGAAGGTCTCAAAACAAGCAATCACAAAGTGAAACTTGGGTCACAGCTTTACACACCCCTCTTTATACACCCTGATAGAGCCGAGGTGGCGCAGTGTTTAGAGTGCAGTACTGCAGGCTGCTTTAGCTGACTGTGATTCAGCAGTTCAGCTGTTCAAATCTCACCGGCTCAGGGTTGACTCAGCCTTCCATCCTTCCGAGGTAGGTAAAATAAGGACCCAGATTGTTGGGATCAATGTAAATATACATTTCTTAATGGTGTAAACCGCTTAGAGAGTGCTTGCACTATGAGGCGGTATATAAATCTCACAAATAAATAAATACACCCCTCTGACCCTTTCCTGGTTTATCCCAATGTGCCAGGCAAGCAAATACCTTCGTAGCATTTTAAAAATATGTACTAGAATAGATTCTAATGTTTTTATTTTCCTTTATGATTTATAGATTAAAGAACATCTTGCAAAAGGACAGAGGACGCTGGCTGGGGAAGGAATGTCTCAGGTGACGAAGACTCTCTTGGATTTAACTCAGAGGAAGAATTTTTATGCAGGGGATCTTTTAGTTTCTGTGGAAATTCTCAGAAATGTTACAGATACATTCAAGAGAGCAAGTTACATCCCTGCATCAGATGGTGTTCAGGTATGTGAAACCATAGTTATGGAATAATATGAAAAAGAATGTATTTTATTATTACTATTATATTTTTTAATATCCTGCCTTTATAAACAACTTAAAGCAGCAAATATATTGAATATTCATTCTTCCTCCTATTTCCCCCACAACAACTGTGTGAGGTGAGTTGGGCCAAGGTCACCCAGCCGTCTTTCATACCTATGGCAGGATTAGAACATCCTAGAGCAGTGATGGTGAACTATGGCACGGGTGCCACAGGTGGCACGCAGAGCCATATCTGCCGTCACGCGAGCTGTTGCCCTAGCTCAGTTCCAGCGCGCATGTGCGTGCCCGCCAGCTGATTTTTGGCTCGCGCAGAGGCTCTGGGAGGGCGATTTTGGCCTCCAGAGGGCCTCCGGGATGGCGGGGGGGAGCGTTTTTGCCCTCCCCAAGCTCCAAGAAAGCCTCTGGAGCCTGGGGAGGGCAAAAAATGGGCCTACTGGGCCCACTGAAAGTCGGGAAATGGGGGAGTAGGGGGGGTCGCGCACGCATGCGCAGGGGGGTGGGGCAAGTGGGGGGCTTTGAATTATGGGTGTGGGCACGCACGCACGTGTGATAGCATGTGTGCGCACTATTTCGGCACCCGAGGAAAAAAAGGTTCGCCATCACTGTCCTAGAGGTTCTAGAATCTCCTGGTTTCTAGCCTTAAACTAGACTAAACTGACTTGTAAAAAGGTTTACATTCAGACCGACTAAGATTCGGTTCCTAACATCTCCAGTTAAAAAAAAATTATCAAGGAACAGAATGGCTCATAAGATCTTGGAGAACTCTTGTCATCCAGTGTAGATGTTGGCTGAGTTGACTCATCATAATAAATGATAGATTGTTTTAATGCTGTTACTTATTGCTGTCATCAACACAAATTGCTCAGTGTTGAACTATGAAAGTCCTAACAAGCACTGATTTTTTTAAAAAAAAATCTCACTGGCTCTCTCATACACCCATTAATTCCCTTGACCAGAAATTCCTATGACATAATATGCATAGAACAATGCAACATCATTCTGTGCCAGTACTCACCTCTGTATGCAAACACTACAGTAAAAGTCATTTCAGTTACAATGGTGAAAGCCTATTTCAGGATGAGGTCTTGAGTTTAAATTGTCCTTTCCCATTAAATATGTCAAAACTCTCTTTGATTTCCAGTTTCAAGAAAGCCATTGTTCACCATTGCTTCTGAATGTATAATCATGTTTTGCATTTGTTCTCTAAATCAGATTTATAAGTCTATTTCAACTACAGTTCCTCTTCAGGTTTGAAAGACAATCATAAATCGCTATTTACACACACACACACAAAATACTCAGAGAAGTTGAGTTGGGAGGAAATAACCAAAAATGTGCATCAATGTAAACCACGATGGCATGGTTGGGATGCAAGTACATAATTGTGGCATGATGATGACACTGTGAGGGTATCATCATCTTGCCATCAAAATGCTTCCAAAATTGCTTTGTATGTTGCAGATTGGAACCCAGACATTACGTTTGAACTCCCTGTTCAGATTTCTTGTTTTTGTTGTCACAACATTTGCAGAAGTGCAATCCTGTTTTTCATATTAATGAAATCATTATATTCTAAATACTCCCCCTGCTGCCAGTATCTTAGACATTGTTCACATATGTTACAGTGAAAAAAACAATAGTAAACTACATTTTAACTATAGTGGTACAGCTTTGCAACTCTTATTTCTTTCGAACTTGGGAGATGCCATATAATCATGGCAGGAACGGGATTTGCATTAAAATGTGAAACTTGTAGTAGTGTAGAACTATTCCACATCTGAGGAATATGACCTTTTAGAATTACATGCAATCTAAATTGCTATAAAAATGATGTATGTACAGTAGAAGTTATTGTATAGTATTTCAAATCTAAGCCTTGTCTAAGCTATTGTCAACAGTATTGCAATATAAAAAATTAATGCTTTTTTCACCAAAGAAGCTGAAAAGACTGGAGCATGGCTCAACTGACCAATGTCTTAAAATACAACAGCAAAACTCATAGACTTAACAACCTATGTAAAACACTGATCATATTTCACGGTTGCTTGAATAGGGACATACAAAATAATTACATAAGGCACATTATTTCTGTCATCAGCTACAGGGAATGACACAGGCACTAATGACAAATTCTCAGATTTCTTCTCTTAATAGCCCAAGAAACCAGGGGCGGGTTCCTAATTTTTTTACTACAACTCTGTGGGCGTGGCTTATTTTGTGGGTGTGGCTTGCCAGCCATGTGACTGGGTAGGCATGGCTTGTCGGTCATGTGACTGGGTGGGTGTGACTTCTTGGACTGCTGAAGGGAGGGGCACTGAGATAGGTCCTGCCACCCATTCCCCCTCCCCTCAGCAGCTCGAGAAGCCTCAAACGTGCGAAAATGCCTGGGATCATCACCGCGCGTTCGTGGCTTCTCGGATTGCTGAAGGGAGGGGAATGGAGATAGCTCCTGCCGCTCGTTCTTTCAGCGTCTCACGCGCTCCCTCAGCCATCCTCCCCTGCTTGGACTCACTGTGGGGTAGGAAGGCAGTGCATGCGCAGTGCCGGAAGCTCGGCTTCTGGGCATGCACAAAAGAATTTTTTTAAAAAAAATATTTTTTTTTTAAATGGTGGCTCCCAGGCACCGGCAACCGACCGCACCGGTACTGTGACATCACCAGTGGGCTGCTACCGGTGCTATAGAGTGGACCGCACTGGTAGGAACCCACCACTGCAAGAAACTGACTATATGTCTCCATTCAGCTTAAGGTTTTATCCATTCTAGAACATCCTAGTCTACTAAAAAGAGGCTTGGTTTCGGATACTTGTTCTACCAAATGTTGTTCACTTTTGATCATAGAGTCATATAACAAGTAATAGCCACCAAAGTTGGAGATTAAAAAACATATTAGCCATAAATTGTTTCCAAATTTCTATAACCATTCGGATGAATTTTTGTTATACCCAGTAAATATATTAATAAAGCATTTCAAAGTGATCAGATTTTCCTAGATGTTCATTGAATGCTAATTTTATCAAATGACCTCAAGCTTGTTATTGAATATTGCTACATTTCTATGCACGAAGAACATGGGCATCTGTTTAGTAGACAAATATTTTATTCTAAGAATTAATCATGCAACCGTTTGTATATCTGGCTTTGTGAGCAAGGAATGGAACATTTCTGGTTGGTTAATTGGTTTGTTGCAAATGCTAATTAAAATCATTTTTTCTTAAAACATTCCCTTGGTACAGCATACCAATATAAAAATAACAGCTGCAATGCCTCCTCTGCAACCTATAAATGTGATGGTGTTTTTCTTAGCCTCTGTCTGGTCAATATTTCAAAGTGCTAAGAGTATTTGTGCAATGCTCAGTATTAGAAGTGGTGTGATAAATTTTAATATGCAGCAGTTCATTATAGCAGTCCTCCATCCCCTTAGCTCATCATTGTAAGGACAATACAAAATGCAAGCAACTCTGTTAATAGCTTCTTGGTCCTTAGATATCAGAATCTTATCAGGGCATTGTCAGCATTTTTCCCATTGTGTTCATGCCATTTACTCCTGAGTTGATGGGATTTGGCTATTTATGCTTTGGTTTTATCCCATCTTGAAAACAGCACTCTATCCTTTGTCTAGTAAGTCCTGAAAAGTGTGTAGAAACGTCAAATGATTGAAAAGTTGGCAAGTAGACTACTCAGTATGTTACAGAATAACTAGCTATCCATGCATGATAATATGCACCCGGAGTGTCAAACTGGTTGTCTGCAGGCCACACCCACCCCAGCTCCGCAAAGGGGGGGGGAAAGTCACGATACATCACATGACAGCAACTTGACACTGCAAGTTTGACTCCCGTGATCTATACTAACTGCCATCTTCTCACAGTCTTAATTTAAGGTGTTGAGCTGAATGTTTAAGCCTTGAATATCCTAAGGTCTGACCGTCTCTTGTTGCAAACCTGGACAGACAGTAAGATCAGGAGGAGAGGCTCTTCTGAACTCCCATTCTACTTCAAATTACAGAGACACATTCATTTGCAGGAAAGGCCATCTTCTTTTGAAGAAAGTGGTTCTTACTGTGGAATGCACTTATTTATTTATTAAGAAAAATTTATATTTGGGATCCTTGGTGCCCTTTGAGCTTGGTTGTTTTTTTGCAGACCTTTCATTACCCAACTAGGTAACACCATCAGTGTAATGAAACTTCTGCAAAAAAAACAACCAAGCTCAGAGAGCAGCAAGGATCCCACCATTCAATCCTGTGCTACTAATATTCTTTTCTGTTGATGAAATTTATATGGCCACCTAATTTACGGTGACTCCAGGTAGTAAAACTCCAAATGCCAATAAACCCTCCAACCCAATAAACCCTCACCCCCTGGCAACAACTTTGTACTGCTTTGTGTATCCACTCTCTCTGCCTTTAGCCAAGGGACAGTTTTTCCAACAGGCTTTGATTTGTTAATACTTTTAACACTGATGAACACAAATTCATGTTTGATTTATATTTTATTATTCTAATATTGTTAGTGGTCTTGAGTATTCAGAATGGTCTTGAGTATTCAGTGTGGATGAAAAGTGAAATAAAATCACATAAAAATACAGGGAAATAAATGAACATCCCTAAATGCTACACAGCCTGGAATTCAATTGATTAGGATCAGCCAAAATAATAAGTGTTGAAATGTGGCTGATTCATTTTTGTAATCTGCTATCCTACAAAATGCCATAACTATTGATGCTCTCTGGTAGTACCATTTTAGAATTACAATACGGGAGAACTTTGTGCTGCTGCTTGTGCATTTAGGTAAAATATATTTCCTAATTAGTAACTTTGATTAAATCACTTTAATTACTAATTGATTGTTATATGGCATACAAAATTGCCCTTGAATAAACTTGTATTAGGATTTATTCAACAAAATGATACCGAAATTTTGAAGAAAAAAATGGTTATACTGTGTAATTTTTCCAAGGAGACTTAAAGCGAAGTCAGAACTGGAATATGTCTACCTTTATTATTATTATTATTATTATTATTATTATTATTATTATTATTATTATTATTATTATTATTATTATTATTATTATTATTATTATTATTATTATTATTATTATTATTATTATTATCTTGTTTATTCATTAAACATGAAATTCAGTCAACTGAACATTTTTTTTAAAATGTCACAAATACCACTGACTGGTGCTAATGGTTGATACGGGTTGCTGCCAGCATCCTAGGTATCAACCAAGTATCTTCTTAAAATATATTAATATTAATAATAATAATAATAACAACAACAACAACAACAACAACAATATAGTAGTAGTAGTAGTAGTAGTAGTAGTAGTAGTTGTTGTTGTTGTTATTATTATTATTATTATTATTATTATTATTATTATTATTATTATTATTATTATTATTATTATTATTATTATTATTATTATTCAAATCCAGCATATACCAATATACAAATTGGGAACTATAATATGGTGGAAACAGCTTATATTAAAAGTGCTCAAAGCGCTCCTATCATGGAGCCCAGATAATAGATACATAAAAAGGGCAATAATAATTCAGACAATCTCATTTATTAGAATCTCCTATGAAACACTGAAATCATTTTTATAATTGGAAATAGAGCTAACTGGTTTTAAAAATACAAAAGAATACAGTCAATTTTTTTGTGCCTGATTCTTAGGCTTTAACTCTACTTACCAGAAAAAAATAGATCTGCATTCTAATTACCCTAGATCTACTTTCATTCACATTCTATCCAGTTTCATTTCTCTTTGAAGAATAAAATGTGGGCCATGCATCAAACAACTTCAGGTTAGTTTTATCAGTAGGGCTATAATGCAATTGGGCATGAATACACATTCCATCAGAACTAAATGACAGGGCGCATATTTGATTAAGCATCCACAGACATAAAAGGGACAGGTTTTCCCCATGAAATAAATAATTTCAGAGAAAGTGACTATCTGATTTTACTCCTTCAATTGGCAATAAAAGGACGTCTATTACGTAGCTGTGAATGCTGAGGAATGTAGGGTTTCTTTTATTTCAATAGAAATTGACCTAGTTTTCATTTTCCAAAATAATATATTCAGCCTCTTCTTTAGGTCTGTAATCAAAAGATGCGTACTTTGATAAAATAACATGAAGACACGATGAATTGTATGATTTTGGCTTTGGCTTGGCTTTGAAGTTACACTGTCAAGATATAAAATGAGCTTAATCTTTTTTATTTGCAAATATATGTGGATTTCCAGGAATCAGGCATTGCATCCAAGTTATTTGCAAAGCACTCATTTATAGAATTTCCCCCGGTGTTGATGTGAAGTTAAATTTTGATTAAATATTACTCGGGATTTCTCAAATATAACAGCTAGATTTTGGATCAACCAATTGGTGAGATCCTTTAACATCCTAGGATACAGTCCACTTAGCCTTAGAGATTTGAACTCATTAAAGTCATTACGTATTTCCTGCCATGTTGTATGGAGCTTGCATGGGATCCTACCACTTGAACTAGTTCTTCACAACCATCTACTAGAACATATATCATTTTCACAAGGGGGAAAAATGAGTCAGTATAGTAGCTTAGCCTTCTCCTTGATGTATTTCCTTTGCTACTGTATATGTCTATGGAGATTCACAGTCATCCATGGTTGTCCCAAAGGTGCTTTTTTCAAGAGGCAACCGGACTTTCTTGTTTTTCTTTGAAGACGCTTCGCTTCTCATCCAAGAAGCTTCTTCAGCTCTTAAGAAGCTTCTTGGATGAGAAGCGAAGCGTCTTCAAAGAAAAAAAGGAAGTCCAGTTGCCTCTTGAAAAAAGCACCTTTGGGTTTCCTTTGCTATCTTCAAAGAGTAGCTGGTGTACTCTTTTTCTTCCTTTTATTTTTACTCTGTAGTATTTGAAGAAACCCTTTTGATGTTTTCTGCATCCTTTGCTAGTCTCAGCTCACTTGTGAGTGTTTGCTTTTTTGATTTCATCTCTATGAATCTGCTACTTGTATGAGCTCGTCCTTGGTGATTTGTTCCTCTTTCTACCACATCATTGCATCTTGGCTTTGGGATTCTTTTTTAACTAAAACTTTTTTCTTTAGACACATTGGCTTTTTCTAATGCCATTTTTTTCCTTATTAGAATTTTTGATCTTTGAGTATCTTCATTTTTAGGTATTTTTTCCAACTTGTGTTTCTTTTCTCATCACCTTCTTTTGGCATGGAATTATACTTATGACTGTATGTGAAAGGATGAGTCTGCATTACGTTCCCTTCCAACATCATATTCAGATATGATATTCAGCCGGTTCGGATCGGTTCACCCGAACTGGTAGTGGAAATCGCGGGTGGACCCACCCACCCGCCCCAGCTCTATGCCATCCTATTTTAGGCACGTTTTTGAGGCCGGGTGCATGTGCAGAAGGCACATGAGCAAGCAAAGAGCATGTACGGAAGGCCAGGTGCATGCACAGAAGCTGCACGTGCAAAGTGAGTGTGCGCATGCGCAGCGAACCAGTGGTAAGAAGATGTGAAACCCACCGCTGATCATATCATTTTTAAAGTTAGGATCAGGTCAAGATGTGGCTCAAATCAAGGATCCTTTGTGCTTTCACTTATTTCTGAAGGAAAAAATTATCATGTTCTGTCTAAATTTCCTGGAAGGACCTTACTTAACAGAGTTTTACCCAACAGATTAACTTGGAAATTCTGAAGGACCATGAAGTATCCTGAATTTTTTTTTAATGAAAATTAGAAGTTGTTTGATTCCAGAATAACTCTTTAAAGCTTACATTAATGTAGCTTCCCAATGGTCTTCAAGGCAGTCCCTTGTAGAGTGCATTGTGATAGTCCAATTATGGGATGATTTCAACATAAATGACAGATTTAAGTGCTCCCAGTGCAAATTAGGTACAACCGGCGCACCACTTGGAGCTGGGCAAAGACTGCTGGTATTTCCACTGATCCAAGTAAGAGCTTTGAGTTCTAGAAGTGCCCCAGATTGTGCACCAGTCTAGAGCGTGGGAGTGGAGCCCCATCAAAGACTATGGCTGGAAAGTCCCCAGCTCTAAGTAGAATCAAAAATCAACAGCCACTAGGTTTTGAGCCTGAGTCTGTTCCTCCTTATTTAAATCTACAGCTTCCAATTACTAGGGTAGAATATTGACAGCATCATTTGGTTGATCTGGAATTTTGATCTGCAACTGAATATCACCTATAGATTGCAAATAACAAACCCTAAAGTGGAGGATGATCTCCCGCAGAAGTTTTTTTAATAGATTTTATAGATGTTATAGGAGGAGCTACAGCACTGAGCTTTAAGGCACACTATAGATGAGGACCCAAAAATGTAACCACTGCCAACACCAGCACAAACTAGCTATCAGGAATGGAGGAGAACTACTGTAACATGGTGCCCTCAGCTCCCAAAATCCTCAGCTAGTCTAGAAGGATACCATGATAAATTGTCTTGAAAGCCATTGAGGAAACTAGAACCAAATGATGGACACACACACACACACACAGCTCTGCCAAAATCATCAGCAGGCATATGCTGTCTCCATTGAAACCCAAACTTAAACCAAACTAAAATGGGTCCAGATGAATAGGTGCATATTTTTTTCCTGCTGCTTCAAATCTTCCAGTGAAAGTATGTACTGCGCATGAAAATATGTTCAGGATTTTTTTCAGAAAAGTATTCGTATTAGGAATAGATACATTAAAAAAGAATATAAATGGAATAAAAGATAGCAAAGAGGGAAGAAGACACATTTGGGCTGGCCTTATGATTGTTACATGGTGTGTTTGGGCCAGAGGTGGGCTTCAAAACTTTTAGCAAGGGGTTCTCTGCCCGGTTGCTGGGTGGGTGTGGCCATAGTGGGCATGATCTAGTCAGCCTCCTGCACCTCGAGGGGGGTGTTTTTGCTTTCCTCGAGCCTCCAGGAGGGCGAAAATGGCCTCCAGGCTCCGGAGGCCCTCTGGAGGCTGGAAACAGGCCCGTTTCTGGCCTTCCCGAACTTCCGGTAGGCCCGTTTTTCACCCTCCCCAAGCCTCCACGTGCGCCCTGCACTTACCTGCATTCAAAATGGGCCGCGTGGGGACTCCTGGGAGGGGCAGGGTGGGGTGGGAAGGGCCAGCAAGGAGTGGGATTTGGGGGTTCTCCAAACTGCACAGAATCTTAGCTAGAGGTTTCCCGAACCCCTGCGAACCCCCAGCATCCCAACTCTGGTTTGTGCTTTTTTTTTTAAATGGAGCTCTTTCCCTGGTGGAAGGATGTATGTATGTATGTATGTATGTATGTATGTATGTATGTATGTATGTATAAAGTAGACTGTTTCTGGCTGCTTAGACAGTTTGGATTTGAAGTTCAGGAGTGGAGCGTTCAGGACTGGACCTGAATGTAGCAAGCTGAAAAATATTTGTTGAGGGAAAACACATCATTAATTGTTTTATAGCGTTTGACAGCATGTTGGTGGCTGCACTATTCTTTTACAGTTTTGGTAGTGGTTCTTTGGACTGGTTTTGGGTGTGGTGCCAACTTTGACATTATATTTTTGGAGGACTGGACTTCTGATGGATGCTAAGATCCGGCTGAGAGGTGGGCTGCTGTGAGATGCTGCTGCTGGATGCTTTTGCTATTGCCTGCTTCCTTCTGTATCATCGGCTCTGTTCTTTTTGGAGTATGTTGGGGCTTTGGAGGTGTGAGTGGGTGGAGGATGACAGTAGAGTGGCAGAACACTTTAGAGTACTTTCAAGATATTATTTGATATTATTTTAATGAAAGAGTAGTTAAAGCTTTTTGAATGATTCTGTATGCAAAATATACAAAAGTTCAGATATGGAATTGTTCAAATTGTACCTTTCTTTCAATTCATCATAGAAATGTGGGTGATTTTGTTCTTCTTCCTATTCATATTGCACATCATTTATTAACACTACATTTCTTCTAGCCCTCCAGTTCACATATGATGAAGTTTCAAATCTTGGTAATAAAGTAATTAGAAATAAATATCATCACCCAATTCTGTCCCAAGTAACATCTGGTAGAATCAATTAATTTGCATTTGACCTGGATTCTGAACTGGGACAAGAATTTGGGATGTTTCAGAATATTATATACCATAGCGACTGCATACAATGTGCGTATGTGTGGTACATTGGCAGAATTTATACAATTTATGTGCAGAAAAAGCAATGCTTAGTTATTGTGTTGCTGCTTTTTATGTAGGAGAATTACATAAACATAAACTACATGGATAGGGTTACGGATAACTTTGTTCTTAGTCCTGGGAAATGTTGTTAGTTTGGTAATAGAAAGGCTGCCCAGTACAAACACCCTAGCTAGAAGCAGAAACTGAAAGGAAAATGCTACCTCATAACTTGATCCTATATAGAATGTATATTGCCATTTTAGGTCTTTATAAACAATCAATTACCTTGAGTCTGATTTGTTTTCATTTCTTTGTTGGCTTTGTATCCCAACGATGAATGGATCTAGTTGCATTCTATATTAGAAGAGAACAAAACTATGGGCTACGTCAGTGGTTCTCAACCTTTTCTTCACCATGGACTGCCTTTAAATACCTTGGCCATGGACCACCAAGACTTAACTCAAGATTTAAATCATAACATTCTTCAAGCCTTTGCATTTCTCGACATTGCCTTCCCCCCAGGGGTTCACGGACCACAGGTTGAGAACCACTGGGTTATGTGAGATGTTTCCAAGCTTGCTCAAATAAATGAACCAAATTATTTAGGAATTATATGGAAAATTGCGTACTTAAATGTAAGCTTCACTGAACTCAAGTAAATATTCAGAAGATATTCTGCATAACATAATCCTAAACAGAGCAATATAGCAAAAAATACCACTGATTTTGTTGAGTACATAAGAAACAATAAGTTAAACCTATATACATTTGATTAATAAATAAATATGTTTCCCAGTTCCCATTATCTTTACCATCTCTGGGATTATTGAATAGAAATAGATATTGCTGAGTGGGGGGAACTCAACTTGATTATCAAAGCACTGATGATTTGGCTCATTTTAAACGTACTGCATTGTCTATCCATATAAAATAAACCTTCAGGGTATCTGTGCTATTGATCCCCTAAAATTTAGCTTTTCCTTACTGGCAGTGGATCAACACCATTTTACTATATGCTCACTTGTTCAATTTGCTTTTATATTTCCTGTTTCATTTTTCCCCCTTTTAATTTGCAGTGTGCTGAATTCTTAGATCACAACAACACTGTACTTTCATCTTATATAACCCTGATCATCTACATTTTAATATTTAAAATTAAAATGAGTTTTTCTACAATTTTACCTTTTCTTTAAATAAAGGTTTTTCTACACCCTCTGGGACTGATTTATTTACAAAGAGCAATCATATATCCTGATGCTACCAGGTAGTGCTATAGCAATTGTGTGTTTTCCACTTTACACAATAATTGCCAGAGGATAACACAGATATGGCAGGCATATCTTTCTCATACATGCATTCTGAAACGCATTTTTTTAAAAAAAATGTTATTTATTTAGAAAATTTATAGGTCCACCCATATATAATCCTAAGACGCTAAAACAATCTACTCTATAAGTATATAATACACTATATAGATACCTACATAGAATTACAATCACACTACATAAAAAATTAAAAGTAATCATAATACAAAAACCTAAGCAGCATATGGAACTCACAAAGCAGTTGCATATAATATAGAGTTCAACTAAAAACTTGACCCAATCTTTGGGGGAAGAACCAGTTCATCACAACTTTCCAAAAGGCCAGGAAAGTTGGGTGCCTTTGGATCTCATGGTGAGATGTTCTATAGGGCAGGTGTCATAATGGATGGATCTGATTTCTTAAAATACCTAGCTCACACACAGGCTAATAAATAACTAATAAAGCAACAGAACTGAATGCTAAATAATAGTGATCACAGATAAAACTAAGCAGTTAATACATCTGGTTATCATGACAAATATTCTAGCGTTGCAAGCGTCATTACTGTTTATCACATAAACCATACCTTAACAACAAACCATGGCTTTTCTTGACTTAGGAAAGGAAATCAGGTCATTTCACATATTTTGGACTTTTCTTTCTTCAGCCCCATCCTACAGAGCCAAAGTCAAATAAGGATGGGATCTATATCCCAAATGTTTGAAGGATTCCAGATTGACTACTTCTGATTTAGGGAAATGGCTTATGATCAGATTTGGCAACAAAGCTTATGTACAAGGACTTCATCGTGTTTTTCAAAAATAGTTTATTGTTTTGATGCATCATTTTTTTTATAAAAAGTAATTGTCTCCTTGAATTTTCAGAACTTCTTTCAAATAGTTAGCAACCTTCTGGATGAAGAAAACAAAGAAAAATGGGAAGATGCACAGCAGGTAAATATCCCGTGTGCTGTTGACATTCCGTCTTTTATGCTACAGAAGGATTATTGTTGATTCATCAGTCAAAGATCATCCTAGGACTGTGCGTCTAGTGACTGCATGTTTTCATCTCTTGGATTGTCAGATATATAGGTTCCAAGGCTATGAATAATTGCTAATTATCATGAAGTTATAGGATGAAGGGCAACTTAACTTTATTGAAGAACAAGAATCAGAGAGAATTAAGACTTCATGTTCTGCTGTTATTTAATTGCTGCTACACCAAATAGATATTTGGCCTGCTCCATCAATGCTCTTTTTATATACTTATATGGACATTAAGGGGGTGTGATGGCTCAGTGGTTAAAAACACTGAGCTTGTCAGTTGGAAAACTGACAGCCCAGGTTCAAGATCTGAATGCCATGTGACGGCGCGAGCTCCTGCCATTGCACTAGCTCCTGCCCATCTAGCAATTCAAAACATGTAAATGCAAGTAGATAAATAGGTACCACTTTGGTGGGAAGGTAACAATGTTCCATGTGCTTCGGCATATAGTCATCCTGGCCACATTACCACAGAAATGTCTTCAGACAACACTGGCTCTTTTGGCTAAGAAACACAGATGAACACAGCTCCCTAGAGTCGGACACAACTGGAGTGGGGAAACCTTTACCTTTCTTTACTTTATGATATAAACATTGTCGTTGACGGAAGTTTTCTTGTTTGTCCCAGCCTTAGTAATTTACACATATATAATTCAGAATGCTTAAAAGATAACATAACAAGATAGGCTGTCAGGAAAGAAATAACTGGTTTTCCACAAGATGTCATTAGATTAAATATTCATTGTTTGTTATAAACCATATATGCATATTTTATAACTTATGAGATGATATATTTGGCAGGAGGACTTTCAGAAATCCTTCAGTAGGATTTTAGATTTACCATAATGTGTTTTTAAAGATATATTTTAAGACCGTTAGCATTGAGTGATTGACATGCATCCAATAATGTTGCAAAATAATTATTTAAAACAGTTCTCCACCTTGTCCAAAAGTAAAATATATGAAAACACATATATGCAAATTATATGTGTAAAGTTAGCATGTAAAGGCCAAATCAGAAATAATGCACAATTTAAGTCAATTGCGTCTTCATCTTTTGATTTTAAGAATTTACGTATCAATTTTTGCTGATAATCCATTTATCATCCATTTCCTCCCCCCATACATAATTGACTTTGCATAACTGCTCTCCAGGGATGGAACAGTCAAAATTTTATTCTTTTTATCGTAAGTTGAACACATTTTCCATTTGATGTCCTACTAAAAGAACTTGCAATGCAAAATTACCTGCATTGTAATCACTGCAAATTTATACATTGAATCAAAAAAATAACAGTGTGCTAAATTCCTCAGGAAACTCAAGCAGGTCTCATGTACTTCTCCCAGGAAGTTCTTATTTAACCCTCATTATATCCTGAAAGATGCCCTACCTTTCAGTGCATATATCACAATCCATTTTAGATGTTTCTGGGGAGAACAAGCTTGATCCATGAGAACATGCACTATTGCTGAAAAGGCACCCAATGAACAACCCAACTCTTGTAGGTTTCATTCATTTTGTTATGCTGCTGGTGATTATTGTACAAATTGGGACCCTGCAGTTACTGAGCGTGAGACATTTTGTTTTTCTTCCTAAAGATCTACCAAGGCTCCATAGAACTAATGCAGGTGATTGAAGATTTTATACACATTGTTGGAATGGGGATGATGGACTTTCAGAATTCGTACTTAATGACTGGAAATGTAGGTAAGAAATAGGAATGTCTTTTACCACATACATATTTTAAGCTTTCTTAAAAAGTCGTATCATGTAAATATTATTTATGAGATTATGAGATCCATCCTCTGTTCCAAATGTGGTTGTTGTTGTTTTTTAATTGGTCATCAAAGCATGTATATTATGTTCCCTTTTGATATACACTTTGATAGTAAGTGTGATTATGAAGTAAAATAAATTTTCTAATCTGAAGTTGCAGATATCACAGGAACAAATAAACCTATTCTGAAATTACTTTTGCAGCTTTTCTAATAAAGTTCCAGTTCTGTTATATGTAATGTTACACAAAAAGGGCTATGTTATTTCTTCCTCTGAAACTAAAATACGAGGCACTTTAATAGAGACCCATGTAAGTAAATCAAATGGACTTCATAAATAAAAGTTTATCCAAGAAGCAACTATCTGTTATAAGTCTGTAGAGATTCTCAGTCATCCAGGTCATGGTTGTCCTAAAAGTGGTTTTTCAGGACGCAACTGGACTTTCTTGTTTTTTTCTTTGAAGATGTTTCGCTTCTCATCCAAGAAGCTTCTTCAGCTCTGACAAGATAGTGGGGAATGGAAGGATTTGTATTCCTTGTAGACAGCTGATCATTTGCATCCTTTTAGAGAATCATTGAAGCACCACTCAGGTGACCCTTCAAAGGGTCTTCAAAGAAAAAACAAGAAAGTCTAGTTGCCTCCTGAAAAAGCACCTTTGAGACAACAATCTGTTAAAATTCAGGGAGTTAAAATATATCCTGAAAGAAAGTTAACAGCAAATAATTTTCACGTTACATGAAGGCAACTTCATTGTTAGCTCTATGTAAGTCACCAGGAGTTGAATTTGATCCATATATAACTTTATAGCAAATTAAATACAAGTATTAGGTAGAAACTCTGTGGCTTTTCTAAAAACATAAAATTTTAAACATGTAGCATAGTTAATTATTTTGCATCCAGATCTTAATTAGTATTTTAATTCCAAGTGGGCATCCTTCACTAAGACTTATGGAAAGGTCAAGGAATAAGGAACATTATAGCTGGTGCATAGTAGATAATCAAGAAAGCCATAGAACTATAAAAATGTGTTTATTGCTTACAGAAAGACCTTCAGTTAGATTGACTATGTCAGGCTGTAGAATGTCTTTAGGAAAATAGGAATCCCAGAATATTTTCCTGTCCCCATATGAAACTTATATCAAGAGGATGCCATAGAACGTCCAGAGTCACCTTGAACAGCAAGATGTGTGGCATATAAATTTAATAAATGATAATAATAGTCCAGATGGAACATGGCAAAGCAGACTGGCTCCAAGTGAGCAAAGAGATAAGGCCAAATATATATTGACGGAAAGTGAAAAAGATGAATGTGGTTTTGAAATTGGAGAAAGAAACACTAATAGCCCATGCTATATTAATAACATTATTTTGGTAGCTGAAAATGAAAATATTTGGTAAACTAAGAATGAAAATCAAGATGCGCATAAAAAGGAAGGAGTAGGCTTAAAGGTAAATAAGAACAAATTAATATAATGAAGACTAACAGGACCACCCTTAGGACTGTCAAATACTGAAGTGATGGATAGCTTCTGCCTTTTAGTATTGACTATCAACAGAGAAGCAGTCAAGAAAAATGTCACATGCAGAATCATGCAGGCAATAGAAAGTTAAACTTTGAAAAATCAGAATAAAAAGAGTTGATTTTTGAAACGATATTGGACTTGGATATAGTCCAAGAAAAAAAACCAAATTGATTATTGAACAAATCAATCCAGTGTTCTCACTTAAGGCACACGTGACCAGGTTCAAGTTATATACTGAATATATTGTGTATATTCTACCTACCTCTATTGAGAAATCTATAATGCTGGGAGAGGTAGAAGAGAATAACCATCAGTAAGTTGGATGGCCTCAACTACACTGGCAATGATTGCACCATTTGAATACTTGAAATACCAGATTAGGGATAGATACTACTGATGAAAATCTGTCTGCGTGGTTGCTAAGAGACAGCACTGATTTGATGGGACATAATCACTATCAGTCATTACATTAGTCTGATAGAGAGTATCCTGAAGGCTAAGATTTGGTAGCAGGTAGAAGTTTACTTTCTGACAAATGTTCATACTCACCATGTCAAGTGTTTTGTGAATCATCACCCCCACCCCATTATAGCTGTTTTATGAGGACAATCACCACAACTTCTTAAAATACCAAAATATTAATATTTTCACCATCTCGAAAAGACTTTTTACTTTAGTGTAGACATAGTGGACTTCTCAGCCATCATAAATATAGTAATCCCTATTGGTGATTTGTAATCTAGGTCTATTTTTAAATCTCCCATCAGAAAAAAATCTTCTTTAAATATTATATTGAAGTGCCAATTTCAGAAAAATCACAAAATCACAGAAACCTTGCTGTCACAGACAAAGCAATAGAAAAAAAAAGGATGCTTGATACAAACCGCTGAATAGAGATAATTTTTACTGGCTTTATGGATTTGGAGGTGTTTTGAAGGATGACATTTAGTGGGTGCTGTATTTATTTTAAGGTGGCTTGCTCTCATTTCATGCAATAAAAGAGGCAGAAATAGCTGTTTGCCATAATTAAGTAGTGAAGAAGACTTTGGGGGACATAACCTCTCCTAATGCTGTGGCTGTTCTGCACATGTGAACGTTACTAAATAAGTCCTTGAATAGCCTTAAATAGACACCTCAGGTTAATAGAATTAATAAGTGTTAGCATAGAATCTGAAAGAGTAAAGGGAAGCAGCTATTAAATATACTGGATTTAGCAATCATGCAACATGCTTCAGTTGTGTTGAAAGAGCTGGAGGCTCCTCTCTTATATCTAACAATCAAGAGCAAAATTGGCATCGGCACTGACATCTAACATATTCATAATTTTTATGTCAGCAAAATCAATTCTGAGCCAAAGACATTTCCGAAAAGACTGATTAACAGACAAACGAGAAGAATCTGATGCTGTGGAGAGAGAGAGAGAGAGAGAAGGAGGGAGGGAGGGAAGGAGGGAGGGAGAGGGAGAGAGGAAAAAAGTGATGTTGTTTATGTAAACAGCTTGACTAAAACAGTGATATATTTAACAAGCATAATCACAACAATCGCCTGCAGGAAAAGACTGAATTCACAAAACATCTTAACACTTAGCACAAACTAACTGGGCTATCACTTACAATTGTTACTTACAGTTCCAAACAGGCATATAAACCAGACAGGTTAAAAAATTACTATTATTTTCATAATCAATTTGAACTACTTTTTCACTATACTGATTATGTTTTCATAAAGACTATCATATACTCTTTAAAAACATAGATGTATATGTTACAGGCATCTTTTCTTAACTATGATGATGACAAAATGATGGCATGATACAACCATCATCCTTACATACAAGTACGTAAGGATCAGAGTTTGCAAGGCAATATCCTTCCTCACTATGCCCTCCACTATAGATGCCTATGTATGCTTCCTCTTAAATAAATCTGCATAGAGTTGTAACTCAAAATAGCAGACCATTTCAAATGTTAAAAAAAAGGATTATGCACAGATGGCTATGACTATGGTAGGAGGCAGAATTTGGTTGCCAAATAGTCAAGACATGTATTCTGTTGAACACATCAGAAAGATAGGAAGAAAAAAAAAGTTACTAGAGGACATCCTGGAAAAGAAAGGGATTTTTTAAAGCTGCTTGTTTTGCCTTTCTATATGATGCTTTAACCTTGAGTGTATACATTTAACTTAACTTTGTAAATCTATATTTTTATTTATTTTATTTATTTATTTAGTTTGTCAAACATGTACGATATAACAGGTATAAGTATAAACACGGACACGAACACAAGAAATGGGTACGAAGAAATGGGGACAGTAGGACAGGGACGGTAGGCACGCTAGTGTGCTTATGCACGCCTCCTTACAGACCTCTTAGGAATGGGGCGAGGTCCACAATAGACAGCTTAAGGTTAAAGTTATGGGGGTTTGAGGATGTAACAACAGAGTCAGGTAGTGTATTCCAGGCATTGACCACTCTGTTGCTAAAGTTGTATTTTTTGCAGTTTGGAGTTTGTATCTATTGTTTGCTTGTGTATTATTGTGGTTGAAGCGGAAGTAGTCATTGACAGGTAGGACGTTGTAGCAGACAATTTTTTGTACTATGCTTAGGTTAGACCATAGGCGCGTAGTTCTAGGTTGTCCAAACCCAAAATTTCAAGTCTGGTGGCATAAGGTATTCTATTGTGAGCAGAGCAGTGGAGTACTCTTCTCGTGAAATATCTCTGGACCAGTGGTGGGTTCCTATCAGTGTGGTCCACTCTATCGCACCGGTAGCGGCGGGCTGATGACATCACCAGGAGGTTACCGACCCGGTGCAGTTGGTTGCCGGTCCCTAGGAGCCGCCATCTTTTTTCCAGAATTTCAGCGATTTTTTTTCTTCCTGCGCATGCGTGGGAGCAAAATCACGCTGAAATCTTGTGAGGGGACGCACACGCGCGCGTAAGATTTCAGCAATTTTTTGCTTCCGCGCATGAGTATAATAGGTATCAATTATACCGATAATTCAGGGCCTGCCAAAGCCATGTAGCAATAGCACTTAGACTTATATACCGCTTCACAGTGCTTTACAGCCCTCTCTAAATGGTTTGCAGAGTCAGCATATTGTCCCCAACAATTTGGGTCCTCATTTTACCCACCTCGGAAGGATGGAAGGCTGAGTCAACCTTGAGCCGCTCAGAATTGAACTCCTGGAGTGAGCAGTTAGTTATCCCTGCAGTACTGCACTCTAACCACTGTGCCACCACGGCTCTTGTATGTAGTCATACAATATATGATTTCTTGTCCTTAATTTCATGATTAATATCTTTTCTTAATTAGGGTTTTCCAAAGTGACTCCTAAAGATCAATGAAACTATTCAAGGGCATGATGATTATGAATAGAATAGAATAGAATAGAATAGAATAGAATAGAATAGAATAGAATAGAATAGAATAGAATAGAATAGAATAGAATAGAATAGAATAGAATAGAATAGAATAGAATAGAATGACAGAGTTGGAAGGGACCTTGGAGGTCTTCTAGTCCAACCCCCTGCTTAGGCAGAAAACCCTACACCACTTCAGACAAATGGTTATCCAACATCTTCTTAAAAATTTCCAGTGATGGAGCATTCACAATTTCTGGAGGCAAGCTATTACACTGATTAATTGTTCTAACTGTCAGGAAATTTCTCCTTTGTTCTAAGTTGCTTCTCTCCTTGATTTGTTTCTACCCATTGCTTCTTATCCTACCCTCATGTGCTTTGGAGAATAGCTTGACTCCCTCTTCTTTGTGGCAGCCCCTGAGATATTGGAACACTGCGATCATGTCTTCCCTAGTCCTTCTTTTCAGTAAACTAGACATACCCAGTTCCTGCAACCGTTCTTCATATGTTTTAGCCTCCAGTCCCCGATCTCTTTGTTGCTCTTCTCTGCACTCTTTGATGATGATGATGATGATGATGATGATGATGATGATGATGATGACGATGATGATTTTTAGTACTATTAGAGCAGTATTTATTAAATTGTTTTCCTTTAATGAATGTTTGGGAGTCAACAAGTTGAGTTTGGATACTCCTGCATTAAATAAACCTCCCTCCTCCCCATTTTCTTCTACTTAATAATAGCTGCTTCATTTGTTTGAGTCACTCCTAGTGACTTCATGGACATGTCAATTATTTTCCTTAGAAGCATTGCAAAAGTGAGTTGTTGATCTTGTTTTTTTCAGGGTTTTTGTTTGTTTGTTTTTCAACTTCTCAGTTAAGCCTACAACTTTGGGATTTTCTTTGAATCTCCCATTGAAGTACAATTAGACCAGGGGCAGGTTGCTCACTTACCTCGCTGTCGGAGCCATGTGCGCGCATCTCCACACTTCAAGGGGGCGTGCTCGCTATGCGTGCGCGTCCCCTCGCAGGATTTTGCTTCTGCACATGCGCGGAAGCAAAATCTCACCAAAATCTCGCGAGGTGACGGGCACGCGCATGAGATTTTGGTGTGATTTTGCTTCTGCGCATGCAGGTGGACCGGCAGAGAGGGCTCCGGAACGATTGTGCAATCGGCTGCCCCCTACCAGAGCTGCACACCAGGCAGCTCTGGCAGGAACCCACCTCTGAATTAGACCTGACTGTTTAAGTGCCAGGTCAGCCGTGTGCTTCCAACTGCTGAAATATCTATTAAGTTATATTATTTTAATCAAATTGTGCTGGAAAAAGATGAGGAAATGCCTTTTTGCATTTAGATTGCCTTGTTGCAGTGGGAATGTTTGGCTTT
Organism: Diadophis punctatus similis; assembly: GCA_023053685.1. NCBI lineage: Eukaryota > Metazoa > Chordata > Lepidosauria > Squamata > Dipsadidae > Diadophis > Diadophis punctatus. The sequence continues at coordinate 127,735,328 of JALIGW010000001.1, read as the reverse complement.
AGTTTTCAGGAAAAGTGACCTCTGTCAGTTGTAATTATTATGCATTTGGAAACTCTAGAATGCCTTTTTGTATTTGTTTTCTACAGTTTCCAAAATAAGTCTAAGTAGGCCAAGCAGATATTAGATTTCAAAGGTGGAAGATTTTTGCATCAGAGACTTAATTGTTCACAATTTATAAATGCTATAACTATGATTAATAGAATTTTACCTCAAAAATAAATTGTATGTATTTACTTTTATTTTTCATTTACAATAATTGGAGACTGCCTTAGTTGTGAATCTATGGGAGATATTCAACAAGATGAAAAAAGCAAAAACAAAAAGAGTAGATTTAAACCAAAAGACATATGTACTATGATGGAGTATCCTTAATCAATGACTATGTTCCAGTTTTATAAATTAATATTCCAGATCAAGGTCTCCTGACTATCATACATGAGAGATTTTTTAAATCAGCCTTTAACCAAAGCTGACCAAAATACTTTTAAAATATGCTAATAGGAATCTCAGACAAGCTGAGTGAGCTCAATGAAATTTTCTCCAAATAGTTGTGCATATGTGAATTCTACAAGACACCATCAACAAAGATATGGAAGCCACAGGCCTGCGCCCTGGAGGCGCAGCTGACCGTGCAAAGTAGCATTCAATTATCCGAAAACTGGAACTTGCATTTGCGGAAATACGCTAGGACAGTGATGGCTAATGTTTTCCGGACTGAGTGCCAAAAGTGCACGTGTGTGCACGTGAATGCGCACCCACACCCGAACCCCCAAAATGCAATGGCACGCACCCTGTGCCCCGCGAATGCATGGCAGATACCCAATGACCAGCTGGCTGGTGGGAGGCGCTCGCACATGCATGGCAGAGCTGAACTGGGGTGACGGCTCGCGTGCCCACAGAGAGGGCGTTGCGTGACAGCTGTGGCACATGTGCCATAGGTTCGCCATTACGGTGCTAGGAAGAAGAAGATGTTAATTTAGTATTAAATTTTAAAAGAGGGAGAAATAACTCCCAGCTTAAACCCATTGAAGTTCTAGGTATAACAAGCTCTAAATCTAAATATCTGGACAAACAAGGACTATTGAAAAGGAACTGATATTTTTCATCTTATTCCTTATGGTGTACAACCAAGAAAATATTTTATAGTGTACAGACTGTATAACACAGGGGTGTCAAGCTCGGCAGTGTCATCATGGCAGTGTCACATGATGTATCGGGACTTTTTTCCCCTTCACTAAACCGGGCGTGGGCGTGGCCAGCACGTGACGCATCCGGCCCACGAGCTGCGAGTTTGACAGCCCTGGTATAACATAACTGAAGACAATGAGATATGCTAAGTAGATTGACAATTCCAAATTAGGAAGAAAAATAAAGGCCACAAACAATTTTTTCTGGCAGGAAAAAAAAAACAGTTGAAGAATAGCATCTCCAAATTCATTTCCTACTTCAATACAAGAAACTTCAGAGCAACCTCAGAACACTTCCAATAAAATCATTTTTAATCCACATCTTTATACATAAAGAAAAGTTTTACAGATCAAGCTATTGGGTATCCAATTTGTTCCCTTCATCTTTTCAGTTGTGTCATACAGGAATTGAGAGTAGATTTTAGTATTCGGCCCTCTAATGCTTGATATTTCCTATTGCACTTCTTAGAATCACTCCGAGAGATTTTCTTTAAAACACAGCAGGTCACTGTGTTCCTCAGACTTCACAAATTGATCTTTGTGATAAACAGTTATATATCAGTCAGCTTATCTTACTCTGACAATTTAATGAGGTGGAAAAGAATAACAACTGCCTTTCTCCTTGCTTGAGGAAGACTTAATGTGCTCACCACAAAAAAAAAAAACACAAAATGAAGACAAAGATATTTTCATTTTTTTCTCCTTGATTTTCTGATGCTACAATTAAAGGCATGTGCTATAATCTGAAGAGATTTTTAGCAAGGGAACTAAGAAAAACCATCACTGCATTGCCAGTAATATTTCAAAGTTAAAGTTATATTTGGCCAAGTTACTTTCATTAAAATTCAAATATGGTTATTATTTTATAGTAACCGCACAGTTCTGTTAAACAAAGACTGTTTCCCCTTGACAAAGTGATTGATGATATAATGATGATAAAATTAAGTTATAAATGTATCAGAATTCAGAAGCAAGTAGGCCCTGAGTTTTTTCCGTGTCTGCTTATAAAACAAACAATGATTGAATGTTTCTTGGATCTTTGAACTAAGGCTGGTTATAGAATTTGAACTTAGTTAATGTATAGTCACTTCTGTTGCCTCCATATCCCACTTTGATATTTGCCTTCAATTTGAAATGTTGATTCTTCTACAGATCCAGGTTCTTTCACCTTCAATGTATTTCATTCTTACTTGTTACCCTACCTCCACTCCATAATAATGAATGCAGGAACCTCCAGAAATCCAGAAATGATCTATCTTTAATACCTATTTCTTTCTTATTGCCTTCAAGTCTCCCTTATTAAATAGTTTACACATATGGGTAAATAAACTTATTATTGCAACATTTATATTGAGTATAACATTTATACTGAGCAAAATGTAACCACACAGCAATTCATTATCTTCCTGATTACATATTGTGTTTAGTGGGTCCACATTACCATATTAATTTCTGTATATAATATTGGTTTTGAAGACAAAGACAGATTACCCTGAGAATATGTGTATGAGAATAAAATTATGTCTATTATAGTCAGGACAATATGTTAACCCAAACTCCAGGGGGGGGCACTGTTAGGAAAAAATGGGACATATACCGTTTCACAGTGGTTTACAGCCCTCTCTAAGCTGTTTACAGAGTCAGCATATTGTCCTCAACAATCTTCGTCCTCATTTTACCGACTTCCGAAGGATGAAAGGCTGACTCAACCTTGAGCTGGTGAGAATCAAACTGCAGAACTGCTGGCAGCCGGGAGTCAGCAGAAGTAGCCTGCAGTACTGTACTCTAACCACTGCTCCACCATGGAGCAGCATCTCTGATGGTGATTTTGTCAATGCCAATGGTGTTCAATTAGTACTTCAGATATTTTGGGATTACACCCAAAACTCCTGTTACTATTGGTACTATCTTTGCATTCTTTTGCTACAATCGTTTACTTCTGTTTGCAGATCTTTGTGTTATGTGATTTTCTCCAGTTCTTTCTTTTCTATTCTGCTATATCCAGGTACTGCAATGTCTATTATCCAGACATTTTTGTCTTTGTTGTCAACAATTGTTAAATCTGGAGTGTAGATGCTTGTTTGTTTGAATTTCAAAACTCCAGAGCATTTTAGCTTTTTCATTTTCTTTTGTCTATTTTTCTGGTCCCACCAGTCCTTGTTTGCAGGAACATGGTATGGCTGATAATCCAATGCACCATTGTTTTACTTGGTCATGACATGGTTTCTAGTCAGTCTGTGCCATCTTCTTGCAGCAACTAACAAAGTGGTCTACAGTTTCTTCAATTTCTCGGCAGTGGTGAATTTGCCTTGTATTGCTGCCTTCTCAATTCTGGCTTTGCATTTGTTTTTAAAATTTGGTCTTGGGCAGCCAGAATTAGCCCATATGTCTCTTTCTTCAACTCTTCTGTTCGTAGCCATTACCAGGTCTTGTTATCTGCTTTCCCTGATAATTGTTTTGTTTTGTTTTTATATCGACCATGTAAAACTTTGCCTTGCCACGTATCTTCTCTATTCTTCATTGGGTAGTTCCTATAGGCCAATTTGGCCTCTATGGTATTCAATAAGATTATTGTATTCATATATATACCACCAGCGACTCTGGAGGCATATATACCATCTGAGGCCTTACCTGAAGCAATATGCAATGAAAGTATTCCTTTTCCCAACAGTCCCTATTATCTTGCCCAGAAAAGCTATCTATTAAGGGCCCAGTCCTACCAGGAGATCTAGCATGAATGGTTACTCCCCAGGCTCATAACTTTCCCAAAACAGTGAAAACATAGTTCCTGCCTGGGGAATTCTGGGATTTGAAATCCATGCTCTTAGAGTTTCTGAGGTTGAGAAACACTGCAAAATAACACTGCCATTTCTTACAGTCTTTATTTTAGCCTTTTAATTTTCGTTTCTATTTTAATCAATTTTATTGGTACTGTGTATTTTGTTTTGATTGTTTAAATTCTTTGGAATCTGGAATCTTAAATTCTTAAAATTCCAGATGGTTTCAGGTGGTCAGGCCACATAAATAAATTATATTTGAGTAATCCTAGACAACTGTTACAGTGCTAGATAATTGGAAATTTGAATAATAGAATAACAGATTTGGAAGGGACCTTGAAGGTCTTCTAGTCCAACATCCTACTCAAACAGGAGAATCTATACCAGTCTAGAAAAGTGGCTATCCAGTCTCTTCTCAAAAGCCTGTAGAACATTGGAGAAGATTGAAAGATTAAAAGATTGGAGAAGAGCAATTGTCCTTGTCTTCAAAACGAAAGGAGGCTCCATATTTGAACTTACATGCCCCATAGTTTAAATTCATTTCCATGCCTATTCAGGTTGGGCTCAGGGGCCTAAATGGCCTCTTCCAATTCTATGATTCTAAACATAGATAATTGAACAGCAGAATGCCTGGAGAAAAGGCAGAAGTCTAGTATATCTTTAAGAAAGCCTACTTTGGATCAAATTTTATCACTTTATTGTTACATTCTATTTCACAAATTAAAGCCTAGATTTTAGCCTCTTAGTTATAATTTTGAAAATCAGATGAAACTATGGAAACCAACAACTGTTCTATCCTAAATCCTAGCTGTTGTTTAGACTTCTGATCCTCACAATCAGTAGATGTCAGTAAAGTGAAAAGATAGAAAAGAGGCGATCTTGAGGAAAGGTTCAAGTAGCACTTCCTTCATTTTCTCTGAGCTACTTTTAGTATTTTGGCTTTTTAAAGCTCAGGAAAAATTAGATGGAGATGTGAATGATGTCTTATTTGGCTCTTGGCTGTCTGAACATCATTTAGCTGGCAAATCAATTGACTATGAATCAGAAGAACAGACAGATAAATGTGCTTGCTATAGATAGCTAAAAGCACCAATTTGTTAAATATTGATTGGTTTGAAAGATCCAGCTTCTTGGATATATAGAAATAAATTATGAAAAATATACAGGAAACAGAATGATTTCCAATAAGATTTTCTTCACAACTAATCTTCAGAAATATACAGTGGTCCCAAAGAGAACTAAACATTTACCACTGACCCAGGGTTGTGGTTGTCTTGGTATGTGATTATAAATAATTCCACTATAGAAGGTTGCAGCATACTGAGATTCTATTTCCTTTACATTATAGCCCCCATGCCCTATTGACTCAGGTTTCCCAAAACGAGTTATGTGCACTTGCTAGCTAGATAAGTTTGTCTGCTTCTGGTCTAGACCCAATCAATGCTGTGCATTTGAGATTTAAGTATAACTGAGAAAAAGGGCTTAGAGACATATTCAGATCATAGAACTGTCCTTAGTTCTGTCTTCAAATGTCTGTGGAGATTCTCAGTCATCCAGGTCATGGATGTCCCATGGGGGCTTTTTCAAAAGGCAACTTTAAGGAAACATCCTTGAAGATGTTTCACTTCTCATCCAAGAAGCTTCTGCAATTCTGACTGAATAGTGGAGAATGGAATGATTTATATTCCTTGCAGTCATCTTGTTGTTAGCACTCTTTCGGAGAGTCGTTGAGGCCACTTGGAGGTTTATTTGTGCCCTCAGGGTCACCTGAATAATGCAAATGGGTGTGGAACCTTCTTGGAACTGCGGAATTGAACTGCTTTCATCAGTTCTGATGGTGGGTTGCTCACTTACTTCACTGCCAGAGCCATGCGTGCGCATCTCCACGCTTTGGGGGGGGCGCGCACTCGCTACGTGTGCGCGCCCCCTCGTGCGATTTTGCTTCTGTGCATGCGGGGAAGCAAAATCTCGCGAGGGGACATGCGCGTGAGGGAGATTTTGGCGTGATTTTGCTTCCACGCATGCACAGAAGCAAAATCGCCCAAAAATCACCGAAAATCACGGAAAAAAATGGTGACGCGCCAGGTGGACCGGCAGAGAGGGCTACGGAGCGGTTGCGAAATCCGCCACTCCCTACCAGAGCTGCGTACCGGGCAGCTCCGGCAGGAACCCACCTCTGGTGGGGGGGATGGAAGGAAACCATCAGAACTGATGAAGCTTCTTGCATGAGAAGCAAAACGTTTTCTTCTTCCTCCTCAAGGGAAAAAAAAAACCCAGTCCAGTTGCCTTTTGAAGAAAAAAGCATCTTTGAGACAACTACGATCTGGATGACTGAGAATTTCCACAGACATCTCTCCATAGTTGATTCTTCCTCTCTTTTCTGATCCTTTCTTTTCCTTAGTTGAGATTTCCTAAAAAGAAGTCATATTAGTTCCTTGTCATATAGTTTATATTCAATGATTTGGTGCCAAGTCTTATTGAATCCTGTGCACAATTAAGATACTGTATATAAAGACAGAAGAAGAAAAAATTGCAGGCTTAATTTTCACATAAATTTTAAACACAATCAAGATACATTTCATATCAAGCATTAAAAGATCCCATAAGTACTGAATGCAGAATACTTCTTGAAAGTATGTTCAGGATTTGCTGCCTTTGTGAATTCCTTTAGCATATTGAAATTTGAAGACAACTTGGCCTCATGCAATTAAAAGTTCATTTTAAAGAGTCCATCATTAGCCCAATGCTTGTTTTAAAAAGCCTTCAGAGGAAATAGCCCCATTATTCTCTCACCAGTAGGTAAAGCAATATAATTAAAATTGAATGTGTGTTTTACAAATGAAGTTCTCTGCTTTCAGTTTACTCTTTGTCAAACCTCCCTCCACCCCATGAATATGCTGGCATTGCAAAGCCTAATTGTTCAAGGGATGGGGTGAGACGCCAGAAGGGGGGGGGGAAGAGAGATTTAAAAAAAAAGACTGTGTGAATACACATTTATGTCACCAGGAAGGATTGCAGGAGTCTCTGTATGATGGGTCTCTATGACTGAGCTGTCAAAGCAGCCATTTTAATCGGTTGAATTAAAGGTATCTCATTCTGCATTAGAACTGAGAAAAGAAGCTCATTTCAGAAATTTCTGAATGTGGATTAGGAAACCTCTATCATTACAGAATTTGATCTGGATTATCATTGTTCATTTTAATTTATTATTAAGGGGGTCACCCTCTGTGGTGCAGCTTGGATAAGCACATAAGCGCAAACTGAACACTTACACTGAAACATAAATTGATTTATTGACAACATAGAGTCCAAGGCAAGCCATGTCCCCAAAGAGGTGGAGTTATCATCCTTCTTTATAGATGTATGCAAATAAGCATATGCATCTGTTTGCACATAGCAGCCAGGCAAGTCTTTCAATACAACATACTATGTGCCTAATAAGGTACATGAAGCCATTGGGTGCATCTATGAGGTAATGGGGCAAGATGACAAAAACAATAGGATCTTGAAAGAACTAAGAGACAGTATTACACAAACAGACTTTCTAGAGCAGGGATGTCAAACTGGATTTCTTCGAGAACCAAATCAGCATTGTAGTTCTCCTCTGTGGGCTGGCCGGAGGGGGGGGAATAGGACAGACGCCTCCTGCAGCACCCTGCTGGCCAAATGGGGCACAGTGGTGCCCGTGTGTGGCCCCCTGTGCCTCGTTTTCTGCCTGGACAGCCTGCAGCACTTTGCCAGCCAGAGGCACCGTGGGCCGCTTCTTTGCAGATTTAAGCACCCTGCGGGCCAGATCTGGCCCGCGAGCCTTGAGTTTGACATCCCTGTTCTAGCAACTTGCTTTTGCTTTCCCAGAGCTCTGCTCTCCTCTCAATATCTTTTCCAAGCTTATTAGCATTCCTCGGTCTTCTGTGGCTAAATTGATGGTAATTTTCCTGGGAGGGTAAAAATAGGGTAGCTATGTGATCTGGTATCACATAGCTAAGCCCTTGTTTTGTTTATCCTGGGAAGATGTATTTGGGTTAGAGGCTTTTAGCTTGGCCCCGCGAAACCTCCAGATTGTCACTTTTTAAAAATTGTTTCTTTCATGGCCTCCATTCTCATTCCACTTTTCTCTTACAGATGTTAAAATACCATACAAAAGGCAACTGTGCTTTGAATGTTTCTATGAATGCATCAGAATTCTTTTCATTTGCCTTTGCACGGGTCTCGGTATGAAGAATTTTGATGCAGACATATATAATATCACAGCAAGATTGTTGCTCTTTTATGATGTACATGCTGTGTTATGAATGTCTATGTGTGTATTGGTAATAGGAGAGAGAGAAAGTGAGTTTCAAATAGGGTAGGGCCAAGAATTGAGCCAATGCCATCTGGGATGTTCTGGTCCCAGAACACTATTTAGAAGGACTGGATTTACACACTATAGTAGAACAATATAATATGAAAATGAACAGAAGGGAAGAAACCCTCTCATTCCTTGTAATGGCTGAGACTGAAATAGGAATGGGTTTTTAAGATGCCAACATGATTCTCAATTATATATCAAAAATTATGTAACAACCTTCTGCCAAGGAAGCATTTATTGCCTCTTGAGCCTCTTCCTTCTCCCCAGATTTGGCTGACTCGGGACAGGACTAAGGTAATAGTACCTATTAGAATCCAAGCAGATTCATCTTAATTAGTCCAAAATTCATTTGCAGTTGATAGCCTCAGGCTGACCGGGCTCTAACCATGACAAAGGTCTTTATCTTCAGTTCACTCTCTGCTATGAGATGAAAATTAGGTCCAACAAGTGCACACTTATTGTACATGGATCAACCCTAATATCAGTAGGAATATCCCCATAACTGCAATTAGAAGTACTGAGTCATTCCTCCTAAGGGTAGGGAACTTTAGTTAGTTAGTTAGTTAGTTAGTTAGTTAGTTAGTTAGTTAGTTAGTTAGTTAGTTTGTTTGTTTGTTTGTTTGTTTGTTTGTTTGTTTGTTTGTTTGTTTATATGCTGGCCACCTCGCCTTCAGACAGCTCTGATGTTGAAGACATTTGGTACTAATAATCTAAGTGAATCCAACACCAGCCCCAACCTGAGTTTGAGAAGCTTGGGTAAAAGTATAGTTTCCTCCCCAGAACCCAATCAAGGGGGACCATTATCTAAAAATGAGGACTCAGATTGTTGGGGGCAATATGCTGACTCTATAAACTGCTTAGAGAGGGCTGTAAAGAACTATGAAGCTGTATATAAATGCTATTGCTATTGCTGTTATAAATAGACTTGGGTTTAACAAAAACAGACAGAGGTCAAACTGACCAGTGATAAGAAGCCTAGGTATGGGCATTTATTGGGGGAAGGAAAAAAAAGAGCCAAACGATGCAAATTAAATGACAATGCAAACTCTGTGCTTTATGTACGTGTGTGTGATGTTGTAGTGTAGATATACTGTAAAGTGAAAAGCTTGCATTGTGATATCATGATGCATTTTTCTCGTATTTTAGAGTCATTCTGATTATATATAGATGCCTATGAGCCCAGGAAAGGATTCTAGATAGAAATGGAGATTTTATACAAAATTGCCCATTCTTTTTCTCTGGTAACAAGGCAGCCCAGCCCTACTACCATACCTCCCTCTGGTGGTCATTGTCAAAATCTGCCTCAAATTCCTCCAAATCCTTGATGCACAACCACAATTCTGGTCACAAATAGTGATGGTCATAAAAGGAGGTCATCACATGACCATGGCTGACTTATGACCTTTTTTGTAGCAGTCATTACACAAAGGTGATGGTCATTAAGGGAAGAATGGAAGGATGTATATCCTTGCAATCATGTGGTCATTAGCACTCTCCTGAGAATTGTTGAGGCCACTTGGAGGTTTATCTTTGCCCTTAGATGACTGCAAGGAATATACATCCTTCCATTCTCCACCATTCAGTCAGAACAGAAGATGCTTCTCGGATAAAAAAAAAACAAAACATCTTCAATGGAAAAAACCAAGACAATCCAGTTGTCTTTTGATAAAGCACCTTTGGGAAAACTTTCCAATAATTCTTTAGGATTCTGAACAGTAAGAATTTCTCTACCGTGCTGCACCCATGTGATATTCACCAGCTTAATGATAAAATTTCATCCATGAAGTAGGGGTGGGTTCTTCCCGGTTTGGACCAGATCGCCCGAACCGTTAGCGATCCACTGGTGACGTCACTGTTGGTGCCATTCCGTGCACGCCACCATCTTTTGGGGGGGATTTTGTGCAAATTTTTCCCCTTCCGCGGCTTGAAAAAGGGCCCTCCCGCCTGCCTACAGTTGAACTCTGATCTTTATTTCTTTGCCCGAAGCACAGCTGATGAGCTCCTCAGCTGTGTTTCGGACTCATTCCTGCTTCTGAGCATGCCCGGAAGCCAAATCGCACGAGGGGATGCACGATGCGAATCCGTGGCAAAGGTAAGTGGAACCCACCCCTGCCATGAAGATGTTGCCATACAAAATGTGTTAATCCCAAACGGACTAAGATGTTGGACTAGGAGTGGGAAGAACCAGATTCTTGATCAAACTTCAAGGCATGGAAACTCAATGGGTGATTTTCAGCCAGTTGCTCTGTCTCAGCCCAAGGTACACAGTTGCTGTTATGGGGACAAACATGAGGAAGGAGCATGTTGTACACTACCTTGAGCAAAAGACAGTATCTAAGTACAGAAGTTGTTTTTAAGGTAACAGTTATAACTGTTTAAAGACTACAGATATTCCTCAACGTATGACCACAATTGAGCCCAACATTTCTGTTGCTAAGCAAGACAGTTGTTAAGTGAATCTTGCTCTATTTTACAACTTTTCTTGCCACGGTTGTTAAGTGAATCACTGCAAAGTTGCTAAGTAACACAATTTGTTAAGTGAATCTGTCTTCCCCATTGATTTTGCTTGTGACGAGGTCGCAAAATATGATCACATGATTGCGACTGTTGTAAATATGAACTAGTTGCCAAGGATCTGAATTTTGATCACCTGACCATGTAGATGCTGCAATGGTCATAAGTGTAAAAAATGATCATAAGTCATTTTTTTCAGTGCCGTCGTAACTTTGAATGGTCACTAAATGAATGGTTATAAGTCAAGGACTACCTGCATTCTGAAAGATATAATTCCTGACCACATTTGCTGATTCAATATGATTCAAATACATCCCATCTGCATTTGAACTAAGTATGTTTCATTGTTCCAAATGAAATGAAACCTGATTTTTTCCACATTCATGCATGCATATAGAAGCAGAAAGAGGAAGACAGTTAGCTTCCCAACTCCATTATAATGCTGAGTAGCATGTAATATACATTAAAAAAAAATTCACCCAGTATAAAAAAAAACCATTCAGGGAAAACCACCACCATCTGATAAATTAGACAATGCACAAGGGGCTTTTGCACAAAATATCGGACTATTTTATTTTATGCTGAAAATACACAGTACGAAATGTTAAAGCTTACAGCAAATCTGAAATAACTAACATTTTAATTAAAGATAGTTTTATAGTTTTAATTAAATATCTTTTATGCTTCTCATTTAAATGTTTTTTTGCATAATTCCTTATTGTGAACACTTAACCCAGAGTGATTTTCTGCTTTGTATTTGTGTACACAGAGCAAACACATTATTTTTGTTCGAATGAAAATTAGTTAAATCTTTTTTATAAAACTTGTCTCCATTGATATTGTACAAAATTAGGAATTGATCTTGTATGAATCATGCACTTTATTCTGTTCAAACACGTTTTGCAAATACAAACATGCACTATTAAATCAGAACAAATGGCATTTTAACTAACTTTGTTTACAATAATATACTATCTATGTACTGTATGTACATTTTACTAAATGATTTAATCTGTTTTCTATGAAATCTAATCTACACAGAATCTAAAGATATTTTATTGACAAAAATATATGCTAAGAGAAAAATTTATGCCACTTTTCCTTCATTAATGAGTATTACAAAAATGTTTCACACTGAGAAGGCAGAAACTATATCTATAGGGTTTTTTTTCATTCTAGCATGAGCTGATTCCTGTTTATTATTTCACATATGCACAGTAGCAGAGAAGAATGCAGCTTTAGAATCCAGGGAGGAAAAAAAATAGGCTTTTCTAGTATTATATACACTACGCAGGGATGGCCAAACTATGGTTCTTTGAGGACCTGTGGACTTCAACTCCCAGAATTCCTGAGCTAGCCATGCATGCATGGCTAGCTCAGGAATTCTGGGAGTTGAAGTCCACAGGTCCTCAAAGAACCATAGTTTGGCCACCCCTGATACAGTATACAGAAACAAGGGTGGAATAATCATCATTGCCTTAAATGGAAAAACACTTGGTTTTACATTACCTTTAAAGGTGGAGTAGAATTAAGGATTATTTTTTTTAGAAGTAAAAAAAAATGAGTTTGGCTAAATCCAGACATTGTTCTTGGGTATGATCTTGTTTGAGGAGTCTCAGGTTTAATTGTCCTATGTTCCAATGGTCCCTTGGTACTGGATTCATAGTTATGACCTAGCACTGTTGATTGCATTCCCTCTTTCCCTCTATGTTGTATCCAGATAGTTGTTAGTCTGGATTATAGTAGCTATGATCGCATTACTATTGATTTAAGAGACCCCTCACCAACAGCAATTGTGATTGGCTATTCTATACAGGGGTGGGTTCCGGTTTTCTTTGCTGCCGGTTTGCTCAGGGATGTGCCACAGAAGTATGCGTGTTGTGCACCACACGTGCACATGCGCAGTACTTTAAAAAAGCTTCTGCGCATGTGCAGAAGCTAAAAACAAGATGGCGGCGCCTACAGCACCACCAGGAGAACTGGTCAGGGGCGTGGCAGGCCTGGGTTGCTGCCGGTTCTAGCGACCCAGGCCGCCAAGTTACTACCTGTTCTATAGAACCGGTCCGAACCGAGAGGAACCCACCTCTGATTCTATAGTTAAGTAACGTAGTGACATAGTCATAAAGTGAAAAAAAAATCACATCTGTGCCCACTTCGGCAGTTCTGGCTGCAGTTGTTAAGTGAATCATCATGGGTCGTTAAGCAGGATATAATGTGACCCCCCAACCTGCCACTTCCTCCAGCTTCTCTATTGACTTTGCTTGTTGGAAGCTGGCCTTGAAAATTGTAAAAGGTGATCACATCACCCAGGGACATTTGAATTTTGTAAATGCACTGTTGACTGCCAAATACCCGAATTGTAATCACATGGCCATGGGAAGGCTGCATCCACAACTGGTCTGGTCATAAGTCTCCCTGTTTAGACCATTGTAACTTCAATTGGTCACTGAACAAGTGGATTGTAAGCAATACTCTTATCTGCACTCAAAGAGAATCTTGGAAGCAATCAGAATGCCCTCCACTCGTTTGCTAGAATACATGGCTACGTGTCTTACGCTGTCCCCTCCTATAAGTCTCCATTTCATTTACATTCATTTATACTCCCGTTCTGCACAATTCTTGTGTGTGAAGAATATTAAGCCTTAATTGCTATTCAGAATTGTATTCTGATTTCTGCTGATGTTCTGGACTAGGGAAGAAGTACAGAGTTTTATTATTTTATTCCCAACACATGTTGATAATTTATTTTAGACAGTTATGGATATAAGTCAGATAGTATCAGAGTAACACGAAATACAATGTTATGTATATTTTAAAGTACTGTGTGGACTCTCTCTATCTCTGTCTCTCCCTCTCTCCCTCTCCCTCTCCTACAAAATTTGGAGCATAATCAGAGTTTAACATTGAAGGGTAACTAATTAATATATAAAATACTGAAATAATCACATTTTGGATAATAATCCCAAAGTAAAGATGTGCAGGTTAGAGAAGATGGATTGGCCTAAGACAGCTCCAGTGCAGAGTTTCTTACCAGTCTCTGGTTTGGGAAAATCACATTGCATTCCAGTTTATTGTCCAAAAGCTTATGCTGCGTCCTTTGACTTCTGATTGCTTCCCTTTGCTTAGTCATGAGAGTTCTTGGAAACTGATGTTCTCTTTATATCAACATACCAGGCAGCTGCTTCTTCCCAAGGCTGCAAACACCTTTCTCCAAGTCACCCATGTGCTTTTCTGAATCATGCACAGCCTTCTCGGAAGGCTTCAGAAGGTCCTGAGCCTCGTGAAAAGGCCATGTGTCATTTGGAGAAGGCTGCACATGGCCTCATCTGCCTCATATAAGGCCACAGAGAGCTCACCTCATCACCTGCAGGAGGAAGAAAACAGCCAAAGTCTTTTGGGTCCAGCAGCGTTGGTAGAGCTCAAGGCAGCCGGGGCAGCTATGGCTTTGTGCTGTGGTGCGATGGGGTGGCTGGCCATGGCGCAAGTAATAAGATAGCCCTTTGCAATGATGCCAGTGCTGGCGGTGCTGGGTAAGGTAGAAGCCGCAAGGCAGGGGTGGGTTCCACTTACCTTTGCCACTGGTTCGCATCGCGATGTTTCGCGCGTCCCCTCGTGAGATTAGGCTTCCGTGCATGCTCAGAAGCAGGAATTAGCCCGAAACACAGCTGAGGAGCTCATCAGCTGTGCTTCGGGCGAAGAATTAAAGGTCAGAATTCAACCGCGGGTGGGCAGGCGGGCCCTTTTTCAAGCCATGGAAGGGGAAACATTCGCACAAAATCAAAGAAAAGATGGTGGCATACGTGGAACGGCACCGACAGTGATGTCACCAGCGGGTCGCTACCAGTTCGGTCTGAACCGGGAGGAACCCACCCCCTACTGCAAGGTGATTGAGAATGGTGAAGGCTCTACTTCAGCCCAGCATCACTACCACTGCTGCTGAGCAGGGCAGCCAAAAACCTAGAGATGGAGGGGGAGGTGGTTGGAGTTGAGGCACCATTGTAAGTGAGAGTGGGCTGCTAACCACCCAAATTTTGATCATGTCACCATGGGTGCGCTGCAATGGCCATAAATACGGGGACCAGGCATAAGTGCAATCTATTCAGCGCTGCCATAACTTCAGTCTCTGAAGAAAAGGTCTTTAACCAAGGTCTGCCTGCAAATGAATCTCTGAAAGACTGCCTCTGTTCAAATGCTCCTTTCACAAGCACACAATTTCAGAAGCGCAGTTTTGTGATACAGAGAAATCTGAACTGCTGAAGTAAACCATTTCACAATTATGAGCGTTTGTGTACACATGCATGTAACAGCCTTAAATTCAACTTTGCTAAAGAGCTAGCTGTCAAGCAATATATTCTGGAAATCTAATATAATTATTACCTTAATTTTCCTTGTCTCTTGGTTTGAATTACACGTTCCTTTAAAATGAAACCCACTTAGGAGAGGCTAAATCGTTTTCTTCTGTAATGTTGTTATAACTGCTTTTACAGATCTTCCTGTTGTCTTTTCTCTTTTTACCCCTCTCTGGGGCATTTGCTGCAAATTAGTCATGTGTATCATTGCCATAGATGCAGTGTGAAAATAACATCGACTCTATTATCTTCTTTCTATGATTATTTAGAAAATGGATTGCTTATTCTCTCTGCTAATGTATGTGCCAGCCTGCCGAATGCTTAGAACTAGTGTGAATCTTATTTCAAACTGACAATGTTACCATGGAGTCCCACTCAGTGTGCTTAAATCAGGATGCAAGTGATCTCTAGATAACCACTACATTATAAATAGGGTGAGATGGATAAACAGATTTTTTAGCCTGCCTATGTTTTCCCCACTCTTGTACCAATTATAACACACAAATGGGCAGGCATTTCAGTTAAAAAAAATAATATCCCATATTTGCATTCAGACCTATGAACTGTCAGTATGTATTTTCATACAACTCACTTAAAACTGGCCGTAATGGGTTTCTGGGTTTTGCAAATTAATAGCACAATTCAATATATGCTTGTTTGGTGGAAAAAACCTACTGTATTCACCTGTTCTTATGCTCTGTAGTGCAAACTAAACATTATTTCTAGGGACAATAAGCCCTGTTTTGGAGAGGTGGCTTGGCTGAGTTATGCTCATCATTAAATAATAGTTTGCATAATTCTTAATTGCTTAATTCTGTTCATTTTTTTCCTTCATGTTTGCATGTTGTCCTTCAAGCTTTCCCTAAAAAGTGATTTATTTTCTGCCTTCAACATTGGAATTTCAGTGGTTTTTCCCAACCATGGAGTTAGCATGATTTATTTGGGCCAATAAATTAAAACTATAAACACCAGTTTGGCTTGATGGTAACTGCTTTCACATCAAGCTCTTTAGCATTTTTGCAGTTTTTCTTCCTCACTGAGATTTTGCTTTGCAAAATGCCTTTTTCTACCCACATCCTTACCCAGGATTAAGTTTTCTTCGCTCAACTTCACAGCAGCCAGATTTTGTTGAGATGGTGGTCATATTAAAAAAAAAAACCTACAAGGGCATTCAACCAGAATTATTCATGAAATACATTAAAGGTTAACTGCTGTTTTTATCTAACTATTCCAATAACTCGACAGATAAATCTGCATACAGTATTTGTTCTACTAGCTCACTGCTTATATTGTTACCAGTGTTTCCCCGAAAATAAGACCGGATCTTATATTAAATTTTGCTCCAAAAGATGCACTAGGGCTTATTTTCCAGTTTGGTCTTATTTTCGGGGAAATATGGTACTAAATGTATCTAGCTGACGATCTTAACTGGGGTTTATTTTTGGATAGGGCTTATACTATGAGCATCTTGAAGAACCATGCTAGGGGTTATTTTCCAATTGGGTCTTATTTTCAGGGAAACACACTGTTTGAAAAAAATAAAAGGGAAGGGGATCTTTGTTGAATGAGGCAACCCGGGTAGATGAATAGTCTCTGAATGAATGGGAGCCAAGTTGAATTCAAACAGGCTAAATACATCTTGATTCTTACCAAATATGCAAAAAGCTATGTGAGGGAGGAAGTGTTCGGCAAAGTATTTTTTTAGGAGAGATTAATGCTCATTTGCATCATCAAAGTGACTTGTTTTGAGCCGCGGTGGTGCAGTGATTAGAATGCTGTACTGCAGGCTACTTCTGCTGACTGCCGGCTGACTGCAATTTGGCAGTTCGAATCTCACCAGGCTCAAGGTTGACTCAGCCTTCCATCCTTCCGAGGTTGGTAAAATGAAGATCCAGATTGTTGGGGGCAATATGCTGACTCTGTAAACTGCTTAGAGAGGACTGTAAAGCTCTGTGAAGCGGTATATAAATCTAAGTGCTAAGTGCTGTTTTTTTTCTAATTGGAATATATATATCATAAATGTACAGATCATAAATGTATTGAAAGGCTTGTGTAAACTACAGGTAGGGTCCTTGATTTACGACCACAATTGAGCCCAAAATTTCTGTTGTTAAGTGAGACATCTGTTAAGTGAGTTTTGCCCCATTTTATGATGTTCCTTGCCTCATTTGTTAATGAGGATAAGTTGATTACACAGTTGTTAAGTGAATCTGGTTTCCCCATTGACTTTGCTTGTCAGAAGGTCACAAAAGGGGTGTCACATGACCTTGGGGCACAGCAACGGTCATAAGTATGAGTCAGTTGCCAAGTGCCTGAATTTTAATCCCATGGTCATGGGGATGCTGCAAAAGTCATAACTGTGAAAAACAGTCATAACTCACTTTTTTCAGTGCTGTAGTAACTTTGAACGGTCACTAAATGAACTGAGGTAAGTTGAGGACTACCTGTATTCTGCTCAATAAGGAAGCTTTGTACACTGAGGGCACGCTACAAGTAATAAATAACTTAGAGAAAAATCTCCTTAAGCTCTTCAGGCTATTTGCATCTTCTTTCCTTATATGTCAAATAAAATATCAGTCACCTACTCTGAATGGTCCATGTGAAGGTAAATGAAGTGAGGTGCAATTGTGTTTTGCTCTCTCAAGGTGCTCATCAGAAGTAATAAAATGGTAATGATTATTTTTCACATTGAAAAATAATCAGAAATGACTTGTACGATACCAGATTTCTGCTTTTCTACTTTGTCCAAAAGGAAACTGCAGGCTGATAATATGTCAATCTATTTAATAGGGCTTCTGTGCAACGGATATAAGAATTGTTACTGCTTCATTAATCTGGTTCTAGAAATTATACATCCTGAAGCAGTTTATAATATTTTCTTCCTAATTCTGTCATTTTTAATCAGTTCAGAATCTAGTCTGAAGATATAGCTCTACTATCTCCTTCCATGTGAAATCTCATGTCATGGAATAACAGAATGAAGAGTCCCTACTAAGATTCTGAATCTAGCTGACAAGTCAGAGAATAAAATTCACAGTGCTGCACTAACTGTGCAGTCTATTAGTCATGCCTAAGCTTGTCATCTTTCTGGTTTTTATGCATACAAGGAAATACTTTTATGTATTCAATGAGCCAACTTCTGAGTCCACCAACGTAGGACTGTAGGTTTTGTTCTTTTTAAATTTGAAATATGTTCCTATAAAACTCTTCTTTTCAGCCAGAAGTCTGAAATACATGTGCTCTTCTTAATCGATCCGTAATAAAATACTTTGACTACTAAAACAAGAATTCTGCTTGATTTTTTTTTCTTTTTCTTAATAGTGGCCAGCATTCAGAAGCTTCCTGCAGCATCTGTTCTAACAGACATCAATTTCCCCATGAGAGGAAGGAAAGGAATGGTTGACTGGGCCCGAAACTCAGAAGATAGAGTTGTCATTCCCAAAAGTATCTTCACCCCTATGTCAACAGGTAAAAACTCAGCAGCATTTTAATTTTCTATTTCATGAAATCTCCGTGAAGAAAGCTAACTTGCTAACTCATGCATTTGTGGGCTTGTTTCATCAGTATTTTGGATCAGCTATTTGAAGATTAGCATTGCAGTCGGATTTTAGACTTGTTCCTTCTATACAAATGTATAGTGCAAAAGGTGGTCATTGAATCTTAATGATTAGCATTTGCAACTAAACTTCTATTGTTATAACATGGCAGTTCTCCATAAAGCAAGGAAAATATATAGCAGAAAGAATGTCAAGCTTATTCTTCGTATAATTTGAAGTTCTTGAGTTTGTGAACATGTAAGCTAATTCCTGGATTTCTCTTTTGGGCTTCTCATTAGTTCATAGCTGGTGGTGCCTCCCTATTATAATGCACCTCGAACCTGTTTCTATTTCTATGGGAACCCAGTTGAAGTTGGAAATAATATGGCAACAGCAAAGAATCAGTAGGAAAATCAAGGGGAAAGAGTCACTATCGGAGTGGGTGGTCATAATAAATTTAAAATAATAATCATAATAATGGAGACCAGCTGAAAACCATTTGCCTGCTTCAGAGTTCTCCCAAATGGCTATTGTAATCTTTGCACATTATAGGAATAGCCATTTCAGTTTCTTATGTGAAAAGGGGACTGACATAGTACACATTTATCTGGTTTTTCCTCTTCCCTGCTTCCGTATCTGTGTGTGAATGATCATGTTCATTATCTATAACTCTCATCTATGAGAAATGAAGTGATGGGCTTCTCACTACTAAGTTAGTATCCTGTTACAAAACAACCAAAGATAAGTACTCAGTTGTGCTTGAATGTGGAGTGGAGAAGGAAGAGAGTTCTCATAATTATGAGATAATTACATTTCTGTATGGGAATGGCCTATGCTTGCCTTTGTTGCACAAGATTGATTGATAGGGTTTTCTACAAATATAGGCTTATATAGGACATTATTAGCTAAAATTTACCATGGTTCACTATGTGGCAAATTGGTTTATTTAACGTTTGGGGTTGGTGGGGTTAGACCAGTGACCATTTCCTGAGGCCAAATAAATAATTGGATTATTAGTTTAGGCTATTAGTTATAATAATTAAGATTATAACACAGAATATCAGTTTAGCAGCAAATGATGAATTTCACAAATAATAAGGTTTCAGAATACTCCTAACCATGTGAGATGTTCAAGTCTAGAGACTTTTTTTCATCCCTAAATGTAAAATCTTGTTACATTATTATAAGACAATTCACTAGAATATATTACAATTGCAATCTTGGTTTTCTTTAAACAAAATTTTCTATAATGATAAAATACTCTTGTACTTTAAAATACTGTTGTACTTTATCTCTTATGACAAAGTTGGAGATGCTTGGAAAGGTATCAAATTTCATCTACATATTTTCTTCTTTCTTCCTTTGATTTTAGAACTAGATGAATCCACCGTGTTTGTACTTGGAGCAGTATTGTACAAAAATTTAGAGCTTATTTTGCCTACCTTAAGGTAAGTGATGACTCTAAGAGACAGTTCCAATGGAGCGTGTCCCTAAGTTGTGTCCTGTGGAAAACAGGCAGGAATGGAATATAAGACTTCATTTCTTATTTTTGTCTAAAGAAGGAACAACTAACCTGGTTTGGGTTCTACATTAAGTGTGTCGTTTGCTTTTCTTGATTTTCCCATTAACCTTCAATAGCAGAACTGAAGAAAAAAAATCGCACGTTTTGTTTAGCAACATCATTCCTAGATCTGGCAACAAGGTGGGCTGAAGAAACATAGTGAGGCAACAGCATTCAGACATCTAGAACAGAACCAGGCAACTTGATATTTTTTGTGTGTCTTTAATTTCTGCAATCCCTTATCATTACCCAGATTGGCAAGGATTTTTGGTATTTGATGTCCAAATCACTTGGATCACATAAGATTCCCTGCTGATCTATCTGGAGGAGTCAGCCAGAGATAAGGCAGCAATGGAAGAAGGCAGAAGCTTGTAATAGGAAGAGGAGATACTCCTCATGAGTGAATATAACTTTCTTTAGCTCAATACAAGTAATGGGGAAGGAGACAGAGGTGGTCAGGGCAAAGAGGAATGGTTAAGAATTAGGAGGAATGAGAGAATGTGTATATAGAAGAGAGAGAGAAAGGAAGAGCTGTAGAACAGTTCACTGTTTCAATCTGTCAGTTGAAATTAAAGCATAAGAAGTTAAGGCAGAGTATCTTAAGTGTAGATGGGTGTAGGTATTTATAGATGCAAACATGTTTTTATCTGTGTAACGTAAGTGTTTCAATAATGACTAGATAATAACCTAAAGACAAAAATAAAAAGACAGATGACACCATTATTAGGTAAGATATAGATATATTTCAACTCCACACATTTATTTAATACAAAAGCTACTGGATGTCATAAGCATATGGGGGGGGGAAATCTGCTCTCGGTGAGTAATAGCAGTGCCCCTTCCTTGGTGCATTATCATGTAATTAGGCACAATGAGTTATGTCAAGATTTAGGCACAGCTGAGTAAGTATAACTGAAAAGTTTAGCCTCATACCTTGATGGAGAAAAACTGCAACCATTGGCTATTAGACATTTATCAAAAAAAATGTTCCATAGAAATCAAAAGGAGATTTGTTCAGAGACTGACAGGGCAGTTTTTGCTCAGTCTGTACTACAGTGCTTCAACTGTCAAGCACAAACATAAATGACATCAGAGAAGAATGAAAAACAAGGCGATATCCAGGAAGCCCTCTATACACAGCAAGAAGCAAGAGAGGGTACTTAATTGCAGCTTTGTATCTTCTCTTTCTCCTCCCTCTGGTGAAGTCTTCACATCAACAGCTTTGTATGGTACAAGATACTACATATGCAGAGTGAGAAAAACACTAGTGGGGAAAATTGGTAGATAGTAGAAGAATGGTTCGCTCTTCCCCAGCTGTCAAAAGGCTCTTAGGAACACAAAACAACATGTTTTGCTCTCAGTCAGGCTTTTAAGAATTTAAAAAAGAGGTTTTAGACAGTGAAAAAGGATTAAAGATCTTTATTTGCCCACTAATTCTCCCATGGATTTTATCTTTCTAGTGCTGCATTACTAACAAGCACTTAATAGAGAAGTTTGCATATGAAGGGAATTCTACCAACAGCATAACTATTTTAGCTCTTGGGGTATAGTGTGGGGATTTAACAGGCTTGCTGAAGCCAGATGGGTCTTCTGAATGGAAGTTTATCTCAACCCCCTCATATATCCTGCTACGTTCCAGCAACAAGATGCAAATGTAATAAAAGAGAATGTAAAAAGAAATATTGTTTAAAATCTAAATTTTACTCCATGATTCCAGGAACATTTGAACATTTTGTATAAATGGGAGTATTTTCTCAGGTTCACTCTAGATGTTACAAGCCAAAGTTGGTTTGATGCATGCTTTGCCTTCCAAATAAGTGCTTGTTAAATGTTCATTTAATTAATGCTAATTAGATATCAGGTACACAACAAGATTTTAGTTAATTAGTTACATCTGTTGCATTTTCAGAACCATATACCAAATAAATTTTGTCAAAAGGCCATCTCTTTTCATCTATCAAAATCTCTTTGGTTCTGAAAAATTAGCTTTTTTAATATGTTAGTTTTGATAAAGATAAAGCGGCTCTTCATCCCACTGTGCTTATAGCTTGATTCTTTTATGCAGAGAAAGTCAGATGTTCATAACACTTATTCTCAAGTTTGTAGGATTTTCAGTATAATTGTCTGATTAATAACATACTTTGAGAAGCCAATGGCAGCTTGATCAAATTGTAACACCATGACAACAGTTTCCATGTGGAAAACCTTTTCTACCCATACAATTGTTGGCAGCATAGAATCAGGTACCACCTCTCAATACTCGTGCATTTAATACACTGATTTTAGTGCCACAAAGCAAGATGAGATGTACCCTTATCAAACAGGGAAAGATATTATACTATTCTAATGTAGAAACTAGACTCTTAAAGAAAGATATTCTTCCATTGCTTTCCTATGCATGAAGAAAAGGTTTTGTTTTAGAAGTTGCAACCTAGCTATATAATCAGATTTGTCTGGTTGTCATCTTGTGGGGTCCTTGGTGCTCTGTGAGCTTGATTGTTTTATTGCAGATGATGTTACCTACCGTATTTTTCGGAGTATAAGACGCACCGGAGTATAAGACGCCCCTTAGTTTTGGGGGAGGAAAACAAGGAAAAAAGGCCTCTGCCTCCCAGCAATCTGCCAAACAGCAAACAGCACAGATGATATACACTGTTTGCTGTGTATTTCTGTGCATGTGTGCCTGACCCATAAAAATGGCAAAGAATTGGAGAAATGTACATTTATGGCAGTATATTAATCCCAGAAAGTTTTCTTAAATGTAATCACACTAACTCCTCCCAATTATTTAAATAGATCTACTCCAAACATGACTAGTCAGGGTTTCTCAGCTGCCTTCTTTTAATACTAATACTTAATACTAATACTTAATACTAAAATAGGACATTTCAGATTATACTTTTACAGATCTTTAAAATTGATGTGGCTTTCCTGGAAGTATTCTCTGCTATTTAAAAGAAGATACAATAGCACTGGGCCTCTTCAGAGCAAGCATTTATTTTAAAAAGCTTCTTCATTTTGTTAAGTTGTCTAGAACAATAATAAAGCAGTCTTTAAAAAATAAGTTAATAATTTGAACACTCTACAAACATTTAACAAAATAACATATAACAGAATCTGCCTCTACCTAGGATAGAACTCACAACCTCCTGATTGTGAGGCAAGAGCTCTAGCTTTGAGCCATAGCAGCTATAGCTTGCCTCTTTTCAATTTTAGCAGTCTAATATTGCCAGCAGGTTATCTCCCAGCAATTTGTCACATTACAGCCACGTAGTTAGTTTCATTTTACCAGGTGGCTTGCAAGCCTGTCAGCTGTAGATCGGGAGGCAGTTTATCTCTTCTTGTGCTCTTCTTGTGCTTTGCCCTGTTTGCTGCAAAGAGGTAAATTGCTGGCAGGCAGAGGCCAAAGGGTGGGGGTGGCTGGGTGGGGCTGCATTCAGTGTATAAGACGCACCCAAGTTTTCACCCTCTTTTTGAGGGTAAAAAGGTGCGTCTTATACTCTGAAAAATATGGTACTTTGTTAAAGAAACAAGAAAATAGCCAACCTCAGAGAACACCAAGGACCCCACAGTTCAACCTGAGCTACAAATATGCTCTATTGTTGTCATCTTTATTGTCATATTGGCGTCCAAACATTCTTACCTGGATGTCTTTGTATTTTTTAATAAATATCTTCATCTTCATTCGTTTTGAACTGTCTAAATTTGTATTCCCAACAATGTTTATTTTTTAAAATTTTTGTGGATTTTGTTTTAATAAGATCTTGATAAATAAATTGTATTTTTTTAATCCTTCAAGAAAAAAAATTAAACATCACACGGTATATGTCTTAACATATTCCTTACCTAAATATAACCTATGCCCTTCATTTCCCTTAAGAAAAAGGCACACTGAGTTTAATTATTTTCCTGCATAAATAATCACAATATTATTCCTTCTTTAAAAGTGTCTTGTTTGGGCAGCAAAGAGTCCTTCATCACACCTCTGTGTGATTTTTGTCAATAAGACTAATTTATCAGAGTGTGGCATACCATAAATGTTGTTGCCAACACATTATTGCTCTCCTATATTTTGTTTTCGCACTCTATATTTGTTTTCTGTTTGATGCCCTTTCATGCCAGAAGTGTTTTCAGACATTTCACAAACCCACAAACAATAAATGGAGGCTCATTAAACAAAATCTCTTCAAAAAAACCAACAAATGTTGTTTAAAAGCAGACAATACTAATTTTTGTATATTAAAATTATATCTGTATGGATATTAAATCCAAAGAGGTTGTGATTATTCAGTTATAAGACTTGATATAATGCATAAATGCACAATTTGTTCATTTACTGAATTGGAACAAATGTGATAGAAACTTTAAAGCTTAATTGGACAGTTTTACGTCTTGCACAATACACAATAAGAAATCTGTATGCACAGGATTTTAATATGCTATTGGGTATTTATCGTGTGCCTCTGAGGTACATTGTAAGACAATTTCCACAGCGTAGAAAAAGATACAGGTTTAGTACTTCATAAAAAATAAAAAAACCCAGCAGATGGCAGCACCTAGCCGACCTTAGGTCATCTAAAAAAAAACTAGGCAAGATTGGACCTTGATTAATACTTAGAAGGCTACAGAAACACTTCAGTGGGTGAATTTCATTTCACAGTGGGGTTTTCAGATGCTGTTAAGTTTAGCAATGGAAACACAAACTTTCCGTGAGGCAAAATGCTTGTTCTTAATTATCCAAGCTCCACATTTAAGTTGAAATGTATACCAAAAAAAAAAAAGTTCATTTTGCGCTTTCTCATGAAAACACTGGATTAACTGACAACTGGTAACTTTGTAGAAGCTCAGGAACCTGAGCTGTATTTTCCAACTGAAAAGAAATTGCCCACTTCAGCTGTACAATGACAGCTATTAAATAGATTGTTGCTTCTAAAGATTGCATTGTGATATGGAAATTATCCATTGGCTTTATCATAATGTAGTTCAGTTTCATAAGGTACACATTGATAACTTATTGAATAGCCTAACTGCACAGGGAAGAAAACATCATTCCTGCAGTTAGGAATTTGGCAGAGGAGGTGAGGTATTTATAAAAGGCATCGTGAATTTTTTTTTTTACTCCAGTCCTCATGCCCAGTACATTCATTTTTAATCCATATTGGAATCATATGCCTTGATTCTAGTTTTAGAAATGTATTTATTTAATCAATTTATATGGCTTCCCATCATGCAAAGGTGACTTTTTGTGGCTAACAACTCATTAAAAGAATAAAAAGAAAACAGTGGAATAAAAATACCAACAATGGTCACTAAGAATGAATACAACAGGACAATAGAGAGAAACCGCTCAACATACCCTCCATTTAGGAATATCGAAGAATGGACACTTAAATATTGCCTCCTTTGTACTGAACTCTCATTATTCTTCCCTCCTTTATGGCAATGGTACCCTTTAGTAATACCTACCCTTTTCCCCCCAAATAAGACATCCCCTGATAATAAGCCCAATCGGGCTTTTGAGTGCATGGCAATAAGGCCAAGTGCTTATTTCAGGGTTCAAAAAAATATAAGACAGGGTCTTATTTTCGGTGAAACGCGGTATCGCTAACAAGTGTGGGTTCTAACTTACCTCACCGCCGGTTCGCTTTCTCCCGCACCATGTGGCCGCGCCTCGTGGTGCGCGCATGCACAGTGCTGAAAATTCCCAAAAAAAGCCAAAAACAAGATGGTGGTGCATGCACAGTGCCGAAAATTCCCAAAAAATTCCCCCAAAAAGCCGAAAACAAGATGGTGGCGCATGTGCAGTGCCGGAAACCCGGCTTCTGCGCATGTGCAGAAGAAAAAAAATCAAAAAAATTACCCCAAAAAAAAATTCCCAAAAAAGATGGCAGCATCAATGGACCAGCACCGACAGAACCGGCTCCGTGACATCTCCAGCAGTTTGCTACCGGTTCGGGTAAACCAGTCCGAACCAGAAGGAATCTACCTCTGATCTCTAAGCATCTAAGCAAAGTAATATAATGGCCAAGTGATTTGGACTAACTCAGATGACCTATCTCATCAAGACTATTCACCTTTAAAACACCTTTAAAAGTGAAGGGCTTGGCAACTGACACCTAGGTCCAAAGCCAAAATCTCGTATGTCTCCTAGTGAGTCTGATGTCCATTAGGTCACGTCCTGACCTTAGGAATCTTAGAGGGAAATACTGAGATCACAAGTGTAGTGTGAATTCACTGTTTTTTTTTAATACCGAAGTAGCTCATAATGGCACAAAATTTCATTTAAATCCCTCATGTTATTGATGAGAAAAACAGAGTTGATTTCGAGGAAACTCTCATTGCTGTCATTCTTATGAATGTTTTTCAATAGATCTTCATCAAAATGGCTATACCAGAGCTTTACAAAAAATGTGCTTTGTCTAGAACAAATCTTAGGTTTACCAGAAGATTAATGAGTTTATAGGCCTGTGAATATTTATGTTGTGAATCTATTTTTTTTAAATCAATAAATTGTACTTAGTAAAAGGCACTTGGATCAGCAGGAAGAGTGTCCTTATTCCTGAATATATTTGACAGCATTTTTATAAATTCTGTGGAGGAAAATTGATTTAAATTCCCTTCTAGCTAGCCATGTTCAAAAATCACAGTTTCTCTTTGCTTAATTACATCAAGTTGTAGTTTTAGTGATTGTTGTGTTTTTAATTGTTCTTTTTCCAGAAATTATACAGTTATTAACTCCAAAATCATTGTGGTCACCATACGGCCTGAGCCCAGAACATCCGATTCCTTTCTAGAGATAGAATTAGCTCACCTGGCAAACGTAAGTATTTCTGCTTATTTTCCAATGAGCGGAAGATTTTAAACAAATAACAAAGAATTATTTTAACTCCAGACAATTTTAGTTCACATGTTTTATTTATTTTTCACTGATTTTGTAGTTTGTTGTTATTTGTATATAATTAGAAGCAGTATGTATGCAGTATGAACAGAAAGGACTCACTAAAATTACAAATTCGTCTTATTTTAGATGCAAAAGTATAACGATTTCCATAGCATTGAATGCCTTAGTAGTTCCCATGCATCGTTAAACTGCTCTTTATAAACTCTAGGAAATCTCCAATATGGTGTATTTATTTAATTTTTATTTCATTTACTAAAATATTTAAACTACCCAATGCCAGAAGCTCTGTGGTATAGAGTTAAACATACTATAGGTATAGAGTTAAACATATTCTGTGGTATAGAGTTAAATATACTACAGTCTTTTATTAAGTTTATTAAGTGACTGTTCAAAGTTACAACAGCACTGAAAAAAATAACTTTTGAACATTTTGACCGTTGCAGTATTCCCCTGATCACATGATCAAAATTCAGATGATTGGCAACTGACTCATTTTTATGACGGTTGCAGTGTCCCGGAGTCATGTGATCACCTTTTGCGACCTTCTGACAAGCAAAGTCCAAGGGGAAACCAGATTCATTTAACAACCATGTTACTAACTTATCAACTGCAATTCACTTAACAACTGTGGCAAGAAAGATCGTAAAATGGGGCAAGACTCATTTAACAAATGTTTTGCTTAGCAATAGAAATTTGGGCTCAATTGAGGTTATAAGTTGAGGACTACCTGTACTTCAACAAGAGCCAGCAGATGTTTAGACTGGATTTGGCACTTTTTATCTACTTATCAAGTCCTTCCCAAAGACCTGGGATAGGCAAATGTTGTTATTTGATAGCATAAAACCGTGATGGCGAACCTATGACACGCGTGCCACAGGTGGCACGTGGAGCCATATCTGCTGGCACAGGAGACGTTGCCGTAGCTCAGCTCCAGTGTGCATGTGTGCACCAGCCAGCTGATTTTTGGCTCATGTGGAGGCTCTGGGAGGGCGTTTTTGGCCTCCAGGAGGCCTCCGGGGGGGCGGGGGGCATTTTCACCCTCCCCAGGCTCCAGGGAAGCCTCTGGAGCCTTGGAAGGGAGAAAAACGGGCCTGCCGGGCCCACCAGAAGTCAGGAAACAGGGGAGCGGGGAGGTCATGCGCACGTGCACAGGGGGGTGGGGCACATGGGGGAACATTGAATTATGGGTGTGGGCAAGTGTGTGTGTGTGTGATAGCGTGCATGCGCGTGCTTTCAGCACCTGAGGAAAAAAAGGTTCGCCATCAATGGCATAAAAGGTTTTGTCACCGGATGTAAACTGTTCCAAGTAAAGCTGCCTTTTGCAATTGACTGATGGTGATTTTATCAATGCCATTGATTTTCAGGTGGGGCTCCAGATATTTTGTCATTGCACCCATGGCACCTATTAGTATTGATACTATCTTCTCTTTCTTTTGCCACAGTCATTCTGCTTGTATTTTCATGTCTTTGTATTTTTTTATTTTCTCCAGTTCTTTCTCTTCTGCTGCGTCCAGGTACTGCCACATGCACTATCCAGACTTTTCGTCTTTCTTATCGACAGTTGTTAAGTCTGGGATGTTATATGGCAGGTGTTTTATGTTTTTTTTAGGGTTGATTAATTGTAATGGGCAGAATTTCAATACATGGCCAACTGCCCCACTGAAATAAATGGTTCACAAAATTAACTTTTCATTGGACCGTATCCTAAAATATGAACAGATCAATATAAAGAGTGAAAAAAAATGTAGATCTTGCCTTGGAAAAGGAACGGTGAAGGAGAAAAGACTATTCAGTTCTGAGAAAAGTGGTTGTCATGAGAAAGAAACTCAAAATAAGCCTATCTTAATTATGTCAGAAATTCTGACAGGCCTTCAAGATTCTGTTATTCTCTCTCATAACACCGAAGAAAATTTCTGGAATTTCTGCTGCTTTTTTTTTTGTCTCTTGAGATTACATAATGCATAACTTGAAGGGCCAAAAGAGTCACTTGAAAAATCAATAAATAGGAGTGGAGGTTGTAATTACAGGTAGTCATCAACTTACAATTTTTGTAGTGACCATTCAAAGTTATAACAGCACCTGAGAAAAAGTGACTTATAGCAATAGCACTTAGACTTACATACCGCTCGATGGTGCTTTACACCACTCTCTGAGTGTTTTACAAAGTCAGTATATTGCCCCCAAAAATCTGGGTTCTCATTTTACCGGCCTCGTGAGGATGGAAGGCTGACTCAACCTTGAGCCAGTCAAGATCGAACTTCAGGATATAGGTAGAGTTTGTTTGCAATACTGCATTCTGACCACTGCGCCACCATGGCTCCTAATGACTTACGAACGTTGTTCACACTTATGGCCATTGCAGCATTCCCACGGTCACGTGATCAAAAGTCAGATTCTTGGCTACTGACTCATACTGATGATAGCTGCAGTGTCCCAGGTCACACAATCACCCATTGCAACTTTCTGACAAGCAAAGTCGATGGAGAAGCCAGATTTACTAAACAACTGTGTTACTAATTTAACAACCACAGTGATTTACTTAACAACTGTGGCAAAAAAAGGTTGTAAAAATGGGACAAAACTTCCTTTAACAACTGTCTTGCTTAGCCACAGAAATGTTGGACTCAATTGTGATCATAAGCCATGGACTACATGTGTTTTGGTCCACACACTGGAATACAACAATAAGCAATTCAAATATTGTCGCTAAAGTAATATACCGTATTTTTCTGAGTATAAGACGCACCTTTTCTCCCCCTAAAAGAGGCTGAAAATTTGGGTGCGTCTTATACTCTGAATGTAGCTTTTTTTTAAAAGCTTTTTTAATTCAGCCCTAACGAGGCGCTAACGATATACCCAGCTCTTACCGGTTTGTAGGCTTTTTCATTGCTACTTTCTCCGAAGGAGGTTTTTTCCAACCCTAAGTCTTTGCAGGCTTTTTTTCATTGCTACTTGCTCCGAAGTTTTTTTAAGCCCTAACCAGGGGATAAAATAATGTGCTGAAGCTGACCAGACTAAGGACGCTAGCCAGATGAATACTTGGTAGGCAGATTTTCCCCCCTATTTTCCTCCCCAAAAACTAAGGTGTGTCTTATACTCTGGTGCGTCTTATACTCTGAAAAATATGGTATGTCATTACTGGGACCAATAACAATTTGTAGAACAATGGCACAGTATTACCAAGGCCAGGGGAGAATTAAATGAACTTGACCATGACCTCTAACAGGCCTTTTCCATTCCCCCCCTTTTATTGCAGTTTTCAGAAATATAGTGACAAAGCATATGGCTTTTTGTCACACCTTGAAAATGTTTGTCAGTTTCATTCTGGCAGCACAAGATAAAAGGCATTAATTGACGCTTGACTTCGTCCACTTTTCTGCAATATTAATAACTATCGTGTTAGCCGAAGGACTGGAAGTGCTGACAAGACAGAACGGCAGTAGCAACCTTATTAATAATGTCATGGAGGAAGTGTTGTTTTCTTTTGGCTGGTTTTAGATCTGGTAACCTGAGATTTGAAATATCAAGAGAGTTTATTTAGGCAAAGAACTGCAGAAGCGCTCCAAATATCCACCAATATAAAAAGGAAGGTGTATTGAGGATAGTGCTAGCATTCCATTAAAAACAGACTGCATAATTATTTGGATTTAGATCTTACATGTTTATATAAAAGGGTTTAATACAGGGGTGTCAAACTCATGTCGTCACAGCGGTGTCACGTGACTTATTAGGACTTTTTCCCCCCTTCGCTAAACCGGGCGTGGGCATGGCCAGCGTGTGATGCATCCGGCCCGTGGGCCGGGAGTTTGACAACCCTGGTTTAATAGAATTGTTAAAATGAGACCATTTAAATTATGTGTGTGTGTGTGTGTGTGTGTCTGTGTGTGTGTGTGTCTGTGTGTGTGTGTGTGTGTGTGTGTGTGTGTGTGTGTGTACATATGTGTATGTATACCCTGTTTTCCCCAAAATAAGACATCCCCTGATAATGAGCCCAATCGGGCTTTTGGGTGCATGGCAATAAGGCTAAGCGGTTATTTCAGGGTTCAAAAAAAAAAAAAAGACAGGGTCTTATTTTTGGGGAAACACGGTATGTGTGTGTGTGTGTGTGTGTGTGTGTGTGTGTGTGTGTGTGTGTGTGTATAAATTGGTAGTGGTACTTTCAATATATATATATCGAAAGTAGCACTGCTAATTAATCAGTATCTTTTTTCCCCAATGTGCTAATTTAATGGTTTCTTTTTTTATTTTTCCTCTATAATAATTCACCTAAATTTAAGACAAGATAGTAATTGTTGTAATTAAAATGGCTTTATCTTTGAACCCTGTAGTTAATTTTAATCAGGTGAAGACAATTTTACTTCAGCTGCAAACCTTGAATGTTGTACATTAATGGCTCACAAAGTACAGAAGTTAATGTTACCAATTTAATCACTTAATTATTTAATTAATTCTCCAACCAAGAAGTAAAATCCTGAACTTTTATTCAAATATTCTTTTCTCATATTGTGCTAATAACTGTGCTCCATCACACATGCGATTTAAATCTGTTCTATGTGGTTTAATGTGATGGTTATGATCAGATGAATATCAGGGGCTTAAGATATTTTAAAAGTCATTGTTTTAGCGAGAATCTTGTTTAAGTGGAAAAAGCAAAGACCTGAGGCAAGGGGTATCTGTGTGCAAGGTTGTGTGTCCTAGTGTGAATGTCAAACCAGTGGGCTTTCTTTGAAGAATACCTACCTTTCAGGATGGCTCAACAATTTTGACACACCTATTCCTCCAAAAAGAAGAAATCAACGTGAAGAATATTACAGTTTTAGAAAATTTTTATAGTTCCTGGTGATTGACTTTTGCACTTATTACTAGGATGCCCATGACAATTTCTAGTTTGACCAAAGTTGGATTTGAAATCAGAATTAAAAGTTAATCATGCTGCAATATAATTTCATACTTCTAGCAACAGCTCACAGTACAATGCTTCAACCTATCAGCCAGGTTTTTTTAAAATATACATTGTTTTTATTTCAGAAAAATACCACCTTTTCATATTTTCTCTGAACATCCAATATCATTTTTGGGGGCCCAAGAATAGCCCCTGTAATACCGCAGCTCCATGAGCTGCATTGATTACCAGTATGCTTCCAGGTAAAATTCAAGGTGTTCGTGATCACCTTTAAAGCCCTTCATGGCATGAGTCCAGGTTACTTGAGGGACCCTCTCAACCCACTGGGATTGGCCTGTACCACTCATTCTGGCAGAGGAGGCATGCTGCGGTCCCGTCAGCCTGATTATTATGGCTGGTGGGATCCAGGAGGAGGGCCTTCTCTGGTGTTGCTCTTGCCCTCTGGAACATCTCCCCCCCCCCCCGATGTGTGGTTGGCCCCAACCCTCCTGTTTTCGTAAGGGCCTAAAGACCTGGCTCTGGGAAACAGCACAATGGAGGTGGTTGACTGAATAATAATATAATATTTTAACTATATACATTCTTTAAAATGGACAATATGTAATTGGATCTTCCTGGATCCAACTCAGCAAGGAAATGATTTCTTTTTCCAGTTTAGGTTTTTAAAGAACAATCTTATCTCCATAGTGCAGGCTAATATTTAAAGTTTGCAGTGTGAAAAAGGGAAAATTATACTACACTGTCAGATTTAGTTAGACACATTTCTAGCTTAGACCCCTAATTGTCTTACTCTCTGTTTATCTATTGTCAGAATGACCTGCTTGGGTTCATATCTTGTTTTCGTATAAGCTAATGAAAAACTTGTTAAAAATGTTAGTCTAGTTGGCTTTTGTGTGTATGCTGATTTGTCAGAGTAGCTTTTCCAGAGCAAGCATAGAAAAACAAAAGTCTCAACAACTTGAGTATATTGGGCATAAAGAGTGGCAAAGTGTTTGTTTTCAACAGTCTAGATCAGACTGACCTGGACTGCAGCCATAAATGGAGCATTCAATAAAACTGTTTATAGAAAAAAGCTTCCGGAGAGCTTTTTTTTTTTTTTTTTTGCTAATTTCTTCATAGTGACAAAGTAAGTTGCTTCTATCTATCCGGATGAAGGCCATCTTGGAGGCCTTCTTCTATGACAACCAGAGTGGACATCCCTTAGGACCATGAACACTATCTTTAACATTTAAAGGAGGAAGCGGAAGCTGATTTTTCATGGCGTATTATATGTTTGTAGTACAATAAATGAAGCAATAAAGTCAACGGAGACAAAAGAAAACAGTCTTCAAATGGCCACGCAGTTGAAACATGACAACTAGTCAGAAGATCATTTGTAAATTATGAAGCAATGTGCAGAAGATAAATTAGGATAACCTCATAGATCTCAAGACGAATGGCAGTGGTTCAGCAAGGATTTATGATCTAACTATTCAGACAAAGTAAAACAAAACTATATTGTACATGAACACGTGCAAATTAAACTTCTGGAATGAAGAGAAGCTTGGAATAATTTTGAATGGATTCACAGAGCTAGGAATTTAATCCAGTTCTTATGTTTGTTCAAATCTCAGAGTTCAGAATTCTTTGATATAAAATGCATGTATGTGTGTGGGGGTGTGTGTGGGGGTGTGGGGGTGTCTCTCTGTGTGTGTGTGTGTGGGTGTGGGTGTGTGTGAGTAGATTATGAAGTTCTAATACAAAGATCAAGCAAGTCTCAGAAGGCTTGATGTCTGCCCATGTCTGATGTAGAATATCATGTTTACTTATATTTCATACAACTGCACTTTTCATTTTTATTCAGGACTGAATAGTTTTTGCTGCATATATATATATATATATATATATATATATATATATATATATATATATATATATATATATATATATATATATATATATATATATATATATATATATATATATATATATATATATATATATATATATATATATATATATATATATATATATATATATATAATCCCTGAGTAAAGAATACATTTTAATGGATATTCTCCCACTTTTTCAGGGCACATTGAATCCATATTGCGCATTATGGGATGACTCCAGAATGTAAGTAACAGATGTTTATTGCTCTTATTTGGGATTTATATTTCCAAATCACATCAATATCTAGGTGGAGATTAAAAGGCATGATAATAAAATGCAGAAATCTGTGCTAAACATGAACTTAAGTACATAATTATGCCGATATAGTGCCGTGCCAATTTCAAGACTGTGTTTTTACATTATATATTGGCACTGGAAAATCGGATATCTAACCAACTCACCCACTTCATTCTGGCATTGATTAGTTAACAATTTATTATTGTCAAGGGTCTCTGACAGTCTCTTGGTAGGCACAGAAATGTTTACAGAAACATATGATTCCAATATGACTCCTAGGATTAAATGCTTGTTCGTGCTATTATTGCAAGAGATCATGTTACTAGGCAACATATTCTGAGTACATTGTCAAATTTTGGGGCAACAAAGGATGTATATGTGTGCGTGTGTACATACAAAGTGTGTGTATATGTTTGTGTATTATTTATTGTGTTTGATGAAATGGAGCCGGTTAATCATTTCAAAGCTAATATTGTAGCAAAGATAGCTGTGTCACTGTTAAAAAAAACCCTCAAAGGAATTTATATTGATAAGAAATTGAACTGATACGATAAAGGAAATGTATGTTTATTTCTACCATGTTGTATGTTTATGGTTGCCATCAGCCATGATTTTTTTTCAAGCATGATTAAATATAGTCAATTGGACAATATTTTCCTCATGAGGTCTATTTGGCTGCATTTCTAAGTGCATTTACTTTAGAGTAGTCCAAGTGAACATAGTAGGCTGTACTTTTGACTAAGCATAGACTGCATTGTTATGCATACTGTTTTGAAAATATTCTCCATTAAATCAGTTGTTTTCAGTCGGCACATGCAAGTTTGTGCTATGGGAAGATTAACACTGGGGGATAAATTTTAATTAACTGTGCTGTGAGCAAAGATTATGTGATTGTACCCCTTGAGAATTCTACATACCCTTAGACTTCCTATTGCTTTATTAGAGTTGAATCCTATCTATCTATCTATCTATCTATCTATCTATCTATCTATCTATCTATCTATCTATCTATCCATCTATCCATCTATCCATCTATCATCTACTTACTTATCTACCACCTACCTATCAATTTATCTACCTGTCTACCTACCTAACTAATTTACTGTATATAGCCACCCATCTCACAAGCGACTCCGCAGTGTACAAAAAAACTCCAAACCCTAAAATCATTATTCTTGCAAGCCACTTTTAAGGGGATAGTTTTGGTCAAAAACAACTCTTAAAATGAAATAAAGAAGGATTTTTAGTTTCTTCAGGCACTTTCTGAAGTTTTTTTACAAAGTACAATGAAACACATATTTATTCATCACATTATATAATGAATTATTTGTAAGCATTTCTTAAGGTCTCTCTGACATATGGGACTGTACATAATTATGCTTGTATTTTAGAGACTTCTCTTTCCCCATTATCAGGTATTCAAAATATGGCTTCTCTGTACTCCAGTGCCAAGCCTACAAGTGTAAAAGAATCAATGTGAAGTAGATTTTAAGAAAAAGAATGAGATTGAACAAAAATAGCATTTATGCACTGTTATTTTCCTTTGTGCAGGTAAACATTTCTGTGTCAGAAATGATTGCATCCCGCCAGTTTAATTGTGCTAAAAGCTGTGAACATTGAAGAAACATTTGAATCTTTTTGCATGTTTTATAATGATTACTGTAATTGTCCCACAGCACTCATCAGTATTTAAGGTAACATCAGTGCTTCCCAAGGCATAGAATATGGGTAGAGTTCACTGTATAGATCCATCCTAGTGTAACAGAAAGATTGTGTTAATCGAGGTAGGTCTCTGTTATAAGTGTGTTGCTCATGTCAGTGCCGTTGCACCTGGATCCTTTTCATTTTTCATCCTTTCTCTGCCATATTGCAGAGGAAGGACGTATTTTTCAGGAATGCATTTTTAGGAATCCTCAAAATGACTTATGGCAGGAAGTACTTCAAATCTCAGGTACAGTGAAATATTTCAATGGTAGTTTTTAAATGGCTGTTCCTAAAGCTGCTTAAAGATTTCCAATAATAGAAACAGCCCAATGGGAGAGGCATTAGTCATGAGAGACTACAGTATGTGGGATCAGAAAAGATGGATGCTACCATTTGTTATGCGCCTGCAATTTACAACATGACTACCACCACTGCAGGTTGCTGAAACAGTTTGTTTTCTTTCTTTCTTTATTTATTTATTTGGTATTCTTATATGCCGCCCAACTCCCGAAGGACCTCTACTGCCTTGGAGTTAAGCAGATCAGTTACAAGAGGTCAGAAAAGGGTCTTATTTTCTTCCATCATATCTTGCTACTGCTTTTTCACTAAATTTGTGAATGTAAGGAAATAATCTTAGCAAACCTTGTTTTATGTTTCTTTACCATTTTTCCTCTGCAATGATCTCATGAATGAGTATTTTACTCTATTTGATTATCTTACAGAATTTGTATTCTAAGACTGTAGGTCTTAAATTATAGTAAAAGTTCCCAATGTACTGGAATGGGAGGATATCTATTTTACTTTCATTTATTTATATTCCACATTGTCGGACCTGACAACTTAAACCTCTAAATAGAAATGATCCTTGGCTCCATTTGTTGAGAAAGGTATTGTTAGAGGTCAAGTGCATTGCAGTATTGCAAAGCCAGAACTGAGAATCGTGCGCCAAACCCCTAAGTTATACTTTCCCCTCCCTTAGCTATCTCCCATTGCCCACCCCAGTGTAACCAATCAGGTTCACGCAAGATGCTTTCATAACGGTCAGTCCAAGCACCGTTTGGCATGCTGCTCCCTCCTTCTTCCAGCTGGGTGACCTTGAGGCAGCGTCTCAAGGAAATACAGCACTTACTTTCGTATTCCCAAGCATCCCACCTTCATCCCCCCTCCCCACAGTTCATGGCAGTCTGTCACGGCATAGCAGGGAAGCACAAGCAAGCATAAGGTGGCAGCTGACATATTTTTGAACCACCCATCTCCCTCAGAGAAGGATTCTGGGCAGTGTACAATAAAACATTATATGCATTGTATAAAAACTAAAAATTTAAATACACATACATATACACATATTGAAATATAATGTGCAACATTGTGCTATTGAGATATTTTTCTTGGATTCCATCACCTATAGATAAGTTTAAATTCTATTATATACAGCATCACACTTTTCCATATATGGCAGACTGAAATTATGTACCACCCTTTAAAATTATATAAGCCTGGCTTATGTTTATGTCCTTGAAAAACAAAGACATTTTGGTTTGGTTATATTACAACTTGTTCTGGCCAGCTATTTGGTACAAATGCAGATAGATCTAATATATTATTAGTAAGAGTTCTTGCTTACTCATTGCTCTCTCCAAAAATTGCAGAAAGTATAAATTGTTTCTTGTACAGAAGTTCCTGAATTAAACAGCTGTAACCTAAAGAGTTTGTGATATAGCTGAACAGCCATATTTACATCATATCACATTGAAAGACTGTGCATTGTTATAAATCATACAACAATCAGAGTAAAGAATAACTGGAAGAAGATTGTCCTTATTATTTTTTTAAGACAGTGACAGCAGTAAAGTTATCATGTTTTTTCCATCCTCATTACATCTCCAGGAAGACATTCAGTTAAAACTTCAGATCAATGAAAGAACTATCACATCTCAGTCTCAGAATACATTAGAACCACTAGAGGCTCGCAGTGACAACTTTGCAAGACATTTTGAGGATAAAGTAGTCAGAGTCCCTGTGAACTTGGCATCTTCACTGACAAAATTTGCATAATTTAAACGAGAAGGGAATTTTTTTAAAAAAGATCTGAAAGCATGAAGTAGGCTTGCCCTGTGGCCAATCAGATTCTAGCTCTTAGTGAATTAGATGTTAGAATTAAACAATATTCCCTATCTTATATTCACATTGCTGTAGTAACATGCAAAGAAACAAAAACGAACAGCAGTCTGCTGCTTATGGAAGCAGTTTCTCCAGCTGTTGCCAATTGCCTTTTGAGCCGCACAGTACACATACAACCATAACTCCCTGCGTCCCTCCCTCCCAGAGTCCCTGCGGAGTTGAGCGGCATAGAAATACAAATACTAAAATAAATAAATAAATAAATAACTTCAGTTCTTTGATAGTGGGAATCATTACCTTTACTTCTGCTCTCATTTTCATCTTTGCCACCATACCATCATTATGCTTCCACTCTTTTAGTTGTAGTGGCCCGTACACTGTCCTTGCCATGATTTGTAGGGTTACAAGCATAAGAAACGGCACACAATCCGCATTTCATAGCTGCCTTGTTTCAGAGTTTAACATGGGAGAAACAGTAATACGGTACAGGTAGTCCTCAGCTTACAACGGTTCGTTTAGCGACTGTTCAAAGTTACATCGGCGCCGGTGGGAAAAATGTGACTTATAACCATTTTTCAAAGTTACAACCTTTGCAGCATCCCCATGATCATGTGACAA
Source organism: Diadophis punctatus similis (assembly GCA_023053685.1). Taxonomy (NCBI): domain Eukaryota; kingdom Metazoa; phylum Chordata; class Lepidosauria; order Squamata; family Dipsadidae; genus Diadophis; species Diadophis punctatus. The sequence goes on along the minus strand of JALIGW010000001.1, from coordinate 127,696,640 downwards.
CAATTCAGATGGCTTGGCAACAGGTTCATATTTATGAAAGTTGCCGTGTCCCGGGGTCATGTGATACCCTTTTTGCGACCTCCTGGCAATCAAAGTCAATGGGGAAGCCAGATGCACTTAACAACCAGGTCACTATCAATTGCAGTGATTCACTTAACAGCTATGACAAGCAAAGTCGTAAAATGGGAGGGGGAACTCACTTAACAAATGTCTTACTAAACAACAGAAATGTTGGGCTCAATTGTTGTCGTAAGTCAAGGATTGTCAAGAATAGGAATGTTTCCTATCAGAGGTGATCTTGGATCTTGCTCCCTTGAAGTCATTTGTAATAGAAAATAAAACCGAAATTCAAATCTAATTAACAAAATATTTATTTCAGTACAAAAGTAATAAAAATAAACCCTTAATAAGCTACATTTTTCTCAGCTAATGAATTCACGACTGCCTAGGCAGGCATGGAGGAAGAAAAGGAAAGAAAGAAGTGGGAATTGACAAACTCCTGGAATGCACTCATGCGTAGTAAAACATATCACATGTCTGCTTGATTATAAATACAGTAACCTTAGGAAACAGTAGAGGTGCACAACTGGCAATATTCACATTGTGACAAGGACTACCTGTTTGTCCCTATGGAACATTCTGGCTCCAGAGGTGAGCCCCCCCCTCTCCTGGCCTTTCAGAAAGGGGGTGGAAGCGTGGCTCTGCAGTCCTTCTTGGCGCTGCCAGAGGAGCACACAGCCATGGGGCTGGTTAGCACCCTGAAAGCTTTCCTCTGCCTTTTAATTTTAACATTGATCTATGGCTCTTGTTAAATTTTAAATACTGTTTTTATGTTTTAGTATTTTATTTGTATGCCCCCCCGGGGTCCCTCTGTGGGGAAATTGGCTAGACTTGACTAAATAAGTAAATAAGCAAGCAAACAAACAAACAAATATATAAATAAATTTCTGAAGAAAATGAACAATTCAGAAAGTTCCGAAGTTATCCTCAGGGGCATTCAAAGCCGCATGGCAAAACAAGCAAAGAAACAATAACATCTAATCTAATTATTGGTACGGATTGTGTCCCTGCACTTTGTGCCTCTGACTATGGTGTTAAAAGAGAGAGAGAGAGATAATTTTTCAACCCATAAACAGAAAACGAAGTCACCAAGAAAAATGAGAATTGAGATGTGACCTCAACAGTTATGTAATTGGCACCTATAAGAATGGCATGCACACGGCATGTACTTCCCTGCTGTTTGTATTACAGCATTTCACTAGATCTGTCTTATTTTTTAGTCCAGATTTGGAGTGCACAACTTTGGGCCATTATGTGGATTTTTAGTGGCATGCTGATGCCAATTTTCCTCTTCAAAATGGGTAAAATAAATTTGATTTTGTTTCAGCGTGTTGTTGTTATGTTACCAGGTTAGTCACTTTCAAGTCTTCACAACCCAATGGATATAATTTTGCCAGAATTGTCTGTTAATAAAAAAATAGTTAATATGATTATTTACTCTGTCTTTAATAATTTTCCTCTTATATGGCATTAGAAATTATAATTTGGGAGCTAGTGTATAGTGTAGCAATTAAAATATTGGACTTGGACATAGACCAATTAATTACCTTAATGATAAAGCTTATATTTTGCACTCAGGATGACTAACCTTTAATTTGCTATGGAAAGCAAATGAAAAGGACCGCCATGTACACCATCTTGATTTCCCAGGAAAAAAGGTGTCAAATAAATGCAATTTAAAAAACTGAGAGAAGTTCTGGAAATGAAAGTTATAACAAACATATTCTGTTTCCCATGATGCCAGTTATGGGAAAAGCTTATCCTAGAATTCATTTGGTATGGAAATATGGACAGAGCGAAGTTTTCAACCTTCATCACAGTTTTAGGACATGGAATCATTTGCTGAAAATAAAAATGAGGAAATTCAGGATCAATTAAAGGAACTACTTTAAACAAGGGGAAAATAGTGAACTTTTCAATATGACAGCTTGAAAGGGGGCCTAGATAGTCTCCTATCATTAAATGATGGACATCTTCCTTTAAATACTAAATGCTAGAAAGCAAGACACCATTCTTCAGTCTTCTATGTTTGTTACTTTCTGAATGTATCTGTGGTCTTTGTAGAACATAGAAGACTGGACTAAATGGGCCATTAGCTTGACCCTGCAAGACTCTTGTCTATAAAGATTCTCAACGATCCATGTCATGGTTGTCCCAAAGGTGCTTTTCAAAATACAACGACTTTATTTCTTCTCATCCAAGAAGCAGAACTGAAGAAGCTTCTTGGATGAGAAGTGAAATATTTTCAAAGAAGAAACCAAGAAAGTCCAGTTGCCTTTTGAAAAGCACCTTTGGGACAGCAAAAGATAAGAATTTTTATTTTATTTTCTTAATCCTGTGTCAAACATCACATGCTAGTTCTGCCCTGAACCATTGGGCTAATGCGTTATTTATCCTGAGAGTGGATTCTAACTTTTAGCAGAAATATATATTTGGGGACACAAGAAACGGTTTCACCTAGTAGTTAAGGCACCAGACTAGAAACTGAGAGATTTTGAATTCTAGTCTCACCTTAGGCATGAAAGCTGGCCTGAATGACTTTGAATCAGTTGGTCAAATCCTGTCGCAACTAATGGATCAATACTGAATTGATTTGAAAACATTAGGAAGAAATATATAGGAAGAGAGAGAGAGAGGAAAAAGAGAGTACTGTATTTTTCGGAGTATAAGACGCACTGGAGTATAAGACACATCTTAGTTTTTGGGGAGGAAAATAGGGGGGGAAAATCTGCCTACCAGGTATTCATCTGGCTAGCGTCCTTAGTCTGGTCAGCTTCAGCACATTATTTTATCCCCTGGTTAGGGCTGAAAAAAACCTTTTTCGGAGGGAGTAGCAATGAAAACAAGCCTGCAAAGAATTAGGGCTGGAAAAAACCTCCTTCGGAGAGAGTAGCACTAAAAAAGCCTGCAAGCCGGGAAGATTGTTAGCACCTCACTAGGGCTGGGGAAAAAAGCTTCAAAAAAGCCACATTTGGAGTATAAGACGCACCCAAATTTTCAGCCTCTTTTAAGGGGGAAAAAGGTGCGTCTTATACTCTGAAAAATACGGTATATCTTTGTATTCTCTCAGAATCAAATTTCTAAGGAAAAGACGATTGAGTTTGGTTGATATTTTTTTCCTTCTTAATAGCTGGAGCAATGTAAGTTTCATTTAGTATATTGCACCTTCTGGTCCAAGGCAGTTTTGTCTCTGTCAGCATACTGCTGACAGAATCATTCTAAACAGTTTTTGATGAGCCTGCAGACAATTCAGAAAAAGGAGAAGGAGAAGAAGAAGAAGAAGCTTAAAAACTCAGCTACTAACTCCTGAAAGCAGAATCATATTACCTTACAATTAGTAAATAGAACCAGTTTCATTGCTACTTGGCACAACCTTAATACGAAATATGAATGAAAATTGGAAAAGGTTTATTTTGTGTAAACTAAATTGTGTATAAATAGAAGACAACCAATCAATACTTAGACAATTGCCATTTCTAGCAACAGTTATTTACTTTTATAATGCCATATTTCAGCAGTGTTCGTACTGCTTTGATTTGTATTAACTCTGTGAATGTCAAGCGCCAGGGAAATCAGAAGATCCAGGCAGTTCGAATGGATATAAATATTTATTGCGAGCTTAAGCTCTCTACAAGAATCGGAACAACTAACAGTCAAAGCAAATTGGCGGTAGATAAGACTGAAAGGAATTCAAGGTGGGCTGGACTTAGATTTCTTATGGGCACAAAGGGACTCAGGACTGATGACACATGTGACCCCTCCCTTGGGCTCAGCCTTGTCATCTCCTACAGTGAAGTTAGCCAGAGGTCAGTAGTATGATCCCACTTTTGGTCAGGAAAAACTTTTTTGAAAGGCTAAGAGAGACTTATTTTGGGAAGGAAGGATTCACTCACTTGTCCCTGCACACAGTTGTCTTTAATATTCAGTTAATCAACGAAGCAAACACTAATAGAAACATATAGTTTGTTCCTTGGAATTATAACTAATCTTCCATGTAGTCTGATCTAATCACAAAATATCACTTTTCATTAAAATATGTTTAACATAGGACTAACATCAACATGTCCAAATAAAAGATCTTGATCTTGCCTTCCCATCCGAGCAAAATATAGACAGGCACATGGTTATCAAAGCAGAATTGATAATTAGCTATAGTTTGTTATTTGGGTTTATTAGATTACCTCAAACCATATTTAGCCATTTTGTATGTAACAACAAATTATATTTTGTATTGGAAACAAATTAAGTTGGTCTTAAGCTTGATTTCAAGGTGCTTTTATGGGTGCCTAGGGTATGCAAAGCTGTATTTCTGTACGGTGAAATGGGCTCTTTGCGATATTTGCAATATTAAAGAGAACAGAGCAAGTCTCTATGAAGTACAGGGAGTTAATTTCCTGGAAGGTACTTTATTTATTTTATTTTTTTAATGAATACAACAAATTATAATAATTCACTCTAGGTAAGTTTAGTCTATACTCTAAAACACAGTGGTACCTCAGTACTCATTTTGGTTCCGGGAGGCATGAAGAGTACTAAAAATGATGAGTACCAAACAAACCATAGGACTTGACCCTTTGTTTTGGCTGGGAAGGGCTTCCTGTTTGTCCTTTTTCCTATGTCAGTGACCTTCCCAGCATGGCTGACTTTCTGTCTGCCCTCTGTGGCCATCCCCCATTTCTTTTTGCAGCCATTTTCCTACCATGGCTGATTTCCTGTCCATTTGCCACAGCTGTCCCCCCCTCTTCCTATTGCAGTGGGTCAAGTAGCAAACTAACAACGTGTACTGGGACAAAATTTTCCCGTCAAAATGCACGAGTACCAAATTCGACATGTTTTGAAACAGTTGAGTACCACTGTATATATATAAAAAATCTCTCCAGTAAAGGGGATCTCGGGTCCTACATGGACTTTTGCTTCAATAATTTTTTTGAATTGATATTTGACAAACTGTGACAATGAACAGCTAAATTGTGGGGATTCAGCGGTATTTATACCATACATATAATGAACATAATATTTTGAAATCACAGATTGGATTCATAAAGGGTTTGTGTAGAAACAGTTCTTATTATGAAAACATCTGCATCCTTAATTCCTGTTGGGTCTAGTTCATAATTTTTTGGAAAAACTACCTATTTGAAAAACCTGTTTCTATGTGGAAGCAGATCTGTTGAAAGAAAAGGATGTATCACAAATTGCATAGAATTTTATTACTCAAAAACAGCTGATGCTGTCAACAGAAAATAAACTGAGAGCTCAGGAGTAAAATACACATATGCTGAATTCTGTTCAGTTGGAAAATTAATTTTAAAAAAAGATGTTCAAGGTTTATTTAGACCCTGTGGCAATGCTGAGCACTGTTAAATAATTTGATGCGTTTTTCTATTTGTGCACTATGCTATTTGATTTATTGAAACATGGTCCTTATCACAGTAGATAAGTCTAAACATCTTTAACATGAATGATCCTAGTATTTGCTTTTTAAGATGCACCTTACAATACTATTATATTATTAATTAATTAAATCAAAGGTTTTCTATTGTACTGCTGATTATTCCTGTCTGGCAAACATTTCCTCTCTTTCATTTTGTTGTACTTGTTTAAGACATGCAGTGTTTTATTTCCTCTGAGGATTATTGCAATATCTAAATTTTCAGCGTGGATCACAAGGAATCAATAGAAAATGTAAGAAGCTTTGTGAAGTAGTGATAAACCCTGGAGTAGAATGGAAAAGAACATTTTCCCTGGCCTCAGCATTTTTATCTCACTGCTAAAACTGCATAATATGTTCAGAGCATTCCTTTGAAACATTCCTTTTAGAGTCTACAAAGGACAGGGAAACTAAGAGTTTCTACTCTGTACATCTATGTTTTTTTATTATATTTAATCATTTGTTTGTTTACAGGTAGTCCTCGACTTATGACTGTAATGGAGACTGCCCATTATGGTCATAAGTCACACAGTCATCGAGCAGGTCATCACATGATTGATTAGATTTTACCAATTTATTTTTGTGGTGGTTATTAAGCAACTAAGAGTGATCATTAAATGAATCCGTGGTCATGAATGTCTCTGCAGACGTTAAGTGAATCGATTGTTTGCAATGGGAGGGAGGGGTTTGCTGAAAACTAGAAATAAATGCTGGGTTTTGACAAAAATGTAAATCATGGTCATGTGACTGAGGGATACTTCAAACACCTGTAAATGCAAGCCAGTTGCCAAGCACCTGAAATGTCACATGACTGTGGTTTGTTCCTTGAAAACATTTTTATTCCTTGAAGCTTCTTGGATGAGAAGTGAAGTATTTTCAAGGAAAAAAAACCCAAGAAAGTCCAGTTGCCTTTTAAAAAGCACTGGGTCATAAGTACCTTTTAGGGCTTCCATTGTAACTTTGAAAAGATGCTAAATGACCAGCTTTAAGTCAAGAACTACCTCTATTTATTATTACTCATATCCATGATTCTAGTTAGAGCAGTGCACTCTGTAAATACTCTGGGTCCATGAAGGCATGATGTAGGCAGGTCCTTCTGTACCAAGTACTGTAGAGCTGCAGCTGATGTACTTATTGCAACTGGCAAAACCTCCTCTAGTTACAGATTCTGCCTACTATTCTAGCAGGAGCTGTGAGTCTAGAACACGGGTGTCAAACTTGCTGTGTCACGTTGCCTTCACATGATGTTTCGTGATGTTTTTCCCCATTCATGGAGCTAGGGTGGGCGTGGCCTGCACGTGATACATTCGGTCCGCGGGCCGCCAGTTTGACCCCCTGGTCCAGAAGGATCACAGAATTGTGAACCTGGCTAGGATAATGCACAATTCTGTAATACTATTCTACCAGCAATAACAAATCTTCCTGGCAATCTTAGTTCATGTTTCTTAAGTTTGCCATTTCTATAGGGCTTAACATTAATCTTGTAAGTTCTTTAAATAATTCCCCTGCACAACTTATTCCTGAGGTAATTAATGTGAATGAATCATTGTCTCATATTCCCCCCTTTCTCTAGACTCAAGAACCTCTTCTGTGATTGTCCTCCCTAAATATTTTACTGCCTTGGTAATACCACAGTGTATTAGGTATTCCATGTTTCCACCATCTCTATCTCAAGCATACTTCCCTAGGAAGGGAAATTTAAAACCCGAATTGCAGTATTGTTCATAACCCCTGAATCCAGGAATGGCCTCTTCAGAAGAGGGCACATCATCATTATCAAAAAGCAGCAGATGAACCAAGCCAAGCCAAGCTGTTCAACAGTACAATGCAATCAATCTAAAGTATTTTTATAGATCATCATTTGGCCAAAGCAATAACTTTGGTTTGCTGCATGTGTGTGTATATGTACATAGCAATAGCACTTAGACTTATATACCGCTTCATAGTGCTTTACAGCCCTCTCTAAGCGGTTTACAGAGTTCAGCATATTGCCCCCAACAATCTGGGTCCTCATTTTACTCACCTCAGAAGGATGGAAGGCTGAGTCAACCTTGAGCCGGTGAGATTTGAACAGCCGAACTGCAGCTAGCAGTCAGCTGAAGTAGCCTGCAGTGCTGCACTCTAACCACTGCACCACTATCTACATACAGTAGGTAGTCCTTGTTTAGAGACCACAATTGAGACCAACAATTAAAAGCTCTTCAGGTATTTTGCTCAACCAAAATCTAATTCAGATGAACATGAACATTTACAAGCTTATCATCCTTTGGTGTTGTTCTCCAAACCTCAGCATACCTATGTTATCTTGGTGGTGTTTAAAAAAAACAGAATCCTTATTTAATGTCTTTCTCACTAAAATATTTATCAGAGGCAAATAAACCTGATCAAGGAAACAGAGGAAATTTATGATACAAGGAATATATAGTATCCTTTCCTACAGATCAAGGTAATAGGACATACTGAGTTGACTCTAGATTTAATCTGTTTTAAAGTCGTCCCATTGAAACCAACAGGATTTAAGTTATTATTCATTTCAATTAACTTACCTAAAGTAGAAGTAAGCCTGAATCCAGCCTATTGTTGGGAGAAAGATGCTATAAATCTGTTGCTATAGAGATATGAAGTGTTGTTTCTGCAGAAGTGGCATTTCTGCTGCCAATTTGAGAGCTCCCTATGAGCCTAGTTGCAGTCAGCATCTCTCATGAGAAGAACTGTCTGCCTTTAATCAAGGAAGAAAATGAGCAGGACAAGTACAAGCTTGGAGCATTGGAAATGTTTCTACTGCTATTTTTTTCTTGATATCTTTGTTTTAAAATATGTCTTCAGTAAAGGAGAACTGGTTATTTTAGGAGGAAAAACAATCTATTCAGTTCTCACTGGATAGTTTTAATGTCCATCACAGTTCTCATTTTCTGTTTCATGAAGCAAAGCAGCACAATTACATAATGGGCATCTGTAACTCTTAAAACCTACATCCATCCCCAGATTCTATGGTGAATTAAACACAAAAACACCTGTTAAACTAACGAAGTCAGAGTACTCATAAAAAGAGAAGATGGCAACAATTATCATGACATTGAAAATATATATTTTGTTTCTCTTTGCTTCCTATTTTATGTTAGGCTTGGAAAAGACCTTCCTCAAAATTCAAGAGCAGATAACAAAGCTCATTGATAGAAATGGGACCTAAGGCTTACTTACAAAAATACGTGCTACATATAGAGCAGATATTGGGGAATATATTGTCCACCCACTCTAATAAGTGTTCCTTTGCTAGGATGTTTCTGAATCCAACCAATGCCTCAATTTCCAGTATAGATGTTAGTATAGATTTTATTATTTTAAATTGATAGGAAGATAATTGGCATGTGGCCTTTCTTGCCATTATTAAAAATTTAGAATAATATTCCCAGTCGCCAATGATTTGGAATATGGGGAATATATATTTGAGTTAATATATTATGTAGCGCTTACCCTCGTAAGTGTTGCTGGAGTCTGGGTTCTCCTGGCCCTCTTTGTCTGGCTGCCAGTCCACCCTGGTCCCTCTCTGATGCACCTCTACTTGCCAGGATCACACAATGGGATGATGGTCAGCCTCCTCTCAACAGGCAGGTCATGTGATAGGGTGCTATTCAGGTGGTGGTTGGAGCTTCTTCCTCTTTCTCTCTCTTCACTCTCTCTTGAACTGCCCACTGGGCTCTCCTTCCATTGCCTCTGCTCCTTCATTGATTCCTTTGCTTGCCTCCTTTCACTCAAACTCTTCTCTTCCTCAGGCTTGCCTCACAGAAGCCTCTCCTATCCTATCCTCTTCTCTCAGGCTTGGCCCACAAAAGCCTCTGCTATCCTATCCCCTTATCTCCCTCAGGCTTTCCCCACAGAAGCCTCTGCTATCCTATCCCCTTATCTCTCTCAGGCTTTCCCCACAGAAGCCTCTGCTATCCTATCCCCTTATCTCCCTCAGGCTTTCCCCACAGAAGCCTCTGCTATCCTATCCCCTTATCTCTCTCAGGCTTTCCCCACAGAAGCCTCTGCTATCCTATCCCCTTATCTCCCTCAGGCTTTCCCCACAGAAGCCTCTGCTATCCTATCCCCTTATCTCCCTCAGGCTTTCCCCACAGAAGCCTCTGCTATCCTATCCCCTTATCTCCCTCAGGCTTTCCCCACAGAAGCCTCTGCTATCCTATCCCCTTATCTCTCTCAGGCTTTCCCCACAGAAGCCTCTGCTATCCTATCCCCTTATCTCCATCAAGCTTGCCACACAAAAGCCTCTGCTATCCTATTCCCTTATTTCCCTCAGCTTGGCTCACAAACCTCTCCTCTTCTTCCCGCTTTTTTTTCTTTTTCCCAGTGAAGCCCCTCCTTCCTTCCCTTGCACTCCTTCTGTCTCCACCCCTTCCTCCCAAACCCTCCTTTTATTCCTTCCTCCCCCCTGCTACAATTAGTTAGTATAATAAAACAATAGAATAGAATAGAACAGTGATGGCGAACCTTTTAGGCACCGAATACCCAAACTGCGCATATGCCTAAACTGAAAGGTGCGTGCTCACGTGAGAACGTCCGCATATGCGTGCATGCGCAGCACAGACCCAAATTCTAGTTGGCTGGTGGAGGCAGGGCATCGCAATACCGGCAGTGTGGCAAGAGGTAAGATCTTTTTCTTTCATGAGCTTCTGTTTCATTGTTTGCAGGGAAACAGAAGCTCACAAAAGAAACACCACGGAGATCTGACCTGGGGCAACGGTGCGCGTGCCAGCAGAGAGGGCTCTGCCTGCCACCTCTGGCATGTGTGCCAGAGGTTCATTATCAAGGGAATAGAATAATCAGCAATTAATATATTTAAAAATAAAGCTACAATTGGGGCCCCACAAATTGGGCCACCATTCAGTATTGTTTTTAATCAATCCAGGTAAGTTACTTGGTTTCAGCCTATCAGAAATCAAATAATATCAACAACCAGAAAAAAAAGAAGAATACAACTTTCTGAACCATGTTGAAGGGAGAATCTAGGCAACAGAACTGAAGGCAACAGTTGCATCTACTAGGCGGGTAGAGACAGGAGTCCTCTGAGGTCTGCTTTTCACAAGCAGTGTATAAGTTAGTTCCTACTTTCAACCAAAGTGTAATTCCCTGTGTTTTGCAGAAGCTAAACCTAGGGATGTTCATGAAATGGAAAATATATTTTGTTTCAAATATGCAATGAATCATGTTTTCCAGAATTTCTGCCTAATCACACGCACACACCTCTCAAAATACAGGTAGTCCTCAACTTACAACCATTTATTTTGTCACCGTTCAAAGTTACAAAGACATTGAAAAAAGTTACTTATGACCGTTTTTCACACTTACAACCATTGCCATGTGATCAAAATTTAGATGCTTGGCAACTGCTTCATATTTATAATGGTTGCAGTGTTCCCAAGATCACGTGATCACCTTTTGCACCCTTCTAACAAGCAAAATCAACAGGGAGGCCAGATTCACTTAACAACCGGGCTACTAGTTTAGCAACTGCAGTGATTCACTTAACAACTGTGACAAGAAAGGTCATAAAATGGGGCAAAACTCACTTAACAGCTGTCTCGCTTAGCAACAGAAATTTTGGGCTCAATTGTGGTCATAAATCAACTGTATTTGTTCCAAGTTTTAGATGAAACAAAATCTAGATGGATTCCCCAATAATTTATGTAGTGCAAGGCCAGTGTGCACCATCCTTTTCTCCCCCCTGTCAACCTGCAAAACAACTTCATCTGAAGCCATTCTCTGTCACGCTTACTCCTACTTTGTTTCTTGGTTGCCATTCATGGGGGGGAATTTCCTTGAGTTCATTAATTGGAAGGATGATACCCACAGGAACTCCCAGTATGGCATAATCCAGTAGCCTATTTGCCCCTGTTCTTTCTAGAACCTTCCTTTCCCCTTCTCCTGAAGCCACTGTCACTGCGATTACCAGATATCATACTGGCCTGCTGGCTTCTTGATCATCTTCCCTTCCCTCAGTCAGCTATTGCTGATGTCCCAGGACAGCATATACCAACAGCATGTCTTCTGATGCTTCCAGAATCTTCCTTTCCTCCAATCTCCCTCAGGAGTTGCTGAGACACATTAGTCTGTGTGGCTGTTTCTTACTGTGGTGCTCTCAGCAGTCCCCAGCATATCCTTTCCTTTCTTCCCTTGCTTCCCCTCAGATGCTATGTGCTTGTTTTTCCCCACTGTTCACACACACACACAAACACACACACACATAAACACAAATACACAACTTCTTCCTAGAACTTCATTTCCAGAATAACACAGCCTTGTTTTTAATCAAAGCATCTGAAATTCATGTATTTTGGTTTGGACACAGATCTCCTGAAATCAGCAGTTCTCTGCACAGAATGTTTTGCACATTTCTACTGGAAGTGCTTAATTGATCGACAAAGCTATGAATTATAGCAGGCTTTGAAAGAGACTGCCGAAGTAATTAATGTTCTGCCATTTCTTGGCATCGTTGAAAAACTAACAGACAGCAGCCCTTGCTGAACCACCTGACTAATATGCCAAATACAGGAAGTGCTTGTAGCAGACCAACTTGTAGATGGAGTCATTCAGCTTGCAGATAAATCTGTGAGTGGCAGAAGCTATTTTGACCTATATTCCTTTCCACAAAATATATTCACAATGTAGAAGTTTTTCATAGATTAGACATGACATTTCATTCACATGGGTGAAACTGATATAACCTAGAATCTTAAGAAAGCAGCTGTTCCCATGAATTGACAAATTACATTTTTGTCAATATGCAGTAAACTAAAACAAAGCAAAAGCAAGAGGATGGAGGAAGCTATTAACTGAATTGGCGATGCTGCTGTACAGTCCTAAATCAATAGATTGTCTTAACCAAAGTTCCTTTCTTTAGTATTAAGAATTTTAAGCATAGCATTGTGACCCTCAGAAACGAATAATTGCTAGTATATGGTGTTTCTGAGCACAGACAACAGTCATTGTAAACCCAGTGGATTGCACAAAACAAAAGAAAATTGATTGTATGGAAATATCCTGTTTAACATGTTACAAAGCAAGCTGATAATCAGTTTGCTCATAAAGGGATTTCATAATTGTCAAGATGTTCTTGGATGCCTATCCTCATATAATCAACCAAAATTATGAACTGGTCAGATCTCACTGAAAATGCTATTACACAATAGTAGGATAATTGGTAGTCAAATTCCTCAATGAAACATAGCAGGAATCCAATATATTATTCTGGGGTTCTTTCATGCTATAATTATTTCAATAATTTGTAAATTGATTCAGGAGACTCATGTTTATGATCTTTGCAATAAGGAAAATCAGTAAATGTATTTTTCTAGATAACTGCAACCAAGACATTCGTTAATACAAGAGCATTTCTGAGGATAAGAAAGGAGATACATTCTGAGTTAAACTGAATCAGAAAGCAAGTAGCTTTCTTGTTTATCTGTTTCTGAAAGAAGTAAATTATATGTTAGAAGAACTATCTGAAGATGAGAGCTTTCTATATAATGCTTTTTTAGGTGGGGTACAAGACCTTTGGAACTGTTTCTTGGATTAAATTCTTTCTGACTATAGAAATCAGTGACTTATCCATTTGCCGGCAGGAAAATCAATGACAATTTTATTTTATTGCTGTGGTCATTACAGCCACATGTTCTACTATCCCAGTATGTTTCCTTCATGGCATAACTATTAATTTATGTAGTATAACTTAACCTATAAAGGTTTTATCAATCACAGATACAGAATAGAGATGAGTAAATGAACATTACTCATCCCTTTCCATATGCTGGACAGAAGGAACTTAAGAGTTCATAAGAAAGAAAGAAAAGAAGAAAGAAATTCTGACAGATTTATCCATCCAGACATAGGAGTTTAAGTTCTTCAATCTTAAAAGTCTGGGTGTAAATCTCCATGTATTTATATGTATATGAGATGCTGTATTTTTTCCTTACAACTTTAACAGTTTTATGATAGGCAAATAAAATACGATAGAAGTGGCTATATTGAGTTTTGGCAGTGTAGGGTTTTTTTAAAAAATCCTTACCAATATTGCTATTTTTTTTCATAAACAAGACAGCAAGAAATTCAAATGTTGGAAAAGATGAAACTGATTAAAGCGTTTCTGTTCAGAAAAATTTGAGGGTCATCACCGAAAATGAAATGATGATGCAAAAAAGATATCACATCCTGTATAGTATAACAAATTTTCATCTGTAGTTGTATCACATGAGGTTGGGTCTTTCGAGACATATCATTTACTCACCCATTTTGTATGAAATTCTATTCTCTTTAACCCGGTGTTTAGTGATCATTTTTCCAAACATCTCTAGAATGTTTGCAAAAAAAGTAACTTATTCTGGATTTAATCGAAACTTTGCTGTCTGTATTTCATGGGCTTCATTTAACTCTAGATTAGAAAAACAACCCACTTAATTTAAGACAGATTCCTCCCAGGAAACCAAATACTTATCACCTTCCCCTCCAAATTGGCAGTCCAAGTGACATATTTGTTATTTACAGTCAACTAATAAGGCACCGGCTGTTGTCTTAAAGAGAGAAATACTTGTTTTAGTACTGACAAAGAATTCATTGGTATTAATTAATTAAATCTAGTTAAATGGGCTTCCACTTATGCTTTAGTCGTGCTTGTTGTTTTACTGTTTAGGTTGCTGTATTTTACGGGATCTGATTTAATACAGCATCAAAGTCACTTCTATACAGCCAGTTCTTGACCCACTTAATTTGTTCTGCAGATTCATGGCAGGGTCAAATATTCTCACTGCTGAAACACTATCCACCCATGTTGCAGGACAGGACATCCTCCAGCTGGCTAATGGAAGGGAGCATCTTTTTTCTTGCTCTGCTTGTTTACTGAAATGAGGAGGGGAAAATATTAAAGCACAAGCAACTTGATCAGTGTACAAGGAAAGCAGCAAACTGCTCCTTAGACTGGCTGGTGACAAAGTAAGAAATCTTAATGTTGAAAACAGGGATCCTTCTCAGGAGTAATTATGTATACTACTACTACTACTACTACTACTACTACTACTAGTAGTAGTAGTAGTAGTAGTAGTAGTAGTAGTTCCATGCTGAAAGGATTTCTGCTGGCATCACTGTTGCCCAGGGGACACCCAGTTGGGGACTCCTTTCAGGTCCCTGTGAATTGCCTACTGAAGTGGTACCCATTTTATCTACTTGGGATCGCTAGTTGTCGAACTGCTGGGTTGGCAGGAGCTGGAATATGTGTCAGGAGCTCACCCCATCCTACAGCAGCAACAGGTGTCAAACAGACTGCCTATTCTAAGCTTGTGAGCCACCGTTCTCCTATTATGTAGCATATACCTACAGAATCCACCTTCCTATGCTACCAATAATATTTACAGTGCTTCTGAATTGGAACTGATAAATAATAGACTCGGTTTTCAAAACTGCTTGAAAGTCCCCGGCATCAATCGGACATGTGGAAAGGTAACAGCACCAAACTCAGATTGTACAATCACAACATGTATAAAATGCCTCAGGTTACAATGTAGTGATGGAGATGCAATCAGTGGAATTACTTAAATATTTAGATAGAACGTCTAGGAAAGATGTAGAAAATCATTCAGCCATCTTTTAATGGGATTATTCTAATTCACAGTTTCTCAATTTATAATGAAAGCTGCTTTTTTCCATAATTCATCAAATAGCTTAGAGAAGTGTATGCAAAATTTGTAAAATTGAGAAAATTGTGTATAAAGCAACATATTATTACAGAAAACCACCTACAGGAAAGTATAGAAAAATGCTTTAAAATGCATGTGTTATGCACATGAATCAGAATATTCATGTGGGATAGGAAGAACTGCGGCTGGATAACAGAAAATAATGAGCAAAAATTAACTTGTCGGTTTTTTTCTACATTATTCCATTTCTTATGGAATGAAGCTATAAGGTAAATTTGTTAGTCTTTCTATGCATGCCATTTTCCTACAGTTCAATTTTATCCCTTCCTCCTCTTTCTCCTTCTTCATTTGTCCTCTTCAGTTTGCCAGTATACAGGATCTTCAATAATATACCTTTCTAGTGTTATAATTAAAAAATGAATAAAGGAGGACAACTTTGCCTGATCCAGAAATTTCTCCAGCTGCTTATATTTTATTTTGTAATTGTGAGTTCTGCTTCTTGCAAGGAAAGGATTAGTATACAAGGCCATATAATGCCTTGATTGCCATTTCAAGACCCAAACTTAAGGCTTTGGCTTTACAGCAGCAATAACATCTGGCTTTGAGGTTGGCTGTACAAATAGATGTTCTGGTAACTGTGTTGTGGCTAGGGGAACAATTCAGGTTCAGTCTGCTGCAGCATTGCCCCAGCTGTGCTCTCCTTCTATGAAGTTTTCAACCAAAATCAAAAATTGTATTGCACAAAAAAGATGGCACAGATTTGACAGAGAGGGAGGGAGGGAGGGGAGAGAGAGAGAGAGAGAGAGAGAGAGAGAGAGAGAGAGAGAGAGAGAGAGAGAGAGAGAGAGAGAGAGAGAGAGCATGCACACGCGCACAAAGGATGGTTTTATTCAGTTTCAATTCTCAATATAGTATTAGTTTAGATTTTTCATGTTATGATGGCATAATAGATTCCATAAATATTCTTGCAAATCTCAAAAACTACATTTATGTCTGATGTGTGTTAGGAATTTTTTGTGGGGAGAGGTGACCATTAATGAAGACATTTTTCAAAATTCATTTTAGGAAGATATAGAAGTCCAAAGCTTGTTCTCCAGAGTGCAATATATAAATCATTTAGTTTTATTGAAGCGGAATTAGCAATAAAAGGCCCCTGGGCAGAAGTCTCCATGCTACTTCTGTTTCAACTCACCTGTTCAGAAGTATTTTAGAAGCTTGTGGCGTAGGAGGGCAGCAGAATGAAAAGTGCATTGAATCATTTGTTAGGAATATAGTAAGACAGCAAGAACCTATTGTCTACAGTGTCTACCTATGGAAGGATGATAGTGAGATTTATTCCCCACCTTTAATTTCAAACACCATCAAGTCAACTTAAGAACAAATTCAATAAAATTAAATAATATGGAAAACCTTAAAAACTAGATTAAGGCTGAAGACAGGGACTATCAGCTCCCGTAAGTAGACCAGACCAAGAAACAGATGTGAGGTATGGTGGGGCGAGAAAACTATTGTTATATGGCTATTTTAACAAAATCTTACAACAAAATCTTGCAAATCTGAATGTGCTTCTCCTCATCCCTCTTTAATGTTCATGTGAATTCAGGGATTGTCTGAGATATTTTCAGGTCCTTCCCCCTCATCTGGGCTTCTGAAGTATTTATCTACTTGTTGCCTTGGTAATGAATCTTCCCTTTCTCTGTCAAGGTCATCCTCTTTACTCTCTACAGAGAGGATATAAATTTTTACAGCTTTTCTGCCAACATCAGGGATAGAATGCTGACAACAGAAACAAAAATCCATTGTTAAAAGTTCCTTGATGTCATCTCTTTGGGGTAGACAAATCAGGGAACAGACAACGCAATATAATGGTATATGGGAATGGCCTTGGAAGACATTAGGCAGTCTGAACAACCTGCATGTAAAACAGCATGGCCCACTGAAAGAGAGAGGACAGTGGGATATATTTCAGAAGGAACCCTCCCTAGTTTTCCAGAGAGTAAAAGAAAAGGAGGGAGAAATACTTTCAGCCTTACAAAATTTAATTTTACCACACCCATGGTTGGGCTTCTTATCCACACTACCTCAAAGGACTAAGACATAAGGGCTACTATAATAGCAATAGCACTTAGCAATAGCACTTAGACTTATATACCGCTTTATTTTCTACTATTCCCTGCAATTCTCAACGGATTTCATACTCACAAGACCATCTGCTAAGAATTAAGGAACGTCTCTTTAAGGAACAGCTCTTTGTAACCTCACCCCCACCTGTCTTTACAAACACGGAGGAGATTTCAACACAGGAGAAAGCCATTTCCCCGGAACTATCGATCAGCAAATTCAGACGGCAGAGACGAAGAGGTAAAAGGGCGGGAATTTTAAATAGACTAAGGAATAAGGGAATTAAAAAAACCCCGTTCCCTTCAATCTTTCTTACCAATTTACGTTCACTTACTAACAAGATGGATGAAATACTTCTTTTAAACAGATGCAATTCTGATTTTCACAACGCATCTGCCCTATGCTTTATTGAAACCTGGCTAAACGAGGAAATTGATGACAATAGCATGCATATACCAGGGTTTCAGATACTTCGAGCAGACAGGATTGCAGAATTATCAGGGAAAAAACGGGGAGGAGGCTTATGTATATATATCAACAACAGATGGTCTCAGGACATAACTATAATACAAAAATTCTGTGATGAAAACTTGGAGTCCTTACTTATTAACTGCAAACCATTTTACTCTCCACGTGAGTTCTCCTCATGTCTACTAATTGCGGTTTAGATTCACCCACAAGCCTCTGTAAAAAAGGCATTAAGAACTCTAGCCGATCAGATTATGGAGGCTGAAGCCAAATACCCCGATTCACTGGCCATTGTTTTGGGAGATTTAAACAAGGCAAACTTAAGGACAGAGCTACCAAAATACTTTCAGCATGTCAATTGTCCCACCAGAGGCAAGAATACCTTAGACCACTGCTACACAACACTAAAAGATGCTTATCGTTCCTTACCACGAGCAGCTGTGGGCCACTCTGATCATTGCATGATTCACCTTGTACCTGCTTACAGACAAAGATTTAAAGCCACAAAACCAACAATTAAATCAGTGAGGACTTGGACTGAAGAGGCAAAGTTAAAGCTACAGGCTTGCTTTGACTGCACGGACTGGAATATTTTTGAAGATACCTCTGCAGACCTGGATGAACTCACAGATACTGTAACATCATATGTCAGCTTCTGTGAAGACCTATGTGTACCGACCAGGAACTTGCGAATATACAGTAACAATAAACCCTGGTTTACAGCTAAACTTAAGCAGTTACGTCGTTCCAAAGAGGAAGCCTACAGAAAAGGTGATAGAATGTTGTACAATCAGGCCAGAAATGTATTAACAAGGGAGATCAGAGCAGCAAAAAGAAGCTACTCTGAAAAGCTAAGGAATCAGTTCTCAACAAATGAACCAGCAAACATGTGGAAAACTCTTAAAAACATCACCGGCTACAGCAAACCACCTTCCCAAGCTGAAGGAAATCAGCAACTGGCAGATGACCTGAATGTGTTCTACTGCAGGTTTGAAAGGAAACTACAGCCACCTATCTCCACAATCTCCATCCAAGACACACCAACAACAGCCAAACCTACTACAACTGAACCCATCCCATTGGGTTCACAACCCCTGGTGATCACAGAAAAGGAAGTGCAAGATCTATTTCACAGACAGAAGCCGGGAAAAGCACCAGGTCCAGACAAGATAACTCCTTCTTGCTTAAAAGTCTGTGTTGACCAATTGGCCCCATCTTCACCCAAATCTTCAACAAATCACTAGAGATATGCCATGTTCCTTCTTGCTTCAAACTCTCCACTATCATCCCAGTGCCGAAGAAGCCCTCCATCAAGGAACTGAATGACTACAGACCAGTTGCTCTAACATCTGTAGTTATGAAAACCTTTGAAAGGCTAGTGATGTCCCACTTGAAAACAATCACGGATCCACTGTTAGACCCCCTGCAATTTGCATACCGAGCAAATAGATCAATAGATGATGCTGTTAATATGGCTCTGCACTACATCCTACAACATCTTGAATCTCCAAATACCTACGCAAGGGTCCTCTTTGTAGACTTTAGTTCAGCATTCAACACCATCATACCGGACATTCTTCTAACTAAACTAAATCAGCTAGCGGTACCTGAACACACTTGTAAGTGGATCACAAGCTTCCTAACAGAAAGGAAGCAGCAGGTGAAGCTAGGCAAAATCACATCAGATACCTGTACAATTAGCACAGGGGCCCCCCAAGGCTGTGTACTCTCACCACTTCTCTCTATATACCAATGACTGCATCTCAAACGATTCATCTGTTAAACTACTGAAGTTTGCAGATGATACAACAGTGATTGGCCTCATTCGAGACAACGATGAAACCGCATACAGACGGGAGGTTGAACAACTAGCCTCATGGTGCGACCGGAACAATCTGGAACTGAACACATTCAAAACCGTAGAAATGGTGGTAGACTTTAGGAGAAACCCTCCCATCCTACCACCTCTTACAATACTAGACAACACAGTATCAACAGCAGAGACCTTCAAATTTCTAGGTTCCATCATATCTCAAAACCTAAAATGGTCATCTAACATCAAAAACATCATCAAAAAAGCACAACAAAGAATGTTCTTTCTGCGCCAACTCAGGAAGCTCAAACTGCCCAAGGAGCTGCTGATACAGTTCTACAGAGGAATTATTGAGTCTGTCATCTGCACCTCTATAACTGTCTGGTTTGGTTCTGCAACCCAACAGGACAGACACAGACTTCAGAGGATAATCAGAACTGCAGAAAAAACAATTACAGCCAACCTGCCTTCCATTGAGGACCTGTATACTGCACGAGTCAAAAAGAGGGCCGTGAAAATATTTACTGACCCCTCGCATCCTGGACACAAATTGTTTCATCTCCTACCCTCAAAACGTCGCTATAGAGCACTGCACACCAAGACAACTAGACACAAGAACAGTTTTTTCCCGAACGCCATCACTCTGCTAAACAAATAATTCCCTCACCACTGTCAAACTATTCACTAGGCTGCATTACTATTACTATTAGTTTTCTCATCGTTCCTATCACCCATCTCCTCCCACTTATGACTGTATGACTGTAACTTGTTGCTTGCATCCTTACGATTATTTTCATATTGATTGTTTCCTGATTGCTTACTTGAACCCTATGACAACCATTCTTGACAAATGTATCTTTTCTTTTATGTACACTGAGAGCATATGCACCAAAGACAAATTCCTTGTGTGTCCAATCACACTTGGCCAATAAAGAATTCTATTCTATTCTATTCTATTCATAGTGCTTTACAGCCCTCTCTAAGCGGTTTACAGAGTTCAGCATATTGCCCCCAACAATCTGGGTCCTCATAACAATAATAACAACATTATTGTTATAGGGCATAATTGCAGACTCTTGAAAGCCTTTCAGAGATTCCCTCTTGGTTTTGAGGAATTTGAAGCATTATTTTAGCTTCTCCCCGCCCCCCACAAAATAACCCCTCATAAAATAGGGAGGATTGAAACTGAGAAGCTGTACAACTTTAAACCAGGATTTCTTATAAAATTGGCTTGAGAAATAAGCTGGAATGTGAGTCAAACATTCACATAACCAAAGCAGTTGGTTTGACTGACTAGTTGCTAGTTATTTTTTCCACATTTTTCCTGCTTTTATTTGCATATCTTGTATTGCTTCAGCAAAGCAGAAACATGAAGTATATAGCAGCCAGAATTGTTGGTTCAAAGACTGGAAATTATAAACAAGACGATACAGGATTTATAAGCCATTTATAAAACATGCTTTGAGATTGAAGTTTATTTCATCCAAATAAAGCATTATTTTTTGGTTGAAATGGGTAACGATATTCAAACAAACTATAATTAATTCCTGACTGAATATTATATATCAAGTCAGTAACTAAGCCAAAGAACCACATGAGGTCAAGGCATTCTGACATTTATATATATTCTGGCATACACTTTTCTCCTTTTACAAATGGCATGCTGGCCAAAAGATTTTCCTATTAAAGATTTGGAACATTGATTGTTATTATATGGTGAAAACAATCAACATTGCCCTTGAAGCCAATATCATTCTCAACAATGTCAGCCATCTGGATATATATAATTGTCAGACAACAGGAACAAACAAGCAAGCAAACTATATATATAGAGTCCCCTGGGAGTTGGGCGGCATACAAATCTATTTAAATAAATAAATAAATAAATGTATATGAGTGTGTGTGTGTGTGTGTGTGTATATATTTATATATATATATATATATATATATATATATATATATATATATATATATATATATATATATATATATATATATATATATATATATATATATCAGAGAAGCCATCGAGATAGAAAAACGCCCACACAGCATGAATAAACGAGATGACACCTCCTGCCTACCAGCCATTTGGAAACCCACCCTTATTGACAAACGAGTCCCTAACACAAAGAATGACACCAGACCCACACTCACGAAAACCACACAGGATGTCACCACCACACATCCACGCAATAAGCAAACCCAAACCCACACCAATGAGGCATGACCACAAACCAGAAGCCATACTACAGCTGCATCATTAGCCACTTTAAACCCCTCCAATCCATACATGAAGCAAACTGACACCCTCCATGAAGATGTGGCACGACCACGAACCAGAAGCCAAACAGCAGCAATGCAGCTCACCAGCTCAAATGACCCTGCAAGTCAGACTAACCTGAGAACACCCCCAGCCAATCAGAGCACAGCTAACCCCCCAGCCAATCAGAGCACAGCCAAGCCCCCAACCAATCAGAACACACCCCCAACCAATCAGAACACAGCCAAGCTCCCATCCTATCAGTTCAAACCTCCACTGGCAGTTAAAAGGAAGAAACAGCAGCAATCTCACAGTGCTCCTAGAAACAGGAAGCAGAAGACACCAGCCTGAAGATGATGAATGAGACTTCATCGAAACGTCGCCAAGACACTTCCAATTCCACGCGGGAGAAAACCCGAATACCCAAAGACCTATATATATATATATATATATATATATATATATATATATATATATATATATATATATATATATATATATATATATATATATATATATATATATATATATATATATATATATATTTCCTGTTGTCTGACAATTATATGTTAATTTGATTCTATCTATCTATTAGCTGTCTGTCTGTCTGTCTGTCTATCTATCTATCTATCTATCTATCTATCTATCTATCTATCTATCTATCTATCTATCTATCTATCTATCTATCTATCTATCTATCATCATCATCTCTGTGTCTATGAATGAACAAAAGTGCCCCAGATGAAGCAAAGTCTCATCTGGGGCACTTTCTAGGGTCAATGGAAAGGGCAATCTAGGGTCAATGGAAAGAGGCAAACCATGATACACCCCAGTTTTTATTCCAGCTGCCCCCTACACATTACAAGGGGATGCCTTTTCTTTTATTTAAAGAAAATGGCAGAAGAGTGATTTGAGTTGGTGCAGGCAGCCTTTGTTTACAGTTT
Organism: Diadophis punctatus similis; assembly: GCA_023053685.1. Classification (NCBI taxonomy): domain Eukaryota; kingdom Metazoa; phylum Chordata; class Lepidosauria; order Squamata; family Dipsadidae; genus Diadophis; species Diadophis punctatus. Next base: position 127,673,857 of record JALIGW010000001.1, on the reverse strand, counting down.
TAAAAATAGGGGAATGAGGGAGGTACGTTACTGCCAGTATGCTTCACCTCCAGGCCTCCTGACTGTAACTCATAATAAGGTTTTGCCTGCAGCCTGAAATGGAATTAGATTCAGGGGCAAACAAGGTATACGCTTTTAATGGGAAACGGCATTGCACTCCAAAAGTAATAATCTATCATTAGGCCATCCATTAGAAAAGGGTAAGGGTGTACATGCGTATAGTGCCTGAGTGGCCTGAGTGCTTGAGTGCAATGACTGAGAGAGAGAGAGTGGAGCGCATGAAGGGAGTTGTGTACAGAAAAAAACTTCGAGCACATAAGCACAAAGCAGGTATGGCTTCAGAGAGGCTTCCATGTGTTCATTCATGAATCCACCAATGTTTATCTTCAGAGACCGTTTGTTTCCATGCAATGACAGGCGTCTAAATCAAATGAGCTTTTATGAAATGTCATTTTTAATGGGAGAGAGGAATGTATTCTGCAAGAGCCATGCCGCTAATATATTGCAGTGCTAGGGAAGATATTAATATATATATTAGCTTAAAAAAAGGAACTTTATTCCCATCATTTCATTTTTTTTTTGTTGCCGGTGATAAAGGAAGGAATTTAGAAATTAAGAACACTTCCAGCTAGTCTATTTGGATTTAACCTACCTGTTGTGACTTGTTTTTCTGTGAGCAAGATATTCTAGCATCGGGGTAGATTTTTTTCAGGTTGCTTACTTTATCGAACTTTCTAGAAAAATTATCTCTAGTGAGTCTGCAAGTATTATAGTACATTCCAAGAAGTCAAGTTAATCAAATAACAATAAAGGAGCAAAGGCATGTTTAATTAATGCTAACAATAATTCAATTCACTATACCTCTCCCGGGTGTTAGATAATTACTGCGGGTAGTTGCCAGGTTAGTTAACACCCAGCTTACTTCCAGGTCCTTCCCTATATTCAGATCATAGCAACCATACACTCCATTTAGCTATAAAAACATAATTTGTTGTTTATTTATTAAGCATCCGCAAACATCAAGGGAAATTTCGTCACCAAGTTTGATTAACTCTATATTACATTTATAGCTTTCAGATAACGATCTTAATAACAGTTCCTTGATTCAATCATCGGAAAGGTCCACATTATTTTGTTTCATTGCGTTCTGAATAAGGAGATACTTTGACATATGTTCCTTGATCATTTCAGGTTTATGAGATTTCTGCACAGTGTAAAGTGTTATTGCTCATTCGTGATGTGCCTACATCTGTCTTAGCATGTTCCAGATTTCTTTTCCTGAAGCCTAATTCCGAATGAATTTACACTTGGTTAAGTTCAGCCTCAGAATTTTTTCAATCTTAAGTAGTCCATCTTTTTTTTTATTCCCAGCTGTTCTGGCTTGAGCATCTTCTGGACATTGTATTGTAGCTTCAAGGCCTCTAAGAGGTCCAGCATTTCAAATAGTGCCTTTATCTTTATGAGCCAGATGCTGAATTCTTTCCCATGTTTCCCATGTTCAAACGGGAGATTTTCCAAGGTCAATGTCATTTTCAAGAAAATTATGCTAGCTTTGTAGATGTCAAGAAAACCGTGTAAGAATGGTTTGAATTCTAATGAGTATCTACCGTGTCTGGGCTCTTAACATCAACTATATGATTGACCAACTGCCTGGAAATAATAAATACTTTTTTAATGCCTTGCATGGGATGCTGCGGGCATTAAGTGTTTGGTACTAGTTCCTTTCTGGGCCTATAACCTTTTTGATAGAAAATTATTGTGGGCCATTTCCAGTTCACTTTGGGCCCACCATATTCCCAATCAATCTCTATATCCAAATCAGAGCAAGCATGCACATTACTTAGTTCACCTAGATGTAAAAATACATCTGGATATTTATTTATTACACACCAGCAAACATAAAAAAAATAACTTAACTGACAAAATGAAGAAAAAAGCATAGCAAAAACAGAGAGAGAGAAAGACATGACCCTCACGGAAGACTTTACGTCATTTATGTCTGCTAAAAGGATAGATGTTTCAGAGCTACTGCCAATACAGGTAGTCCTCGACTTACAACCACAATTGAGCCCAAAAATTCTGTTGTTAAGCAAGACATTTGTTAAGTGGGTTTTGCCCCACTTTACAACCTTTCTTGCCACAGTTGTTAAGTGAACCACTGCAGTTGATAAGTTAGTAACACGGTTGTTAAGTGAATCTGGCTTCCCCATTGACTTTGCTTGTCAGAAGGTCACAAAAGGGGATCACATGACCTTGGGACACAGCAACCATCATAAGCAGGAGCAGTTGCCAACCTTCTAAATTTTGATCACATGATTATGAGGCTGCTACAAAGGTTGTGTGAAAAATGGTCATAAGTCACTTTTTTCAGTGCAGCTATAATGTTGAATAGTCACTAAAGGAACTGTTGTAAGACAAGGACTACCTGTAATGCCGTGACAGCATTATTTAGCAAGGATAATCCCAAAAGGGTTGGTCCTTGATTATTCTGGTCTACCCCTTTTTGTATATCACAGCCTCAGAATAGAGACAGAAAAGTAGATGTCAAGGGGTTTTACCTCTTGATGTCAAGGGGTTTTACCTCTATTTTACACCATTAAAGGAATAATTTACTGAATGGGGATGATACCTTCAAAATTTGCCCAGATACAAACCCAAGGGTGAAATCTAGCAGGTTCCAACAGGTTCTAGAGAACCGGTAGCGGAAATTTTGAGTAGTTCAGAGAACTGGCAAATACCACCTATGGCTGGACCCAGAGTGAGGAGGGAATGGGGATTTTGCAATATCCTTCCCCCAGGAGTGGGGAGGGAATGGGGATTTTGCAGTATCCTTCCCCTGCCATGCCCACCAAGCCACACCCACCAAGCCATATCACGCCCACCAAGCCACGCCCACAGAACCGGTAGTAAAAAAATGGATTTCACCACTGTAACAAACCCATATTATATTTACAAATCTAGGCAACATGATGGTTTTCAGATACAAATGGGATAACATCTTTACCACTATCAGAAATGCTGTCTCTGTGTGTGTGTCTGATCATGCTGGATACTCAAAAAAAACTATTGGTTTATATCAAGTATGGGAAAGAGTATTAGCAGACATCTTCTGACTTTTGGTGGTTACTAAGGAATTAGGTTGAACAACTTATTTCGGTATTTCTGTTCTCTTTAATTAGTGTTTTGCCTCAGTGTGAAAAGATTATTTATCCTGAACGCTTCTTCTCATATTAAATTTGAGAAGATCTGATTTTGAAAATGAAGTATAACTCTATTGGTATTTGAGTTATTGTTGTGTTATTTGTAAGCTTTTCATTTGATACAATGTTTTTTTTCCCCAGATACCACCCACAATATATTCTTGAAGCTTTGAATAAACTTTTACCCAATCCGGGTAAAATATGGTGATATACCAGTGATGGAGAACCTTTTTTGGCTCGGGTGCCAAAGGGATGCGCACGCGTGCGATAGTGTGCACGTGCGTGCCCACACCCATAATGTAATGCCCTCCCTCCGCACATGTGCACAACCCCCACGCTGCCCCCCATGCATGTGCACAGGCCTCACTGAAGCCTCCGGACTTCCAGTAGGCCCGCTGGGCTGTTTTTCGCTCTCCCCCAGGGTTCAGGAAAGCTCCGATTGGACTGTTGGGCCATTTTTGCCATCCCCAGGGTTCAGGAGGCTTTCCTGAAGCCTGGGGAGAGCGAAAACAGCCAAAAAGAAGGCCAAAAATCAGCTGGCCAGCGCACGCATGCGCGCTGGAGTTGACATAGGTCAATGCCTCGCGTGCCCTCAGATATGGCTCCGTGTGCCACCTTTGGCATGTGTGCCATAGGTTCGCCATCACTGTTATATACAATTGGATGATATGGTGATAATATTATATACAATTCCATTTTCATTGTTCAAAAGTTCCATTGTTTCAGGAACTTCTGAAACTGTTCGGTTACAAATTGTGGCCCATTGTGATTCACTATTTATACTAGGATACCCGTTCTCTCACTGGGTTCTTGGAATGCATCTGTAGTATGTGAGGCTGTTGTTGAAGTCATTGGAAAAACGTCTGGCCAAGTTCAATATGCATTCATCACAACTAAAATGATGGTGCCTGTTCATGATCTTGCAATGTCTCCATGAATTCTTTGTCAGAGAAAGGGAAATCAGTCCCTTGGAGAAGTAGGAGCTGGCTCTGGCATCTTGGTTGTTTGATTTGTTGGTCTATTTCTGTCCATCCAGTAAATCTATTATCTTATGCCCTCATCTCTACTTCTCCAGGAGGACCCACGCATGTAGTATAGTGTGGTGTGGTATGGTGGATGTTAAACTAGCACTGGGAAGACCCAAGACCAAGTTCACGTCTAACCTTTGTAATAGAATATCAAAGGAATCCTCATCTGATGGGGTTTTTTTTTGAAGAGGACAAATTTTTTTTTGCATTGCATTTTGGTTTGTATTTTTTATTTTTATATTTTGGGTCCGCCATAAAATAAAGCCCAGCACTTCGTTTGAGCAGCTGCTGTAAGCCAAGGGTAATCGCTATGGATTGAAGATTGACATTAGTGGCTAATGATCGGTGATGACAGTAAACTTCCATCTGCACAAGTACTACTGTATGGAACCATTTAAATCCCCAAACCGAACTCAGCACTTCCTGTCTATTTGTGCACAACTGTTTTCTGCGGTTATGAGGAAGAATGCTGCAAAACCTATTGAGCATTCATGGCTCTCTTTAATGGCATGTGATAAAACCACACCAATGAAACCAGGCATCAAAAGCAATTTGGAGATATGATGTGTGAGCACTTCATTTGATGGCACCATTTTCTTTGCTTCTGTAAAAGTTTGTTTGGTTCACTGCCGAGGTGGCGCAGTGGTTAAAAGCAGCACTGCAACCTTCAGCTGATTGCTAGTTCAGCAGTTCAGCTGTTCAAATCTCATCAGGCTCAAGGTTGACTCAGCCTTCCATCCTTCCGAGGTTGGTAAAATGAGGACCCAGATTGTTTGGGACAATATGCTGAACTCTGTAAACCGCTTAGAGAGGGCTGTAAAGCACTATGAAGCGGTATATAAGTCTAAATGCTATTGCCATGCCGTCCCGATTTGTAGTAAACCATTCAAAGGACGGAGCACGGTGGCTATCTTTGGGTAGATTTTATTATAATTAACAGATCCTATAAAAATCATATCTGTGCCACAAACTGATGTCCTCAAGGCGTTTTTGCGTCATGAACTTATTACATTCTATATATGTGCCTAGAACGTGGATAATATGTAATACTAGGTTAAAAGAATCCATTTTTGTTATATCTGCTCCATTTCCTTAGCCCACCAAGCTCTGAAACGTTACCTACAGTTTTTGCATATGCACTTCGTTGTTTGGTCTGCTGATAATGCTATTATCTAAGTAGCCACGGGCATCTGATAGCCTTGTAAACATTTGGCCCATGACTCTCTATCAAAGCAGTAATCCAGAAGCTTGTAATAGCAATATGACACTTTGATATACTATGTATTTGTGCAAAAGATTGTGGGAAGGCTAGGAAATGAATGAAGGGAAAGTGGACATTAACAAGAAACTTGGCAATTTGTCTCAGAAACAGCAACTTAGTCTAGACTAGAGGGAAGAAAGTTGAGAAGTTTGAGCCATGATGGTTCAGTGGTTAGAATGCAGTATTGCATTGTTCGAGTCTCTCCGGCTCAAGGTTGACTCAGCCTTCCATCCTTCCGAGGTCGGTAAAAAGAGGACCCAGATTGTTGGGGGCAATATGCTGACTCTGTAAACTGCTTAGAGACAGCTGTAAAGCACTGTGAAGCGGTGTTTAAGTCTAAGTGCTATTGCTATTTCACAGATCATTCAAGAGTCTGTCTTAATGAAGTCACTATAAATTCCTGTTATAGTTTCCATTATTCTATATTTATTCTTGACCAGCTTTAAAAATACAGGTAATCCTTGACTTACAACCAGTCACCTAATGACTATTTGAACTTACGATGTTCTAAAAAAAAGTCACTTAATGACCCATCCTTAAAGTTACAACTGCCACACAAACCCTGCGGCCACATGATCACATTTTCGCCGCTTGGCAACCGGCTCACTTTTGTGATCAGTTGCAGTATCCTGTGATCTTATGATGGCATTTTGTGATTTGGGCGCGGGCGGGGATTTTCCAGCAAAAAAAAACCAACCCCAAAAAATGTCCATTGGATAAACTGATTCAGACTTGCAACCACAAAATTTGCTTTAACGATCAATAATTCACTTAAGAAGCATTGTAAAATCATGTCTGGTCGCATGATGACTCGACTTATAACCACAAGAGGAAAATTACACACTGGACAAAATCAAAGAAGCAAGAACTGTTGAGAGATGAGAATAAATCTCATAGAGGCGATTTGGATCTTTGCTTGGAATTCAGACAATTAGAAATAAAGCCGAGATTAAAAGTCTAATAGAAATATTTATTTCGGTATAAAAACAATAAATCCTGAATAATTACATCTTTGCTAAGAAAAATGCAACCGTTCCGGTCAAGAGCCAAGTCAAAAAGTGATTAAAGGTGGATCAGGAATGTGGACAAGCGTACAAGATCATATCATGTGTTCTGCCTGTATTGGAATATACCATAATATTAGAATAGGGGTGCATCACCCTGCATAGACATACAATTGACAATATTCACACCGTGACAAGAACTCATAAGCACGGTAGCCCAAAACCTGGGAGAACAGGCAGTTCTTCAAGGCCCTCTGAAACACTATCAGGATGGAAGCCATCCAGATTAAAGGAATACATTGACTCCGGACGGAAGGCACCATGACAAATAATTTGCTTTTCCCTGGTTACAGTCCACTGAACATGTCCCAGTGTACTGCAGTTCCTTCAGTTTTGTTTTTAAATGTGCATTGAACAGTGTATTTGAATCTCTGCCACAATGATAGTGCAGTTCATTTTGACACGTTACTATCTGTTTGTGTGCCAATGAAGCTTATTTACATTTGAGCTTCTGATTGTAGCTTTATAGTATATCTAGCAGCAGTTTCCATGGAAATAGTGATTTCAACTGTTCTTTTAAATGTTAAATAGGCCTTTGATAAAAGCTCTTTTTGAATGTTTTGTTTCAGAATTCTGTTGACTAGTTAATCTTTCAACGCATCATTTAGCCCATTCAGGCAGCATTTAAGTTCAGCAATATACACTGCAATGAACTCTTGTTTGTTGGCACTTATGAATCACACTGTATTTGTTCTTGCATTATATTTGACTAGTTCTTTAAACTGAATGGGCGGGGGAGCAGTGTCATTAGGCAGTCTGCCCTGTCTCCTCTTTTGGAAATGAAGGCCTTTTCTGCTATTTGCTTTACTGAAACTTCTAGAAGAGGAGTCAGATGGTGTCTAAATTGAATCAAAGAAATAAACAAACCAAGAGCATCTGCAGGAATGACAATATATAAGGGAGAGCCAAGTGAATCATGTAACAATCCAAAACCGCAAGCATGTTTAATTAATCAATTACAGGTAGTCTTCACTTAACAGCAGTAATTGAGACCAGCAACACGGCTGTAAAGCACAACATCTTATGACCATGCCAATGTAAAGAAGCACTTGCTGCAGTTCCATTTGCCATTGTTAAGCAAATCCCACATGGTCAATAAGCACACAAAATTAATTAGCACAAAAAATATTTAACAATAAATTTCAACCAACAGTGGATGTACTTTCTGACTTTTAATTCTGTTGTAGCCAATAACTACGGTATTATGGCATAAACAATATCTTTCCATAAGTAATATGCAAGGAAGGATATTTAGTATGCTGCTAAAATGATGCTGAATATTAATATCTTAAGCCTTATGTTGAGTTGCATAAACTAAAGCATGGGATTGAAGCCATCTTGTACCTCTACAAATAGAATGGTCCCTTCCTGTTCATAGGAGGAAACTGAGACCATGATAAAGTTTCCTGTAGGGATTTGATTTTCTCAGGTTTTTTTTTCAAATACTACAGGCAGGAAGTTGTGCTGAGAGAAAGGTACAGCACAAAATAATTGTTATGCCTTCTGCCTCCAGCAGAAAGCGGGATCTTCATTATGCTCAAACTCCATTCAAATTCGAACACGTATGTATTTTTTATCAAGGATTTGGTTTTTAAGACATTTACAAGTGGATTTGATTCTATATTGTCAAGTGCTTTTTCATTCTATATTGTCAAATGCTTTTTCATAGTTAGCAAACATGAGCCACAAAGGCATGAAGACTGCTCATACTCATTCCATGAGCCAGGTGATCATACATGAATACTCAATGGTTGAAGAGCCTTTGTGAATGCCAACTTGCTCTCAACAGTCCAGATGTTGACTGTTGCACACACGAAGAATTTGTAGACTGAAGAAAGTAGGCATATTAGACCATAGTTTGTAAGGTTTGGGTGCCTCTTTTTTTGAGATACAAGATGGTTTTTGAAATGTCCCATTATTCAAGAATATCTCCTATATCTAAGCAGTCAGTGAAAAACTTGGTAGTGTTCCACCACTTGAGAACTTTTCAGATCATTGACTTTCATCCTGGGGCTTCACCTGACTTTTTGCTAGGGTACATCTGTTTCAATTTTTTTATCCCATTGAATGTTCCTGTGAATAGTAACATTTGGGAACGGTTACTTTTGAGAGAAAGAGAAGTGTTGGCATTCTTTTTCAATGTCCTTTCATTTGGCTGTAGTGTAGTATAATGGTGTCATTTTTCTTGAGAGCTTTCAAGAAACCTCTCTTGTGTAGCATCTTCTTCCAACACTTTACAATGTTACTTTTTGCCTCTGCTGTTTTTATGAGTTGTTGCAGTTGATTATTTCATTGTTTTCTTTTCATTGTAAATTGGTTATTGTATGGGAACAAACCTGTCAAGTACATTCTCCTCTTTGAGCTTCAAATACATGGGGTTTTGTTAGCTTGTTAAACTTTTTTTTTAAACTTCTTGGTGAATTCTGTCAATTCCATTTGATATTTTGCTTGGCACTAGTGACAGAGGTTATGTATGTACTTAGCCTTTTCTCATTAAGACCTTGCCATAGACCTTGCCAGACCTTCTCACATTCACCACTAGGAAGAGTTGATGGCAGTGGCTCAGGTGGCATGTAGGCAGGGGTGAAATTCAAAAATTTCGCCTACCGGTTCTGTAGGCGTGGCTTGGTGGATGTGGCAGGAGAAGGATACTGCAAAATCTCCATTCCCACCCCACTCTGGGGCCAGCCAGAGGTGGTATTTGCCAGTTCTTCAAACTTTCCGCTACCGGTTCTTCAGAACCTGTCAGAGCCTGCTGAATTTCACCCCTGCATGTAGGCAATAAATCAATGTGGGTACTTGTTGAAGACTGAATGGATTGGAATTGTTTAAAACTTTATATAAAAAAAGATAAGGCAAAACTCAAATTTAGTGATATTTCAAAGTTACTCTTCTGTCTTTGCTGACAAAATGCAAGAATTTTGAAATATGCATTATATATTTAAGAACTATTTGCTAGCCCTTGCAGTAAATCCTCAGTACAATCTTAAGTTGTTTTATCTTGTATTTTATTACTTGAGCTACCAAGTCATTTTGATTGCAACTACATAGAAATATTTGTAATAAATAAATGAAATATTGTGCTACGAAAGGCAGATTGTACAGCATTTTTACTTTGTTTTCTCAGAATCCATTTACTGCGAAGCTAATTTATTTGTTCAGGGAAGGGCCCAATTTGATAATGGCATCATGGTTATAAAATAGCCTTCTCAGAACAGCTCCTTTTTAAATGAAAAATATTGTTTTAGCTTTTCAGTGAAAAAATGTGTATTTTAATTTTGAAGTAACTGCGGATTTAATTTTCTGTTATTGTTTTTGTGTTGATCTGATTTTGTACTTGATTTGTGCTTAAATGTAGTTACTATGTGCTCTCTCAAAATTTATTATGGGAAATAAATAATAAATAAGGACATTTATCAATTATAGTCAATAAATTCTCCCAACTTTAAAAATATTCAGAATGCTATTTTGGAAGGGTCCGAAATTAGACATAGCATAACATGACAGAAAAAAGAAACTATATAAAATATATTTTTTTTAAAAAAACTTAGAGTACAAATAAAACTGATATGCATAATAACAGATGGATGAAATATTCTCTAGGTTCTTCCACTTTTTCTGGGCTACAGCCATCTTAATTTGGTTTGAAAAAGCTTGGTGAACTGGATAATTTTTACGTTTGCATAACTTTTAAATAACCTTAATAATTAATGTTATTTGCATAAAAGTTTTTTTTAATTTTGATATACATCTACCAAATTCATAACTGTATAGTCCCAAAATATAATTCATAATTGTATAGTATATTCCCAAACTAAAGAACCTTAAATTCATCCTAGAATTATCAGCCTTGGTTTATATATTTACAGAAATATATAAACGTGTTCCATCACACACGCTTAGAAGCTATTGTAAAATAAAATTAATGGATATGTGGGAAAATGTATACCCCAATAATATGTATTTAGGACCTAGAGTATGCCTAGAGACACCCAGCTAGCAATGCAGAATTTTACAATCAAGATGATAAATTATTCCTACATGACCTGGATCCCTTTGTAGTTGTCAGTCTCTGTTTCAGACAAAGCTAATATTCACACTTTTTTTTAACAATAAGAGGCTCTCTGCCTCTTTATACATTTTCAGATATCCCTAGGCCTGCTCCTCACTGTTAAGCAGGGAACAGAGAAGCATAGCTGCCTTTTTATCTTCTATTATCTAAATCTCAAAGCAACATAGTAAGTAAAACTATTGTAGATGTTAAATTAAAGCTGTGGGGTGGAGACAGGATCTCCTCTCTATCTTGCATTCTCAAGTAAGAGGCACTGGAATAAAAATAACTATCCTTATAAAGATTTACATACAGCTGCACTTCGGTCAATATTGTTTTGCATAGCTCTTTGCATTCTGAGTTAGTCACTTTTGTTTTTCTGTGTAAATGGGTCCAGAGAGAGAGAGAGAGAAAAAAGAGAAAGAAGCCCCATATACAAAACCTCACAAGGAAAATACTGCTCCGAGAATATTTGCATGCTAGTATGATGCCTGAACTGGGAAATCTCCATCAGATCCCAAAACAGAAATATTAAGGGGGAACAGTCAATAAAATGTACAACATAGATAGGCTCTTGTGCCTTAGTCCCATTGTTTTTTTTTTCTTGTATGTTCCATGGAAGGAGAATAATTGGGGATGGCTAGAGATTTTGAGAGGACCTTGTTTATACTCCCAAAGAAAATGAATGTAGTGTGTGCTAAGAAACAATTGGTGCAGCAGAATCCATTGCATAAAATGAAGCTATGTCCTTTAAAATTTCTAATATAACCACGTTGTCCATTGCTAATTGTTTTGTGGAGTTATGCTTCCCTTTTTTTAGAAACTTCAAGGCAATTAAAGATCCAATAACAATAATGATGTCCTTGAGTTAAACTTGATCCTTATTGATTACCTAGACACAACCTTGAATTTGGTAGAAACGTTATGATACTAACTTACCATTACTTTTTTTCGGGATGTTTTTCACCTTCCTGGTTGAGCCTGATATTCTGCCATCCAGTTATTAAGTCAGTCTGGATTTTAGTTCAGTTTCCCAGAGCAGGCAGGGTATAGTAAAAATAGCAATATTTATGACAATATATCAGCATTTAGCAGAATCAGCAAAAAAAAACATTTGGTAGTATAGGGTTACAGTCCTATAGTACTCATTATCATTCTTATGGATATCTAATATTCTACAGCAATGGTACACAGATTTCTTATGCTTCATATAATACCCGGTATATTTTTGGACAACGCACTCAGTGCTTACCCAAACTGAGGTTATCTACTAGTAAAAATGATTCCTTTACTTTTGTCTGAAATCTGTTTAAAGTTCAAATAGAAAATAAAAATACTTCTTTGGTACAACTGTGTAATCCCTTAATTCAGAGTAGAGTCGGGGCGACTGGATGGAGCTGAGAATTTACTGGCCAGATGGCCTTCCTGATGCCTATGCAAAGTTCACAGCAAATATTTTCTCTTTGTGCCCTAGGAGAGAGAAACATCTGCCACTACCTAGGATTGAACTCTCAACCTTCCTAGTGGGAGGCAAGTGTCTTCACCACTAGGCCACCATGCCACTTCAAAGATTCAGATAGAAAATGACCTTATAAATCTGACAGGTGGAATGCTCTTGTTGCCAGAGTGTGAAAGTGGGATAACAGTCTTGATGTGGCACCACCTTTTTCTGATTATAGAGATTGGGCTTTCAAACAAATGCCAACAAATGTCCTGTTCAGTAAAGACAGATAGGAATGGGAATGACAGGTAGATTTTTCAAAGAAACTCTTTAAACATTTCTCACAAAAATATTTACCACCTTTCTAGACTTGAAGTTGACAGAAAGGTCTTATGCATAGTCACTATTTGTTTATTTGTTTGTTTATTTGTTTGTTTGTTACTTGCTTGCTTGCAAACTTACTTACTTACTTACTTACTTACTTACTTACTTACTTACTTACTTACTTACTTACTTACTTACTTATTAAATTTAAAAATTTCCCCTGTAAGGTGACTCTGATCAGTTCACAAGAAAAATATAAATTTTCCAGCATTTCTCAATCTTGGCAAGTTGAACATATGTGGACTTCAACTCCCAGAATTCCCCAGCTATCAAAGCTGGCTGTGGAATGCTGGGTGTTGAAGTCCACCCATAGGGACTTCCTGTAGGTGTGTTTGCTCATGCAGAATTATTTATAGGGCTTCCTATAGGTGTGCTCCCTCACACAGAATTATTTCCTTCTTCCTTTTCCCGCTAGCAATAAATTATGTGAAATTCTAGTAATAAAGCTTTGAAATCAGGTTATAGTGTTCGTGAACAGAAAGGATCTTTGTGTTCATAGAAGGTGTTTGGTTCAGCAAAAGAGGTAAAGGAAGCTTCTTCCAAATCTCCTCTTCATTTTCCAGTGCTATTTGCCACACTCTTCCAGAACTGCATTTGCGGGATGTATGTGTGTGTGTAAAGGTGGCGTAAAAAGGAGAGCTTTTTACTTTTTAAACCCCAGCCATGTCCAACTTTCTTGTGAAAATAAAAATCCATCTCCTATTTATTTAATCAAAAGTGCTTTTAAAAGAAATATTTTCTGAAGATATCAAACGATGTGAACTTGAGAAGAAGAATCAATAGATTCAAACCCAGTTGAATTTTCTTCTAATAGTTTTTAGGACTGTTTTTTAAAAGAAAAACTTTCATTTCTTGAAGGAAAAAAACCTGAATAAATGAAATATGGATTCTCCCACAGCTGAGAGATACTTCCTTACTTTCAGAGGGACACCTGTTTGTTTGTTTGTTTGCTTGTTTGTTTGTTTGTTTGTTTGCTTGCTTGTTTGTTTGTTTGTTTCCCTAAAAAATTATGTTCCGGGTGTTTCACAGCCAAATTGTTTCCATCTCATCAGGTACCCATTTAAACCCAACATCTTAGTTCTAAATTTGGGTCCATATTATCTTATAAATATTTAAAGAGAGGAGAGGAGAGTACAAGATCAATTCTCGCTCTCTTCCCTTATTGTTTTATCTCCTCCCTTTCTGCTGAATCTAGTTTGTCCCTCTAAGTTCCCTTGTCACGTAAGCAGAATCTGTTTCTTCTTAGGTGCCAGATGGCCTTCCCCCTCCAAACACACTTTTCTTGTTAATAATGTTCCTTTTTAGTAATACATTCCCTGAGTAAGTGATTAAATCCAGCAATTATTTTACTAGAAACTGTTGTATATCAATAGGAAGTCTGCATGACTACCATCATTTTGGCACCTTATTAGTACATTTACAGACTTAATTTGCTAAAGACCTTTATTTTATTTCTCTCTCCTTAACTTAATCCATGCTATCTAAGATGTTAAGGCCTTAATGTTAAGTGTCAATAAAACGTTCAGAGTGATTTCATTTACAAAAAAACAGCAACACCCACCTGTGCTTATAAATGAAAACTGTCAAACAATTTATCATGCTGTATACATAGTGCTACAGACAAATATAAAAAGAAAAGATTAGAAGAAACAAAAATAATACACATCAACATTGATAAACCATTTCTTGCCTGTTTCTGTGCTTGATCAGTACATGTAATCCTCAATTTACAACTGTTCCTTTAGTAATTGTTCAAAGTTACAATGGGCTCTGAAAACAGTGACTTATGACCTTTTTTCACACTTAACGACCATTGCAGCATCCCCGTGGTCATGTGATTAAAATTCAGATGCTTGGCAACTGGTTCATATTTATGACGGTTGCACTGTCCCAGGGTCATGCGATCCCGTTTTGTGACCTTCTGGAGAGCAAAATCCATAGGAAGGCCAGATTGACTTAACAACCAGGTTATTAATTTATTAGCTGCAGGGATTCACTTAACAACTGTGGCAAGAAAGGTTGTAAAATGGAGCAAAACTCATTTAACAAATGTCTCACTTAACAACAGAAATGGTGGGCTCAATTCAGGGGTGGGTTCTAAGTTACCTCACTGCCGGTTCGCTTCCTCCTGCGGTGCATGGGCGTGGCTCATGGGCGCGCATGCGCAGTGCCAAAAATTCCAAAAAAATCCTCCCCCCCAAAAAAGCCAAAAACAAGATGGCGGTGCATGCACAGTGCCGGAAACTCAGCTTCTGCACATGCACAGAAGAAAAAAATCAGCAAAAAAAATATTTTAAAAATAAAAAAAAATCCAAAAGAAAGATGGCGCCGTCCACGGACCGGCACCAATAGAACCAGCTCCGTGACATCACCAGCGGTTTGCTACCGGTTCTATAGAACCGGTCCGAATCGGGAGGAACCCACCTCTGGCTCAATTGTAGTCATAAATCGAGGACTACCCTTTTGTTGAATTGAGTAACATTTTAGCTACCAGCTAACAAGTGATTAGAATCTAACCACCTACCATATGTTCACTGTTGTAACACAACCTTGCTGTACTAGCATGTATTCTAAGCTGTTGCTTTCTATCAACATGATGTAGGTCAATGCTTGGATAGTACTTTGACAGGCTGCATTAAATGGGTGGATACCCAAGCCTTGCTCAGAGGTATTTGTTATCTATTAATAAAACCTGGGTGTTCCTCTTGGAAATATTCTGTGTTCAGATGCATCTATCATGACAAAAATGCTATGTGGGAAAATCAAGACAAAATGCGAGTTATTTCCTACTGCAGATCAGGGTAGCCGAAGCAAAGAAATCTTTTGCTGTGAGGTCACCCAGCACTAATGAAATCACTCTTGAGTTCGGTGGAGAGTGCTGTCTGAAGGAAAAGGCTGCACCTTGTCAGTTTATTGTCAGGCCATGACTGCTGATATGTGCCCCAAATGCTTTTAGAAGTAGGTCACTGTTGTCAGGATCTTCCATAGTTTGCTTCCCCAAAAAGGAAAAACGATGGTGTAAGGATTTTTGTGCAAATATTCTACATGTTTTCAGAAAAGGAAATGTCTGTTTTGAAAGGATCAATCTAGTATGGTTTGAAGGCAAATTCACAGACAAAGCTTATTTTTGTACTATTAAAGCTGCTAATCACACTATACTCCTTCCTTCCTTCCTCTCTCTCTTTCTTCCTTTCTTCCTTTCAATTTCCTTCTTTCTTCCTTCCCTCCCTTCCTTCCTTCCTTCCTTCCCTCCCTTTCTTCTTCTTTCTTTCTCTCTCTCTCTCTTTCTCTCTCTCTTTCTTCCTTTCAATTTTCTTCTTTCTTCCTTCCCTTCCTTCCTTCCTTCCCTCCCTTTCTTCTTTCTCTTTCTTTCTTTCTTTCTCTCTCTCTCTTCCTTTCATTCCTTCCTTCCTTCCTTCCCTCCCTCCCTTTCTTTCTCTCTCTCTCTCTTTCTCTCTCTTTCTTCCTTTCACTTTCCTTCTTTCTTCCTTTCATTCCTTCCTTCCCTCCCTTTCTTCTTTCTTTCTTTCTTCCTTTCATTCCTTCCTTCCCTCCCTTTCTTCTTTCTTTCTTTCTTTCTTTCTTTCTTTCTTTCTTTCTTTCTTTCTTTCTTTCTTTCTTTCTTTCTTTCTTTCTTTCTTTCTTTCTTTCTTTCTTTCTTCCTTTCTCCCTTTTATATATCCAGACATCTGCCTAAGAAACCTTGAATGGCAAATAAAAGTACAGCATTCCATTAAGATCAAAAGGAAACTAAATTGAGGTCTCAATAAAATTTCAGTTCCCATTTATCAGATATAGCCAAGCCAGAACTCCAGTAACGAGCATCCCAGCTCCAAAGCCTGAGAGAAGAGCCACATTTTTCCAAAAGACCCACAGAGCCAGACTTACTTCCTATTCATAAAGTATTTATTCCCATTCTCTTTTGAAAGTGCTCAGTGGAGTTCCACCAGCGGTGGGTTGCTCCCGGTTCGGACCAGTTCTTAGAACCGGTAGCAGCAGAGGGAGGCTCCGCCCACCCACCCGGGAACACTTCTCCTCATGCGCAGAAGTATGTGTGTGTGTGTGCGCGCGCGCGCACGCGCGTGCGAATCGGTGGCGATGTAATTTAGAACCCACCACTGAGTTCCACACTTTGTTTATATGAAGCAGAAGAAGGGCATTGCATTTCCTTCTTACAGGCTGCCTTCTCGGCTGCCATCCCAAGCTGACCTTTCAAGTTCCCAGTTCATGCATTACAAATAAGGACTGTGCACTACCTCACATATAATTGGGAAGAGGTACTTATAATAAGCAGAAGAGTGAACTTAAAACTTGTCTGCAACCTATTAAAGCAACCGCATCTTTCTTTTTTCACATTCCTAGAATAAAACATGGCTATTGCACTTCAGTGTGTATTGCAGGCAGGTGTTATGTTTGTGCTTTCTGAACTCCCGAAGCACCATTACCTGAAGGAAACTGAGTCATTGTACACCCAATTACCGATTCATTCAACTTCAAATGAGAGAAGATTTGGGACAGATTAATTAATTAATTGACTAATTATTTAATTAATTAATTGACTAATTATTTAATTAATTAATTGACTAATTATTTAATTAATTAATTGACTAATTATTTAATTAATTAATTGACTAATTAATTGACTAATTATTTAATTATTTAATTAATTAATTAATTAATTAATTAATTAATTAATTAATTAATTAATTAATTAATTAATTAATTGACCACAGAGTGGTCAATGCCTGGAATACATTACCTGACTCAATTGTTTCTTCCCCAAACCCCAAAAACTTTAACCTTAGATTATCTACCATCGACCTCACCCCATTCCTAAGAGGTCTGTAAGGGGCGTGCATAAGCGCACAATCGTGCCTACCGTTCCTGTCCAAATGCACCCATACATTTATACTTCTTGTACTCATAATCATGCTTGTACTATATATATATATATGTAGGATTTTTTGCTGATAAATGAAAATAAAGGGAGACTATATATACACACACACACACACATACATACACACACACACACACACGCTTGTTATCATATACGCTTGAAAAATAAAAATAGTAAATAAATAATAACATTAATTACGTTCGGCTTTTTCTGTGCTAAGTCTTCTGCCTTTGAGTCACGTGCTCGAGGCTGCACTCCAAAAATAGTGATTTGGGCCATTAAATCAAACTAAATGTCATTCCATTTAAATCTTCAAATGGCTTTAATCCTGCACACCTTTTGGTAAATTCTTCTCATAAGAATTTTTTTTTTAAAAAAGAATTGCCCTTAGTTAAAATTAACAAATCTGCATTGAGTTACAACTCAGCATTAAAATGTCTCACAAGTATGTAGCTCCCTTTGGAAAGAGAATTATCTGAGGCCAAGTCTGTAGGGAAACAGAAGGTTAGACTACCACCATTTGTAATGTTTTATTTTGGCTTTTACTTAGGAAGGCTTTTGCGAACCAGAAAAAGTAGTTGTTGCTTTTAAAAAAAATGAATTACTTTGGAATTGGTCTGGCTTGTTAATGTGTTCCCATTTGCTAGTCATTCGTGTTTAACTTTTATCAAATTATGAGCATTCTTGGAAATCAGCTGGGTAGAAATATAACTAAATAGATGAGAAACAATATATGGAAATCTGGCTGATGTCTTGTGGAGGTGGCTTCCCTCCCACCCCTCTCTCTACTATTAGTTCTTCTTTGCTTCCAAGTCCAGATTGCCTCTGTAGACAACAGAACCGCAATGTCAAATTGTACCTGCATTTTATATATGGAGAAATGGATGAGATGCCACCTACTCCCCATTTGTTCATGTTATAGCTGCATCAGGCAGAGCAGCAAATTAGAGAGGATGCAAAGTAACCTTGCCTATACTTTGGAGCTTGTAGCAAACCATAATATGTTTTCTGCACATCACTCAATTGAAATACCAAAGAATTCATGGAATAAGTCAAGAACTAAGAACTTTTAATTAAATATTTTGTTATTTTTAATGTACTTTTTCCCTAAGAGTATGTTTTTCTCTCTTGTAAAACTCTACTTTGGCATGGGAACTGTTGCTAGGTAGTAAGCTTTACGTTCTCTCTGCATATGTATTGCTGGTGGGTTGCAACCTTGTTCATTAAGGAAACTATCACAGTATGGTAATGCTTCTGGGATATACTCTTACGCTCAGAGATTAACTTCTTTCTTATCAACTGTTGTGCCACTTAAAGGCAAAAATATTTATTGTGCCATGAACTTTTAGACCAAGCTTCTATTTCATTAAATACGGCAAGTCAAAATTTTATTTTTTTCTAGTTGAGGAGAAATAAACGTAACAACTACAACCCAAAAATAGCAATAGCATACATACATCAATTTAATTAAATCAATAAAAGTCAAGTAAATCAATAAAAAGAGCCACGGGGAATTTACAGGGCTCTACATAGATCTTTCCCTAGGACACTAATAATTATGGTCTCTGGGAATTCTACAGGATCCAATTTGGGTCGATCACCGGGACCAGAGGTTTGGTCTTCCGAACTTTCGGATTCAAATCTGAAAGCTCGGAAGACAAAACTTCTAGTTCTGGTGACCGACCCAAATTGGATTCTGCAACATTATCCTGGGACACGTTTATTCGCCTTTGTCTGGGAGTTCTGGAAATTCTAGACTCCATATACTGTGAGGATGAAATACTGCAGATGCATACAGATATGTTAAAGCACATCAAAGTCAAGTTCTGTTATTTATGCTGCCTGGAGCAAATATGATCTTTTGGATCTCTCTCTTTTCATATATTTTAGAATAGGTTTTGATAGTGTAGAAGATTGCAATTATGAAGAAGAGACAAGGACAGCAATGTTCATTGTTCTGGGCCATTAATGGTTAAAAGCCTCTGCACTACAAGGCACTTTTAATTCCAATGTCACCAATGGACTTTAAAAGGTTGGAGTAAGGACATAACAATATCCTTTAGCACTATGTGCTTTCAAGCCAGAGTCACTGTACCTTCAGATTTTGTAGTTAATGTTTTTGGAAACTGTATGCTAGTTTTATTGTGCTTCATATCAGAAGGAAAGTTCTGCACTGCAATTAAAAGCGTTGGATAATATAGCATAATGGGCTAATTTCTAATCTTCCTGACCTATGACATCTTATCCACACTGCAGAATGCAATTTAAGTCCCAGAGGAGGCCACATATCTTTGTAAGTAGACTCCATCTCCTCTGGCCACCTTGTTTCATCTGCAAAGGTTGATTTAGTCCATAGATATTCTCACCTCAAGGTTATTGATTTTTGCTGACATTTACGTCAACTTGTTAGCACTTCTTGGAATCATTCCCTTAAAAGAATAATGGAGAAATAACCTCACAATTGCCTTCCACTTCATTTTATAATAACCACAGATGGAATGTATATCATGGTAGGGAGGAAACACTTGGATCAGAAAACTAATTCCAGGCTTCTAAAGATTTAAGGCTAGAGTGAAGGAATGTGTAATTTTAGTGTAAAAAATATTATCGCTAATAACTAAGTAATAAACAGTTAATGTTTATTAATTAACTATTTTAATTATGAAGTCCTTGGTGCTCTCTGAGTGTGGTTGTTTTCTTGCAGGTGTTTCATTACCAAATTAGGTAACATCATCAAGGCTAGTAGGGATTAGCTCTGCTTGTCTGAGTTGGTAGTTCCTTGATTGGGGTATTGTTTGCTTCCTGATTTGTTGGCCTAATGTTAATCTTGGCATTAATCTCTGCTCATCTGGGTGTTGATTGCTGGTGAGGAAGTTTTTTGGTCTTTTTGTTTCCTTTTTGGCTTTTTGATAACCTCTTTTGAATGTTATGTACATGTTGTTTATCTCTATGTGCCTGTTGATGGTCAATTTATTTGAGTGCCAGGCTTCCAGGATTTCTCTATTTTAATTATTTTTGCAGTTCTGTCAAAGAAGGTCTGTCAACAAATTTACCAGACTTTCTGGAAACTAATTAAACACCTTTTATAATTATAATTATCCTGAAAATGTATGAGTCACATCTCTTCTCACTCATATTAGCTATAAGCCATATCTTCAAATATCTACATTTTAGTGCCAAGCTCACAAAGCCACAACCAACTGCTATTGAACTAAGGGGCAATCCTATATGCACTCCTCAGTGCTTGTAAGCCAAAAAATGTGTAACTGTCCAATAGATGAGAATACAATATATGTAGCTCAGGGTTGAATTGTGGACTTCTTGGCACTCTGTGAACTTAACTGTTTGCTTGTAGATGTTCATTACATGTTCAACAAGGTTACTTAGTTGGGTAATGAAAGGTCTGCAAGCAAATCAGGCTCAGATAACTCCATGTGTAATTCTGAGGGATCACAGGTGATGTTTTCTGAAGCTACATATCCTCGGAGGGGTGGATCTTAGAGAAAAGCAGCATTGATCTGAGCTGAGCTGATTGTTTAACTATTTAAATTAATGCCTTGATCGGAATAGTCTCCAGGTATTTATTAATGTCTTTTTTCCATCGTAATAAAAATTACAATTTGATTGATAGATGGGTAACATCCAAAACTTTGGGAAGCTTCATGTGGCACTGTGGACTCTGGTGATGCTCCTCTGTTCTAAAGCAGCGGTTCTCAACCTGGGGGTCGCGACCCCTTTGGGGGTCAAACGACCCTTTCACAGGGGTCGGGAGACTTCGCCCAGACGCCACCATTTGGGTTCTTTTACCCTGTGCGCATGCGCAGAATGCTTTGCGCATGTGCAGAGGATAAAAGAACCCAAATGGCAGCGTGGGTCACGGCGGCCAGCGGGGTGGGGCGCGGGGGCGGGGCGCAGGGTACGGCATTAGGAAGGTTGAGAACCACTGTTCTAAAGGATCATACATAAGATTGCACTGTAAAACTTGGATTGATTGTGAACTATGATTCCAAACTGGTTTCAAAACTGCATGCGTTAAGCAGTACTTTAGATAAGCAGTACTTCTTTGGATGAGTAGATGCCCAAGCAGAGACAAGCATAGACAGGAATGCTTGAAAAAAAGGGACACTGGCGGTAAGATATTGTATTGTTCTCCAATTATCAATGAATTTTAGGCTACACATGTAAATCTTCAGTCCCACTGATAACAAAAGTCCTGCTTCTTTCTAAGATCAGAATCTAGGTTTCCCATTTAGAAGACTTAAAAAGGTGCAAGGTTCCCTATTCAGTTACAGGTGGGTCAGCAACCTTTCCAGATGCCAGCACTGTGGCACAACTTTGAGTGACGTTGGAGATAAAAGATCTATGCTCATTTCAAAAGCATATTCAGCTGTTTTAATGGGAGGGGGGAATTAATGTGTTTTAAAAGGGGTCAGCTAACTCGCTCAACTAAATTCCAGTGGGGTGATTTATTGAGAAGCAGAACTAATGTTAGAGAAATACTTAAACCAAGCTAATTGACTCATTTGGATACCTAGTCATCCAACGTATCCAAGAACTGGAAAGAAAAGACTTCTCTGTTACAGAACTCACTGCCAGGGCATAGAGACAAAGAACATAATTCACAAACACACTTCTTGATTGTGACGTTAAACTAACACCTTTTGACACTTGCTTGGTTAGTCCAGAAGAGTTGAGTCAGAGAATGAAGTCCTACTATTAGGCTCCTGGTACAAAGGCTAATAGGATACTAGATGTTTCCTGGAGAAGAGAGATTCTTGTACAGAATATTTGTTTGTACTCTGGAACATATAGACAGTATAGTCAGGAAGGCAATATGCAAACACAGTATTTGCATATTCATTTATTTTATTAATTTTACTGCGCTCATGAGGCCAGTTGAAGTCAGCTGTCAGATACGTTCAGTCACAAATCCCATTATTCGTCACATTTTCGTGTGCATTTTTAAACATATATTCACATCTACAGTGTACATTTTATTTTAAATGTCATAAATATGCCCTAAAATGTAATGATTGCAGCTTTGGTCATTCCAAACATACAGAATTTCCCCATTGCTTAGCATCGTGGAATTTTGAGAGTATGATCATTTGAACATTCCCATGTAGACTTTTGACTATATTTAAGCAGTGAAAAAGAAATGAAAAAACTATGCCGCTTTGAACTATTAAAATGTTCTCAACCTCTAATAAAAATCAAGAAAATGCATGCACATAATTCTACTTATATTTATAATTACTTATTATTCCAAACCAAGTTCCATACAGTGGCTTAATTAAATACAGTCAGATACCTTTTTTTAATAAAGTATTATTTTCAAACAATACTGTAAAACTTTGGGCTGTGCAGTACTTAGATTTGAATCAGATATTGTGCTTTGGGATGCCAGATGGTGCAAAAGCACCACCTGTCTGTCCCTAAAATATTTGGAAGTATGCATTTATTTATTACTAGCATTCATGTAGTTTAATTCATATAGATTATATTATTTAAGTCAGATCAGCCTCAAATAATGTATTTTGCACTTTCATATTTATGTTGCATTTTTTCATGTCAAGTTAATAATACATCATTTTACAGGCCAAATTATGTGGACATCTAAGGGAGATCAAAGTTGGGAAATAAAGTCTAGAAACAAGTTAGAATCAAGGCTAGGTTATTGGAATGTGAGTCACAATAGACAAAGCAGCATAAATTAACTAAAATTAGAATGAAAACAAATGTAGGACAAATTAATTAGCAGGTGATATGAATGGCTAAACAGTAATTGAATGTTTAAAACTACAATGTAAGGAAGGGCTACTTCAGTTCATTCAGGCTATTTATCTTACATTAACTTGGAATTCTGGAGAAGGGGCTCATATTGCGGTCCACATCCAAACATGGCATAAGCAAAATATAAGTGAAACTAAGAGAATATAAGAGAAAATAAAGGAGCTGAAGAAACTTCTTGGATGAGAAGTGAAACGTCTTCAAAGAAAAACCAGAAAGTCCAGTTTCCTCTTTAAAAAGCATCTTTGGGGCAACCACCTGGATGACTGAGAATCTAAAGACATAGACATATAAAAGAAATAGCTGATAAAGCCATAAATACAGGCAGTCCTTGACTTACGACCACAATTGAGCCCAGAATTTCTGTTGTTAAGTGAGACATTTGTTAAGTGAGTTTTGTCCCATTTTACAACTTTCTTGCCACAGTTGTTAAGTGAATCACGGCAGTTGATGTTAGTAATCCAGCTGTTAAGTGAATCTGACTTCCTCGTTGTCTTTGCTCATCAGAAGGTTGCAAAAGGGGATCACATGACCTTGGGGCACAGCAACAGTCATAAATATGAACCAGTTGCCAAGGATCTGAATTTTGATCACGTGATCATGAAAATGCTGCAAAGGTCATAACTGTGAAAAATGTTCATAAGTCACTGTTTTCAGTGCCGTTGTAACTTTGAACAGTCATTAAACGAGCTGTTGTAAGTTGAGAAATGCCTGTACTGCAAAAAAAATTGGGTGTTTATATTTTGCGCATGCGCTCGCACATTTGCACGGTACATGCACATTTGCAAGCCGGTAGGGAAGGTAAGTGGATTTCACCCCTGCAGCACACCCTCTTCTTTGATGGCTGGCCACACCTGCCCCCATGACGTATCTCTTTGGAAGCATTTCTTTTTTAAAAATTAACTTATTGTCCATTCTCTCCTTTCACCTTCATTTTGTCTAACATGATTATTTTGGATTGTAATTCTGCGGATGTTGGGAAATACCCGGCCAACCCGGCAGGAGGATTCAAGCAGGGAGTTAGCCTTGAATCGTTGCACAGCCAGAAGAGACCCAGTACTGACCTGTCTAATCCACATGGAATCTCTATCTGTTCCGTAGGGAAGATAAGCAATCTAGGGAGATTCCTGCATTATAGGCAGAATACAATAGAGTAGCTAGTTTGAATTCTACATGTGCGGATTTGGTTGCTTTTGCTTAACACCAAGCAGTTTCTGCTTATTTAGAATATCTACCAACAAGGGCTGCATGATGGATATTATTTACTCCCTTTGATTAATAATTTCAAGTATATAAAGATTTAAATTTGGTTTAAATGCTTTCTGTGCTGGCTTCAGGTCACCAATGCAGCTCTAGCATAACTCTTTGCTACAGGCTATTCTCCCTGAGCAAAAAGGTAGATCAATGCAACGAGAGCAAGAGTGATAGGAAGAGTGAATGCCCAATCATTACAGATTCACCAGAAATAAATTTTGCCAACATTTAAGAACTATTTATCTTCTCAAAGACATACTCAATTACTGAGAACAGCCATTACAGAATCCAAATGACAGGAATAGGAATTAAGAATCCTGATAGTCACATTTAACCCTTTGCATGCTGTGACCGAAAATTCCTAATGTGGAACTTGAGCTTAAGTACTTATGTGCACTCCAAAGTAGTTTCTTTAAAAACCATAAAACAGGAGAGAACGTCCAGTCTCCACTGTTGCCAATCTTTCATATGATAATTAAGATGACATTTCTAAAGCATCCAGACCTCATTAGGTTGGGAAGTACATGTTACATATGTGACAGAAAGAAGATTATGAGCAAACTCTTGGAGTATGTTCCAAGTATATTAACATAATTGCTTGAGTGCGTTGATAAACTAGGTTATCAAGGGAAAGCATACAAAAATTAAGAAGCAGGAACCGGAGTATGACACCTTGCAAAAGTTGCTTCATATGGGAAAAAACAAACAAACCTTGGCTTAATTTAGAGAAGCTGAGATTATTAGGTTAAAAACAATGCCTTGAGTTTGCACTAACCAAAAACCTGTTCTACCTCGTAATGCTGAATGCCTGGGGTGAAATCCATGCATCAAACTGGTGAAGAAAAGACACACTGCATATGTGTAGATAATCAAATGATGCCATTGTTTCATCAACTCCAAAGCTGTTTCAGTTTGTTTGTTTCTGTGTTGTCAGAAGGAAAATTAAATGCATCTAAGTCACAGTGCAGATGGAGAGGGGTAATCCAGCTCCACATTCCCACCCCCCACCCAAAATAGAGGATTTAAGGGGGGGAAACCACACACATACTTAAATCTAAAAGCTCCAGTCCAATTTTGCTTTCCTTCCACACAACAGTGACCATACTTTTAAAAATATAGAATAGAATAACAGAGTTGGAAGGGACTTTGGAGATCTTCTAGTCTAACCCCCTGCTTAGGCAGGAAACCCTATACCATTTCAGACAAAATATTGTCCACTCTCTTCTTAAAAACTTCCAGGGTTGGAGCATTCACAACTTCTGGAGCCAAGTTGTTCCACTGATAAATTGTTCTAACTTTCAGGAAATTTCTTCTTAGTTCTAGGTTGCTTCTCTCTATTCTCTATTCTCTCTATAATGCCTTCATTCTTGTTTGATGATGAGCTTCAGATATAAGCCCCCCTTCCCACCCCCAACAGAGTAGATGATATTTTCTTCCCTGTCTCTCTTTCTAGCAAAATCAATCTCCTCCAGCGGTTTTCCACTTTAGGAGGAAAAAACCTGGGAAACTGTACAATCCCATAAACCTTTCCCTGTGGATAAAAAGGCAGCTCAGAGTAGGTAGCACTGAACTGGAAGGCACCCATGATATATTCAGGGACAGACATTGGAGCATCTCTAAGCAGAAGTTATTTATCTGTTTGTTTATAAAGTTTGTAACTCACTCTATACCAACAGACCAGACTATTACCTCTGTCAGTTGATCTTCTAACAATCTGATCCATAGCCTCTTCAGGCTTTCAGCTAATTAGCACTGGGGGAGGGTGTAAAACAATTTCCATGTTTGCCCACTCTGAAAATCATTTTGTGCCTGTTTATTGTTTCATGCCTTGATCTGTGGCATCTTATATGAAGCATAAAACATAAACGTATGCTCCCAAACTATAATATAACTGAATTCCAATGAGAAATCTCATTCTCCATCTGCCAGGGATGGAAACATTGGAAAGTAAAATTTTATGAAATCTGGAAAGAAGCTTGAAATGGCATCCCATGCTAGCATATGCACATAACTCTGTCTATATAAGTATATACCAGCTTGCACCAAGTAGTCTCTTACTGGGTTAATTGTATATTGCCAAAATAGGAAGGAAGATACCTGGATTTAGAGTTTCTGATTAAACTCAGTACAGTCTGTTTGATTAAAGGTGTACAAGATTTTTGTACCCACTTAAAATGGTGGTGCATTTCAAGAAATATAGCAGACCATTTTTTTCCATTGTCTTATTTGCTTTAGTAAAAAAGTATATGCTCAGGAAAAAAATAAATCCACAGATAATACATATTGGTATCTAACTAGTCTCAATAAAGTTCCCCTAAAATTCATTTGGTGCCACAGTTTTGCTCAACAAAGCATTCTGCAGTTCATTAACAAGAAGCTGGAAATACAGAGTGAAATAAGAACAAGGCATGAAATAACCTCTTTTCTTGGATTTATAATGGAAACATCTTCACTCTTAGATCTTCCTATTCTACCCTTAAGATAATGAACAGATCTCTTCTTGAAAAAACATTCTACATGTTCTTAGGAAATTCCACGTATCATTGCATTTTCTGTGACAACAAAATAACTTCAGAGGTTCTTTGTTGAGGGAAAATATTGTCCAATTTGATGATACAACTCATGGCAAGCAAGAGAGGCGAGTCTCAGGATTAATTGGCATTAATTGGCAAAGAAATGTGCTTGAATTCAGATTATAAAAGGGATGCTTTTTATATAAAATATCACTTGTGGTTTTAAAATGATCAAGTATGTCAACATAAAATAGCCTTTCCAGTAATGAAATTCCTTATCAAATTTGTTTTTAATGAGTATTCATTGTTTGCGGTGTGTAAGATTACAAGTAAGCTTGTATTCCTCTGTAAATGTAGCAACAATATAAACAACGTTAACATCTCTTCCTATGCAAATTTTGCCGTGTGTTCACTGTTGACTTTGCCCTTGAAGAAAACAGTAGGGGAAGAAATAACAGGTAGTGCTGATCAAAAGGGTTATGCTATCATTCACTGTGTAGTGAAATAGAATATCATGTATATTAATAATCATATAATACTATATGATACTTATACTATATGAAGATCTAGTTGGTCACAGGACCTAGCTACTTATGTGCATGTGAAAAAAAATTGTACAGTTACTCAATCAGCTTAAAATATAAGATAGCAATAGCAATAGCACTTAGACTTATATACCGCTTCATAGTGCTTTCCAGCCCTCTCTAAGCGGTTTACAGAGTTCAGCATATTGCCCCCAACAATCTGGGTCCTCATTTTACCCACCTCGGAAGGATGAAAGGCTGAGTCAACCTTGAGCCTAGTGAGATTCGAACAGCTGGACTGCTGAACTAGCAATCAGCTGAAGGTCGCAATGCTGCTTTTAACCACTGCGCTATCTCAGCTCCTATGATGATGATGATGATGATGATAATAATGATGATGATGATAATAATGATAATAATGATAATAATGATAATAATGATAATAATGATAATAATGATAATAATGATAATAATGATAATAATAATTTGTTGTCATTGTACGTATATACACAGTACACCCATACAACGAAATTCACATAACGCTTCAAGACCAGTCCCAACACACATAGCAATCCCCACCCGCCATGAATTCCCCACCCTGAACCACTCAAACATCCACACAACAGACCAAGTAATACTATCCAACAGCTCACTGATGGTGACCCTTCAATTCATTATTAAGTGCAATTATAGCTCTAGGATAAAAACTATTCAGAAAGCGTGTGGTCCGAGTTTTAATTCTTCTGTATCTTCTGCCAGAAGGCAACAGTTCAAAAAGATTGTAAGCAGGATAAGAAGAGTCTCTGAGAATATTGTGCAACTTCCTAGAACAGCGAGAGGAAGAGATATCGTCCAGGGCTGGTAGCTGGAGCCCAATGATATTCTGGACCGTTGTAATTATTCTCTGTAGAGCTTTTTTGTCTGCTGCAGAGCTGCTTCCATGCCATGCTAGAATACCATATGTCAATCAGCGGTGAAATCCACTTTTTTTACTGACGGTTCTGTGGGCGTGACTTGGTGGGTGTGGTGTGGCTTGGTGGGCGTGGCAGGGGAAGGATACTGCAAACTCTCCATTCCCACCTCATTCCAGGGAAAGGATACTGCAAAATCCCCATTCCCTCCCAACTCTGGGGCCATCCAGAGGTTGTATTTGCCCGTTCTCCGAACTACTCAAAATTTCCGCTACTGGTTCTCCGAACTTATCAAAATTTCCGCTACCGGTTCTCCGAACTACTCAGAATTTCCACTACCGGTTCTCCAGAACCTGTCAGAACCTGCTGGATTTCACCCCTGCATCTCAATGGTGCTGCGATAGTAGGACAACAGTAGATGCTGAGATAGATTTATCTTCCTGAGCATTCTCAGGAAGTACAGCCTCTTCTGTGCCTTCTTCATGAGCATGTTTACATTCATAGTCCATGAGAGGTCCTCTGAGATATAAATACCCAGAAATTTAAAACTACTAACCCTCTCCACCTCCTCGCCATCTATGTGCAATGGTAAATGTGCATCTCTCTTTTTCCTAAAGTCAATTATCAGTTCTTTAGTTTTTTTGGTGTTAAGTATAAGATTATTCTCTTTGCACCACAATATCAACCCTTGTACTTCCTTTCTATAAGCAGACTCATTGTTCTTGTTAATGAGCCCCACCACTGTCGTATTGTCTGCAAACTTAATAATTGTGTTGGCATTATACAATGGGGTGCAGTCATATGTATACAAGGAATATAGGAAAGGGTTTAGCACACAACCCTGGGGGACTCCTGTGCTTAATGTCAGAATGGAAGAATGATGAGATCCCATCCTTACTGACTGTGGCCTATCTGTCAAAAAATCCTTTATCCACAAACAAATCCTCTGATCTATACCCAAATTTGACATTTTAAGAAACAACCTATTGGGTAGAATGGTGTTAAAGGCAGAGCTATAATCCACAAATAACAGCCTTACATAAATTCCCTGTTGTTCCAAATGATTCAATACAGTATGAATAACAATAGACATAGCATCATCAGATAAAGATGATAAAGATATAGCCTATGAACTGAGCTGGACAATGATTTCATGGATACATTAATACAGTCTTCTTGGAAACAATGCAGAGGCTGTTTGTACTTACCTTTTTGCAGGATGTTTTAATCTACAGCTTTAGTATTTCGTGGTGGTCTTTGGTCCAAGTACTAAACAGATTGAACCCTGCTTATCTCTCCATTGAACCATGCCTATCTCTTCAAGCTCCATGGTATTGGCTAGGTTCTCTCAGTTATTTAATCATATCTAGAATTGTTCATAGACAATGAATAGACAATGATGACTTTCTTGAACATCATCTGAGCCTAACACAACATTTTCATATATTAATGAACTTGTGACAGCCTTGGTATTCTGCAGTTATCCTTGTGTTATTTAATCAATGAGATAATCAGCTCTAGTGTTGAGCAAATCTTGACATATTCCTGATACTCCACAAAAAATTATTTGGTGGATGAGCTGGAATGTCATTGTGTTTGGGAAAGGAAGTGTATCCAGAGAATATAGCTAATGTATATTCTTCATCAGAATTAGTGGCAGGATGACAAGATTAAACCTTTTCCCCCAACAAAGCCCTACAAAGAAACCTATTCCCTGTGTGTCTGTGTGTAAGAAAACGAGTGTGAGAGAGAGTTGTACAAGGTACATTTTTCAACTCAGATGACTTGGTCATTTGTCATTTATGTATTACTTACCGTATTTTTCGGAGTATAAGACGCACCTATTTCCTCTCTAAAAGAGGCTGAAAAATTGGGTGCGTCTTATACTCTGAATGTAGCTTTTTTGAATCTTTTTTCCCAGCCCTAATGAGGTGCTAACGATCTTCCCAGCTCTTACCGGCTTGCTGGCTCTTTCATTGTTACTCTCTCGAAGAATGTTTTTCCAGCCCTAAGTCTTTACAGGCTTTTTTTCATTGCTCTACTTGCTCCGAATAAGTTTCTTTCTAGCCCTAACGAGGTGCTAATGGTCTTCCCAGTTCTTACAGGCTTGCTGGCTCTTTCATTGTTACTCTCTCGAAGAATGTTTTTCCAGCCCTAAGTCTTTGCAGGCTTTTTTTCATTGCTCTACTTGCTCCAAATAAGTTTCTTTCTATCCCTAACAAGGTGCTAATGGTCTTCCCAGTTCTTACAGGCTTGCAGGCTCTTTCATTGTTACTCTCTCCGAAGAAGGTTTTTTTAAGTCCTAACCAGGGGATAAAATAATGTGCTGAAGCTGACCAGACTAAAGAAGCCAGTCAGATGAATACCTGGTAGACAGATTTCCCCCCCTATTTTCCTCCCCAAAAACTAAGGTGTGTCTTATACTCCGGTGCGTCCTATACTCCAAAAAATATGGTAACTTTGTCTAGTGAAATTTATATCCATCCCAAATGAAGAAATCAAAGGTTGAAGAATTTAATCATATTAACCAAGATTCTTCAAATCCCTATTTCAGGCTAAACTCTTATCACTGGGTTGTTGTTGGTCTTTTTTGTTTTGTTTTTTTGCTATCTTGTGAATAGTCATTACAAACTGTTTCTTGAAAAGACTTGTCACTATTGATTTTGCCACTGCTATCATGCCCGCTTAACAGCTATCAAACTGAACTATATCTTTCATTTGAGCTCAGAGCAGCTAAAAAGGTATGAGCTTTCCAGGATGTTCTTGATTTTCTTGTACAAGCATTCTTCAAACAAGGACCTTACAATTTAAGAACAGTTCAGATAATATTCATTCAATTAATCAGCTACCATTAACAAGTTTTAACAGCTACCAACATCTGGCCAATCTTGTCTGGGTTCAAAAGTTAGGCAGAATCAGACCTGGTTACCACTTAGATAGGACAACTCTAAGGAATATAGATAGCCGTGTAGAGCTGGGAGAATCAGGAAAGCATCCAAGAAGAATATTATTGACAAGAAATTTCCAGGGATATCTCCATGAAATCACCAAGAATTTATTTCAAATTAAAGGCGACTTTATTTATTTATTTATTTATTTATTTATTTGGTATTCTTATATGCCGCCCAACTCCCGGAGGACTCCGGGCGGCTTACAACAGCAAAAAATACAAGAAACTAATTATAAATATGCATTTAAAAACAAATATAAAAATTAAAACCATAATATTAAAAATATACAATAACCATTCAACAATCATACATACTTGGGGTGAGCTCAATGGATTACGCTCTACCCTCAGCCTGCAGGAAAAGCCATGTCTTAACAGCCTTGCGGAAGGCCAGCAGAGTGGGGATAGTTCGGGTCTCTGGGGGAAGTTGGTTCCAGAGCGCGGGGCCGGCCACAGAGAAGGCTCTCCCCCTAGGGCCCGCCAGCCGGCATTGCTTGGCCGACGGGACCTGGAGGAGGCCAACTCTGTGGGCCCTAACCAGTCGAAGGGAAGTGTGAGGCAGAATGCGGTCCCGGACTTTATACTGTAGAAACAAAAATAAATAAATAAAAAGAAGTGCAGAATTCAGCATTTATTTTTTACAAGAAAGAGTTGTCCCTTATTCTTTTGTGTAAAGATATTGAAATTAAACATGAACAAAATATGAGGAATCCCGTTAAAAATCTCAAAAATTGAAAATTATTTTCTACTATAATTTTCTACTAATAAACAGATGTGCCATTTCTTGGTTCTGCCTTTAGTCCTCTTCATTTTCTTGCAAATTTAATTATGGAAAATAGAAAATCCATATGACTTACAACGTTTATGCAATTCAGGTAGATAAGTAGGGGTGTGTGTGTGTGTGTGTGTGTGTGTGTGTGTGTGTGTGTGTGTGTGTGTGTGTTTCCTCAGAAATGATTTATTGTAGAAAATATATATAAGATTATATCTCTGAAAATTTAAATACACTTTCTTGCTAATCACTCCCAAGGAATTACTTTATAATTCTTTTAGCCTACTTCACAGCTAATGTGCATATAATGCGAGTTGCAAATTCTCCTATTTAAATCTCATTTGCCATGAATTTCTTCTTGCATCCAATCTCTCATTCTCATTTACCATAAATAGGACAATTGTCCTGTGGGATATAGTACAAACATATCCACATGCAAAAGCAGAAGTGTGTTTTACCTTTTGAATAGTAAGTAGCTAATCTCTACCCATTGTTGTGGGTTCAGTTCCCATCTTTTATATGCTCTGGGTTTCTTATGCAGTCATGATATGAAGAATAATTTATAAGATGATTGTATTGGTTTTTATATGTATGTGTTTATATTAAGGCCAAAGGTCATCTCCAATCCTCTAAATCCTATCTTACCAAGCCGCTCTGCAACATGTACAAGGTAATTCAAATTCTAAAGTTCATGTAATAAAAATAAACTTCAGAAAAGTGCAAATCTATTCGTGACTCCAGAGATAAGAAACTATTCCACCTGGACTGTATGTGAGATACAAATCAACAAGAACCAATTTTTCACCACTTAAACTATGCTGCATCCGTTGAAATGACAAAGACAAAAGGGGAAGAGAGAAAATGTTGGAAATAATTGGTGGCTAAGTTCACAAATGTATGATTTGGATCCCTAAAATGGCACTAAAAAGGAAAATGCAAAGTTATGCATTAGAACCACAACAGCAGAAGCAACGGCCTTCCAGATTAGCTCATGTTTGTGGTAACATACATATATACCATATTTTTCAAACTATAAGACACACTTTTCCCCCACAAAAAAGTGGGTGGAAATGTCTGTGCATCGTCAGAATGAAGAGCCGAGGTGGCGCAGTGGTTAAAGAGCAGCACTGCAGTTCAGCAGTTCAGCTGTTCAAATCTCACCGGCTCAAGGTCGACTCAGCCTTCCATCCTTCCGAGGTCGGTAAAATGAGGACCCAGATTGTTGGGGGCAATACGCTGAACTCTGTAAACCGCTTAGAGAGGGCTGTAAAGCACTATGAAGCAGTATATAAGTCTAAGTGCTATTGCTATTGCTATAACACATAGACACACATATGCATAAGAGAATCATAGCATTTCTGAAAGCCAACAACTATAAAATGAGAAATGGCATCTCTAGAATTGCATCACACAAATAGTTTCTGAACTGGCCCCTGAATGTGGTTAAGCTTTAACAAATAGACTGTTAGAGATTTTTTTATTTTATGAATTGGGATGATGCTATATTGTGAGTTTGTATCATGCTCTCTTGTACAATGAATGTTTTGGCCTGGAAATGGAATCTGTGCACAAAAAAAATCAATATGTAATCCAGGAATACAAAAAGCCAGTTTCCTCATCCCTTCACATCCCCAAGCTTCCCCCCTCCCCTCCCTTGACTTCTTCACTTATTTATTTATTAAACTTATAAGCTTCTCTGACCATTGCTTGGCATTTTCTTCTCTTCAGTATAGGGCAGGTGTCAGCAACCTGCGGCTCAGAGCCGCATGCAGCTCTTTGTGCCCTCTGTTGTGGCTCCCTGTCAGGTGATCCCACCACTGGCTGGCCCCGCCCCTCACCCTCTCCTCCCAGTCACTCCTCGCCTGGCCTGAGAAGGTAAGGGCGACAGCAGGGGATGGAGAAGCAGGGAGAGAGATACTGAGAGAGGGGGAGAGAAAGACATAGAGAGATACAGAGAGAGGGGGAGGGAGGGAGGGAGGGAGGGAGAGATGTCAAAAGGGTTTAGGGTTCTCTGCCCTAATGACCAGCTGAGTAGGTGTGGCTAGGGGGTCCTGTGACTGGTGGAAGTGAGTGACGTCGAGTTGGCCATGCCCACCCAGGTTTTGTGGCTCCCGGTGTTTTCTTTTCTTTGGAAAACAGGTCCAAATGGCTCTTTGAGTGTTTAAGGTTGCAGACTCCTGGTATAGGGCATCATGGTTTATATTTCATCCCCTCTTCCAGTAATGACAAAAGGCTCCCCCCCCCCTTTTCCTTCTTCTGGAGCACATGGAAGAAGAATCTACTCCTTTCATTTGTCCTTCTCCCCCCTGCCCACCAAAATGCAGTGGTTTTCTTCCTAGGTAGGGAAGACTACGAAAGGATCTCAGTGTCACAGCACCCCATACTGATGGAGAAAAGAAGCTGCAGCTTAAAAAGATGCTCTTGTAACATGCACCGTAAAAGTTAAACTTTTAAGTGGAAATTATAAAATCCCAAATAATAAATTTAAAAAAGCAGTAAAATATTATAATAAAATGGGTCATTAAAGTGGCTTAATGTACTTTTGGATTTGTTCTCCAAAAATGTTGCATAAAGTCTATTACTATCCAGAAATTGTGTACTCCTGATGATACCAATTTATAGTACATACCCGTATTTTTTGGAGTATAAGTATATATAACCTTAGTTTTGAGGGAGGAAAACAAGGCAAAAAAATTCTGCCTCTGCCTCCCAGCAATTTGCCTCCCAGCAAACATTACAGATGATATACACTGTTTACTGTGTATTTCTGTGCATGTGTGTCTGACCCATAGACATAGCAAAGAATTGGAGAAATGTACATTTATGGCAGTATATTAATGCCAGAAAGTTTTCTTAAATGTATTCACACTAACTCCTCCCAATTATTTAAATATATCTACTCCAAACATGACTAAGTCAGGGTCTAACTCAGTTGCCTTATCTTAATACTACAACAGGACACTGTTACATTTCAGACTATACTTGTACAGATGCTGTTAAAATTGATGTGGCTTTCTGGAAATATAGTTATTCTCTGCTATTTAAAAGAAGATATAAAAGCACTGGGCCTCTTCAGATCAAGCATTTATTTTAAAAAGCTTCTTCAATTTGTTAAGTTGTCTAGAACAATAATAAAGCAGTCTTTAAAAAATAAGTCTAATAATTTGAACATTCTATAGGCATTTATAGTTATTGACTTACCTCCTTGCAGCAAACAACAAACAACCAGTTTCAGCACAGCCTGATTAGCACAAGAAAATAAAAATCTGCCTCTGCCTCTACCTCCCAGCAATTTGCCTCCTTGCAGTTTTAGTTTCACTTTCAGTTTTAGCACAAACAGCTAATAGTTTCAGGCTACAGGATTGCCATAGCCTATTGCTGCTTACCTGCAGCCTGAATCAGTTGATGGTCGGGAGGCCAATAATCAGTTGCTTGTGCTAATCAGGCTAATCAGGCTCTGTGTTGTTTGCTGCAAGGAGGCAAATTGCTGGGAGGCAGAAGCTAAAGGGTGGGGGTGGCTGGGCGGGGCTACATTCGGTGTATAAGACGCACCCAAGTTTTCACCCTCTTTTTTGGGGGGAAAGGTGCATCTTATACTCCGAAAAATATGGTATTTATTTAAATAAGATACTTTTCTAGCCAGAAAGTAATCTGTATCATAGATGACCTCTCTCAAAGGGGAGATTATTCATATGGAATTCACTGCGGAGATAATCACAGTAGAATTGTACTGGTGTTTGTGAGCTATGAAAACTGTGGCAGATTCTTCAAACTTTTAAGTTTTCTAGGAACCAAAAACTCTGGGGCACAGTTCTCAGAGGGCAGTAAAGAAAAATATAAACAACACAAAAAAGGATGTAAAAGCTTTTTTTACAGAACTATACATCAATCATTCTGCGTACAACTTCTTTTAAAATGGAAGAGTGTTTATAAGCCTGAATAGTTGAAAGCTACAGTTTCTCAAGGTTTCTAATTTTAAAAATTAGATCTTCAGCCATTGCAAGACTATTAGATACAGATTGTTAAAGCACTAAGCATTTTCAGGAGCGGGAAGGATGGCCAACCCAGGCAGCAGACTTGTCCATTTCAGCTTTCATGGAGGCACGATTCTGAAGATTTGTTTAAAATACACGCTTAACATAAAATTGCTTTCACCCTTCAAGACATTTATTGGGAAGAGGCAGGCAGGAAAGATTTCATACTTTCTTTATAAAAACAGAAAATGCCTAATTTCACACCCTTTCAGTCTTGATAGGCAGGATGCAAAGTAAAGATAAAACATAACGTAGACCTTTCTTAGTCAATAAACTGCACGTAAATTCATAGACTTTGTCGCTCTGTAGATAATTTCTTAATATAACTGGCCTTGTTCTGCTTCTGCAAAGTACTGCTATTCGATTTAAGCCCATTGCTGTAAATCAGCAAACATGTTTTCGTTTTGGATAAAATGTGTTCAACACGAAGCAGTTTGCGAATACAAGCAATTCTGCCTTATTTGTTTGAAAGTATTAACGTAAAGTCACTGAAGAGAGTTGTTATTCTGGTTAATTTAGAATTCACAAAATCAATAAGACGTGTCCTTGTTTGTTAACTAACAATCCGCGAGCCTGGATTAACCATTAAGCAAAATAAGCATGTATTCAGGGCACATATGGGGAAGGAGGGTACCACAAAGTTCCTTTTCCCCACCTCCCTCCAGGTTATATGACCTTAACTCTTTCTCTCTTTCAGCCAAACAAGCAAACCTTCCTGCAGTTTAGTTGCAGTGTTTCTAAGATGACACAACTTGTCTCAACCTATTTAAGTGTTTTTTTGGGGACTAGACCAAGTGGGAAGTCCGAGGCTGCTTCTATCCTATTTTCCTTCAGAAGCAATCAGCTTCTCCACACATTGTTTATGAAGCTATCAAAAATATTGTAAAGCTTATACTGCTTTCAATGGCCTTGTATGACCTGCCCATGAACAAGACAAAAAAGACATGGACTTGCCAAACATTATTATCTGCCGTGTATGTACCTACACAAATGTACAAATAATGACTGTAATTTACTTCTTCTTCTTCTTCTTCTTCTTCTTCTTCTTCTTCTTCTTCTTCTTCTTCTTCTTCTTCTTCTTCTTCTTCTTCTTCTTCTTCTTCTTCTTCTTCTTCTTCTTCTTCTTCTTCTTCTTCTTCTTCTTTCTTCTTTCTTCTTTCTTCTTTCTATATAAAAAAGGATGTATGTATGTATGTATGTACGTATGTATGTATGTATGTATGTATGTTCCAGCATAACTCTGGAATGCCTCGAGCAAATAATTGGCTTTTGACTGGGACACTTCAAACAGAGGCTATGTTTAAATAGAAAGTCAGTCCTTCTTAATATAGAAGACATGGGTACCATAGTCATAGTTTCTTACAGGGGTGAAATCCAGCAGGTTCTGACAGGTTCTGGAGAACCGGTAGTGGAAATTTTGAGTAGTTCGGAGAACCAGAAAATACCACCTCTGGCTGACCCAGGAGTGGGGTGGGAATGGAGATTTTGCAATATCCTTCCCCCAGGAGTGGGGAGGAAATGGGCATTTTGCAGTATTCTTCCCCTGGAGTTGGGTGGGAATGGAGATTTTGCAGTATCCTTCTCCTGCCACGCCCACCAAGCTACTTACATTAAAAAGATGATTTGCTTAAGCAACTCTGCAAATTAGAGGTACCATAATTTAATAGATGTTGTGATTATAGGTACCTTATAAAATCTATTTTTTAAAAAAATAAGCCAAACCTCTCATTTGTTTTGAATAGTATCCTATTGATGTAGTCAGTAAGGTAGATGTATTTTGCACTGTCCACCCATTCATGTTCCATGGTCGATGTTCCAAGTATGTTATGACTTTTGGGCACAGACAAAAAAGGGGATTAAGTGGACAATTCTCTAAACTCTTTACAAATAACTGATCCAAAGTTAGTTTTCCAATCCTTGGAAAAATAGGATTATTCTCTCGGAAGCATTTCTACACATTTCAATTATTCCATCTCACTGGGATAGCTACTGAACATGTTGTTTCCTACTATACATGTACTTCTGATTTAGGGCAATATTATCTGCATTAGTGTCCATTTTTTTAAAACTGTCACCATAGAATTGAATTTCTGTATCCTTTGGACTTACATAAGAAAGCAATGTGTTTAGAAGCACATATTTCAGAGAGTAAATAATTATACTGTGATAGATTATAGGGTGTTGAAGATGATGTCAACACAAACATTCATAAAGCATTCCATCACATTTCAGTGTTTTTGTCCTCTGGATAAATTTGATTGGATATTTATTCTTCCCTTCTTGCCACTGTCTTCCTGAATTATAAGAGTCGCGGGAATGTATTGATGATACTTGGGGAAGTATTTCATACATTTTTTTTTACTCTGAATAACAATGTTGTTATCGTTTGACCAGTACTTGATCAATTAGGACAGTGATGGCGAACCTTTTTTTCCTCGGGTGCTGAAAGCTTGCGCGTGTGTGCTATTGCATGCACACGCATGCCCACACCCATAATTCAATGCCCCCCATGTGCCCCGCCCCCTGCACATGCGCACGTGACCCCCCTGTGCTGCCCTGTTCCCCAGAGGGCTGCAGGAGGCCGTCGCAGCCAAAATCGAAGCCTTGATGAGTGACGTTGATCTGGCCACCCCCACCCTGACCACGGCCCCCCAAGCTCAAACACTGTGGCCCTCAGTGAAATCGAGTCTGACACTCCTGCTGTAGACAAACTCAGTGTCCTTTTGAAGACAAGGAATTGTGACTTAGGCAGGATGTTTTCTCGCCATTCACAGAGCTCTCAAGTCTGCTGGAGATCGCTGCTTTGTGATCTTTTTCCATGAGCAAAGCATCAGAGCAAACGTGTAGGTAATCCTAATCTTTTCCATAATCCAGAAAGGAATTCCAGGGAATCGATCCACTCACTATTGTCTCCTTTTTCCTGGATTGTCAGCTCTGCTTTCCCAGAACTGTCTTCAGTCTGCTGTTGCTCTCCCAGAACGTGTCTTAAGTACCTGTGTTTCATGAAATTAACTTTCACTAAATTGAGAGGAATTAAGAAGACAATCAGTCGTGTTTCTAGGCATCCGATTCTGAACTTTTTAATTTGTTTTCTCCGCAGCAGTCTGAAGAGACTGCTAATTTGATAGGAATCTAATGCACTGAAGGAAAGCATTAATTTTGTTCCGCCCTGCAGTTTCTTTGGTTAAAGTATTCCTAGGCACTGCAGCTCAGCAGACAGGCAAAGAAGAGACAACCCACACATCAAGATAAGCTAAAAGTGCTAATTACCAAAGACAAATGGAACTTTGATAAAGTTTTTTTCAACATAATATTGAATGTTCCTGGAACATTAACACTTATTTCTGCATCAAAGAACAAGAGCAAGCGTCAAGAACACACAAGTGCCACACCTTTGAAACCTTATTAAAATATACCGATAGTGGAAAAAAGATGAAAATGAAATAAACATTCGTTTATTCTTCACAATCATTTGTGGGTCATCTGAGTTATCTTTAAAAGAAAGAGGCTTTACTTTCCTAGTTTGGCTAAGTAGCAGTGTAGGAGGATTGAGAAAGAAGGACCACTTCCTCCCAGGGCCAGATTAGAGCCGAGATGGCGCATTGGTTAAATGCTGCGACTGCAGGCTGACTGCTAGTTCAGCAGTTCAGCTGTTCAAATCTCACCGGCTCAAGGTTGACTCAGCCTTCCATCCTTCCGAGGTGGGTAAAATGAGGACCCAGATTGTTGGGGGCAATATGCTGAACTCTGTAAACCGCTTAGAGAGGGCTGTAAAGCACTATGAAGCGGTATATAAGTCTAAGGGCTATTGCTATTGCTATTGCTATCTGCCCCGTTTTTGTAAGCATTCCAATTTTGACTTGAAATAAAAGGGAGAAAAACCTAGGGAATACATAATGGATCTTCCTCTGTGAGGCTATAAATAACACAAGACCTGGCATTAACTCCATTCTTGGAAATATATTAGAATGTATTAGGCAATTATAACTTTGCAAATATTAAAAATAAAGCAATTTTACAGTGGAGTGGATTCTTCTCTTGCAGAACATTTTGTACAATACTCTGATGGATATTTCAAACAAAATAATAACAATTTGTAATATTTTTTTAAAAAAACCTAACATTTATGAAATATTATACATATTAGAAGGCTTAGGAATGCAGTATAATATTAGAATCATAGGGCTGGAAGAGACCTCAGAGGTCTTCGAGTCCATCCCCCTCCTCATACCACCCTGGTCAAATAGTTGTCCAATCTGTTTTTGAAAACCTCTAGTGATGGAGTGCCAACCACAACCCCAGGAGGCAAGCTATTTCACTGATTAATTGTTCTCGCTGACAGAAAATGTCTCCTTACTTCTAGGTTAGATGTCTCTTTAACAATTGACATCCAATTCTGTTTGTCACTGTTCTCTTCAATCAATGTATTGTCAGTTTAATTTCCTACTCAAGCTACAGTAGTGTGTATAGTACAGGGGTGGGTTCTGGATACTGCCGGTTTGCTCAGGGACGCGCCACGTGGACACACGGGTGTTGCACGCCACGGGCACACGCACATGCACAATACTAAAAAAAGGCTCCTGTGCATACGCAGAAGCAAAAAAACAAGATGGCGGCGCTGTAGGCAGCGCCAGGAGAACCAGCTCTGGGTCATGGCAGGCCTGGGTCGCTGCCAGTTCCAGCGACCCAGGCCACCAAGTTACTACCGGTAGGAACCCACCTCTGGTATAGTATAAAGAACTACAATTGATGACAAGGAAGTTGCAGAAATATGTTAGAAACCTTCCATTGGATGGGGGGGAAGAAAGAAATTGATAATCTCTCTATAGATCAAAACTGCCTCTTATTTGCAGTTGGAGAACATTTTTTTCCACCAAGAAAGATAAGGAAATCCATATATAGCAGCACCAACACGAATTCTTTAGTTTGCATAAATAATATGACCTAGAGGCCATAGATTTTTTAGATCCTATCTATAAAAGCTCCATGAGGTAAGATGAGAAAACAAAATGTATTATCCTCAGGGAGTTTTGTATGTATTTAAAATTTATCCTCATCTATACTATACTAGAAACACAAGATTAATCATTTACTGACTCTGGAAAGTTTTATAGTCATCCATATTAGGATTTTTTATACATCATTTTATGTGGTGAGGTCAGATTGACAACAGCAGCAGGTTTTTATTCATCATTTATAAAGAAACAAGTTTTAATTTCCAGTGACACTGTAGATGTTTCTATTTTAATCTCTGGTACTAATAAGCTTTTTAATAAAGCAGCCTATGACTAGATATTATGACAGATGATGGCCGAAATATATAGATTGATAAAAAAAATAGTTAAACAAACTCAGAACTGAACTGTTTCCAAATTCAAAAGTTAAATATAAAGAAGATAATGTTTGGATACACCTGTCCAATTGAGATTGATGCGCTCACAGCTCCTATTCAAAGAACAGGTGGCATCTGTGGCCAGGAAAATCTTTGAGCCTGTTTCTAGAATGGAAAGCTCTTTAGATAGTCACTCATGCTCTAGTCACCTCATGGACTGTACTTGGGGCTGCCCTTGAAGACAGCTAGTCCAAAATATAGTGGTATGGGCAATGACAAGGACACATTGTCATTGCTGCTTCACAAATTGCACTGGTTGCCACTTCATTTCCAGGTGCAATTCAGGTACTGGTTGGCATCTATAAAGATCTTCATGGCTCTGGGCCTGGTTAATGGAAGGACTGCTTGTCTCCAATAGTTTCTGCCGACAGAGTAAGATTGGGCAAAGTAGACACTCTTCAAGTCCTTTCAATAAAGTAATGTACAGAATACATTTATCAGGACCTAGACTGTGTACCTTCTCTGTTGCAGTGATTGCTTCTGGAATGGCATCCCCTCATCACCCCTAAAGGTGCTGCAGTGGCACAGTGGTTAGAATGCAGTATTGCAGGCTAATTCTGCCGACCGCCAGCAGTTCGATCCTGACAGGCTCAAGGTTGACTCAATGTGAAATGAAGACCCCGATTGTTGGGGGCAATATGCTGACTCTGTAAACCGCTTAGAGAGGAGTGTAAAGCACTATGAAGCAGTATATCAGTCTAAGTGCTATTGCTTTTCCTATCCCAGAGAACTCCTAACACTCCCGTTCTGCAACTGATCTGCTTGTCTTTGGGCTCTGCTCCCAGGTTTGGGGTTCAGGTAGCTATCAAGCCTCTGATCATATTTTTTAATGCATCGGGTTGTTTGTTCCAGATGTACTGTACATGTCTTTTTTCTTTCAGTTTTTTTAGATCAAACCACCCCGAGTCAGGAGGCACACCAAACCCAATAAATAAGCTTTTTTTTTATTAACACATGTTTACCAGAGTTGGCAAGAGATGCAATAGAAGTCCTTTGGTTTGAGAATCATACAGTTCTATCCTACAGTGTACCTATCTAACTCAATTCACTTAGAATTTACATTCATTTGTTTTGGATTACAGTATGTATAATTAAGGGCTAGTTGTTTTGAGAGGAATGTCAGCAGTAAGCAGGCAGTATGGAAACTCCAATCCATGGGCACACTAGAGGTTTAGGGAGCCTTGACTAGATCTGAAAGCTCTTCTCTTTCCCTCTGTGGTCTTTCATTCCCACTTCTTATTCCCACAGGAAAAATAGGAAACTCTTCTCTTTAAATAGTCCACTGCTTGGTGATTAAAAAACTCTTCCCGACTTTCTTGCAAAGGTCAATGGAAGTTTTTTTTTTTAAGTCATTGCTGTGAAGAGGTGACTGGCCACATTCCTTAAAATTTCAGCCGACAATTGCAGTATGACTACAATGTATCACTCTTGGCTTCTTGTAGTTAACTTGTCTCTGGACTTAAAGTCTATAGAGATTCTCAGTCATCCAGGTCATGGTTGTCCCAAAGATCCTTTTTCATGAGGCAACTGGACTTTCCTGTTTTTTTCTTTGAAGATGTTTGTATTCTGCAAGGAATATAAATTCTTCCATTCCCCACTATCCAGTCAGAGCTGAAGAAGCTTCTTGGATGAGAAGCAAAATGTCTTCAAAGAAAAAACAAGAACGTCCAGTTGCCTCCTGAAAAAGCATCTTTGGGATGATTGTCTCTGGACTAAGATAAATTTGAATCCTAACTTTCTGCTCCAAGAATGGAAGAGTTTTGTTTGTGACAGAGCTGTGCTTCAAGAGGGAATCCTCCTTTACCGAGGGCCCTTTTTAGAAGCACAATCTTCTTCTTCTTCTTCTCCTTCTCCTTTTCCTTCTCCTTCTCCTTCTCCTTCTCCTTCTCCTTCTCCTTCTCCTTCTCCTTCTCCTTCTCCTTCTCCTTCTTCTTCTTCTTCTTCTTCTTCTTCTTCTTCTTCTTCTTCTTCTTCTGGTAGAAATGCGTGAACTGAAAAGTTTGGCTTCAAGCCCAAATCATTATGATTGGATGTTGGGATGTTTTTTTTTCTGCTCTTTCAAAATGTACTCTGAATGAAGTAAGGGTTTTAATCAATATTACCCGATTAAGGAAATATAAATACCATGTCCTTCATTCACTAAAATGGATTGCAGTTAATTATGCATGGGGCATAATTAAGAGAAAAGGGGTGTTTAACCAAGATATTTTTAAAGGTTTTAATTTATCCAGAAATCAGAAATGAACCTAGAATACCGGAATAGGCAAGGATTTCCTTGATTTTTCTAGTCATCTGACTTCTCATAGTAAGCTAGAGATATTTTTGCCTGAGGCCTGGC
This sequence comes from Diadophis punctatus similis, assembly GCA_023053685.1. Lineage (NCBI taxonomy): Eukaryota > Metazoa > Chordata > Lepidosauria > Squamata > Dipsadidae > Diadophis > Diadophis punctatus. Next base: position 127,630,050 of record JALIGW010000001.1, on the reverse strand, counting down.
CTTGATGTAGATTCCAGCTGACACTTCTTTGTTGGCCCCAAGAGCCAGAAATGCAGCCTCTGAAGGCTGCTCATGGACGCTTTGGGCCAGGCACAAGACATTCCACAGGGGACATTTCAATGGCAATTCTTAAGATAGTCTGACATCACATTTTTGGTTGACATCACACACACACACACACACACACACACACACACACACACACACACACATTTATATTGAGAACAAATTGCTAGTCAACATACTTTTTAAATTTTACTTCTGCTTCATTTGGCTTTCAGTGAAGATTCCCTAGTTCCTTTTTCATTAATTTAATTTAAAAAAGGAACTATACCAAAATAAATCAGTTTGACATAAACTACATACCAAAGCCATTTAGAAGAAGTCTTTCTAAAAAGGGGGGGGTCTCCAGATGTTCAGTGATGGAGCAATTAATAAAGTAAATATGCACAAGTACTGAATCTAAATAAAATGTACCATTATAATTTGGATTCTAATTCCATTAAACAATTAGTTAACTTTTCAAAGAGAGCTAAATATATATCCCTATCAATATGCCATTGGAGATTAGTAGCTGATTTCCAGATGGTTGTCATTTCTATTTGGATCACTCCTAAAATTTGATCATGTAACATTTGTGTCATGTTTACACAAGATACTCCCAAAAATAGCCATTAACAATAAAGCTGGTTTTGGATGCCCTATATATTGGAAGAAGTTATACATAAATCTAATTTTTAATGACTAGTAATTTTGGAAACAGGAAATAACAAGTTATGGAAAATTGAAAGTATCCTAGATCAGTCTCTTAACCTTTTTGCTTTCAGGAACTCTTCCCATTTTTAAAATTATGAAGGACCTCAAAATAACTTGTCTTTGTGTGGGTTATATTTATCTATATTTATTTATTAAAAATTGGAAGTGATACATTCATTGAATATTTATTGAATCAAATAAAAATAGAAATATTAAACCCATTAGATATTAACATAAATGTTTTTTCATACATGTCTATGTTTTTACCACATAAAAAGTAATAATGAAAAGACTGTTATTCTTTTAAATTTTTGCAAGTATCTTCAATATCTGGGAAATAATTTTGATCTTGCAGACTCCTAACAGAGTCTTATGGGACCCTCACTTTAGGAAACACTGCCCTAGGTAAAACATATATATTGAAAAGAAACCATCTCATCATCGTTTAGCAAATAATTTTTAGAGACTCCAGGAAGCATTATAAGTTAATTTGATAGGTGTTGAATGCTAATTTTTCTTGATATACATTCACAAACCACAAGTTCCCCTCAATCTGAGGGGATATTTTTAAGTTCCCCTCCAAAGTAGATGTAAAAGCTGAAATAATACAAGAATGGTAATTGGTTGCCAACTGGAAGATTTCAGTGAAAGACAGATATGGAGAGGAGAAAGATTAATGTGGGTAGAATATAATGTTGAAAAACAGGCCTTATAGTAGAGAGTAGAAAGCATAGACTCACCCTCCATGTGAGAATGGAGTGGAGATGGGGAAATCCAGAGGGGAAATACTGCTCATTTAATGTGTCTGTTTGTCCGTCCATCCATCCATCTATCCATCCATCCATCCAGGGATGGTTTTCACTTACCTTCCCTACCGGTATGCAAATGTGAGCACGCGCTATGCTCACACGTGCCACCTCCGCACATGCACACGGCCTCAAAAATGTGCACAAATAGGGAAGGTAAGAAGAAAGAAGGAAGGACTGTATGAGATGGGAAGGGAGGATGGTAAAAAAAAAGCAACCTTGAACTAACAAAGCAATAAGATAAATATAGAATATATGTATAAAGATTTTATAAAAGAATGAAATGAGAAATGAGATGATAAATATGTGAAAATGTCTGTATGAGAATAAAAATAAAAAACTTTTTCAGAAAAAAATATGTGCACAAATAGGATAGCATAGAACCGGGGCAGGTGGGCGGGGGCGGGCCCACCCGCGATTTCCACTACCAGTTCAGGCAAACCGGTCCAAACCGGCTAAATACCACCTCTGTATCTATCTATCTATACACACATAGACATACACATTGGTAGAGTTATTTCACATTTCCTTTCAGCTTGATATGGGGCCACTGACATGCACTCATGGGGTTTTTTTTTTTAACCAGTACTGTATCATCTAATGATAACATAGTGTAGGCTACAGTTTACCATCATCTCAACTATGATCTCTTAGGGAGACTGTCCAATGCTATGGCGAAGCCAAGGTATACTATGTCCAATACATTACCATGGTCAGCTAAACTGGACAATCTCATAAGAGATATGACAGCCTTTGATGTGAAAAGCTAATGTAACACTGTTGTTTCTTTAAATATGTAATCCATCATTGTCGGTTTTCTGTTCACAAGCATCCACAATGTAAGGAAGAGTTCTATCTACAAGCTGCATTGTTTAAAATAAGCCCATAGTACATGTAAGAATGGACTTTATCTTCTAAACACCCTGGGGTGTTATTACTCAGATAATTAGCTACTGGAACCAGAAGTGTTTAGAGTAAGGGCATAACAAATCAACTCAACAACAAATAAATCTCACACCCATACACCCCCATATTGGTGGAGATTTCATCAGAGAAGAATAATGCAGCAATTAGTGTATATTATGTGATAGGTTCATTGCTACATGAATAGTTTTTACAGTATATCCTGGCACATTGTTAGTCATCATTATTTTTTTGCTGCTGTTAGGATGTCATGTGCATGATATATTTCAACAGGAGCTAAGAATCATGGATGGATGTTATTTCTCACAATATTATATGGTTCAAGATTGGAGAAATGTTGCTGCCAGTGTGTCTTGAGTGATTGGACCATGATTCTGTGATCTCTTTGGCACTACTATCCCTTCTGCATGATTCCTCCGATATAAATACTCTGAGGTAGCATTTAATGCACCAGGTCTCACCGCAATCTAAAATGGCCGCACCAAATGGAGTTGAATGATTGTTCCAATTGCGGTCTTAGCCCAACAGGGGAGAACATAGCCAGCAGGTGAACTAAATAAATTAAAACAAATGTAACAGTTGATGAAAGGGTGAGGCTGAATGACTCTTCAGTATTGGAATTTTGTAGCGAGGGAATACACAGACACTGAGGATATAAACCATCGCATTTTAAATAAAAGTTCAGCGTTCACAAAATTGAAGGCGTTTTTAATACCACTGAAGCCCCAAGCAATTATAATTACACGAAATAGATGGCTACGTGTATAGGTTCATGCTATAGTCACAGCAACAAGGAAGGAACACATTTCTATGGAATGTTTTTCTTAATAAATTCATATCAGATTGTATTATTACTAGACTATACATTAATATATTATCAATTTGTATATATTATATATTTGTATATATTAATACATTTATACTATTATGTAACATATTATATTATTGGCTTTATGATGGATGCTACCATGTTATTATTGGCGCGTGAGAAGATGTACTGTCAAATTGCTAAACAATTGACTAGAAGTAGCATTAGGATGAGCAGCCGTACAGGTCCACAGTATTGGTTCCCCATCTAATAGTGGGAACCTGCATTAATCCCCCTCAAAATAAATGCAATAAAACTGATATCCTGGAAAGAAATAAAAAAACAGAGAATGGTTGGAAACTCCTGAGGGTTTGGCCTGGAGAAGAGAAGATTGCAGAGAGACATGACAGCTGCATTCAAATTTCCAAAGGGCTGACATGAATAATACTAGGAAGAATTTTTCAGCTATTCCAAAGGCAGGATAAGAAACGATGGATTTAAATGGCAAGGAAATAGATGCTGTTGGTTGAACATCAGGAAATATTTTCTAATGGTAGCAGCAATTCAGCCATGGAGCAGGCTGCCTTGGCAGGAGGCGGTGGGAGGGAGGTCTCCTTCAATGGAGGGGTTTCATCAGAGGCTGGATGATTATTTGCAGAGGATGCTATAGTCACGGATTCTTGAATTGAAAAGGGAGTTAGACTAGATGATCTTGAAGCCCCTTCCAGTGAGTCATATTTTATGATTCTGTGAAGATGCTATGCAATTGCTAAATATCTAAAAGATGACCCAAAGATCACAGTTCTTGATAAAGGGGTAAGTTTCAAATATATGCACTGTTTTATGAAAATTAGGATACATAACTACAGTTACAGTGTGTATAAATACTGTACAGTGTGTATCTATTCTATCCAAAAGTAAAGGGAGAAAACAGGGCACTTTGATTCTTTTTCAGAATCCTTATTTAGAGTTCTGGCTTTTTTGACACTCATTAAAGTTCATTCTTAGTCACAGTAAAAGGGCAGTTTCCAATGGAGCTGAGCTATGTGAACTTTATCCTAGAGCAGAAGAGAATCCAAACAAATTTATCCTGGCTGAGAAGTTGAGCCACTATTCTGAAACTGGCCAAATAAATTTCGCTGAACCATCTATGCTTTAAAACAAAAAAAATCTGGGTAGAAGCCCAGCATTTAATATCAAAAGATGTGAGTGACTTTTAAAAATCAATATAATCTTAGCAGCCCTGGGAAAAAGACTGCCCAGGAAGAACACTCCTAGATCAGCCTCCTCCAATTTATTCTCTTACATGATTTTAGAATTCCCTTACATCGGCTAAGTATTCCCCCTATTGGCCTAGGCCAGGGGTGGGCAAACTATGGTTCTTTGAGGACCTGTGGACTTCAACTCCCAGAAGTCCATGCATGCATGGCTGGCTCAGGAATTCTGGGAGTTGAAGTCCACAGGTCCGCAAAGAACCATAGTTTGCCCACCCCTGGCCTAGGATGATAGAATATATATATAACCTAAGAGATGTTGAGACTATCATGTTGTGAAGGCTACATTACATAATGAAGCTTACAGGTAAATAGCTCATCATTTCTTCATTGTATTTCCCCGGTATTGCTTCAGCAATTAAATATTATTTCCAGAGTTAACTCCCACATTCCAGATAAACAAAAGCTTTGCTGTGTACAAAGAGGAAACATGTGCTTCTATTCAGTACACAATTTGTATTGTGTTACATCTCTGGAAAGCAACTAATTAGACAATCAATACTTTGTCATCCTGGGAGATGCAAAATTATCAAGGCGACTGGGCTCCATGTAAGCATATAATGGGCAACAGCACTTCCTTCCTTGTAGCAGTTGTGAGCATTGGCTGAGAGCATTAACGAAGAGCCACTGCCACTGAGTTTGTGATCAGAGTGGCAACCTTGAGCCCTCGGATCTGCACAAAAGAAAGGAAGGATAGTAGTCTTTGTGAGAGATGGGAAAACATTGTAAGGGCTGAACCATCTAATATCTTGAAAGCTTAGAATGAGATTTCTATACAAGCTAAGAAATAAACTGCACCTCTCTTAGATAAACTAGAACTTGCGAAGATCTGGTGAAATGATACCACAAAGCATTAATTGTGGCATTCTGCTTTATAACCCATAGCTTCTCTCATAGACAGTTCTGTGAATTATCTTGCACCATAGAAAAGTTATCCACTCTTAGAAATTATATTTCCCAAGATTCTTTTGGAAGAACGTCACACATAACTTGTATGTAAGGTTTCTTGTAAATTGCCCAATTCTCAACAGCCCTGGGCAGCTCGCAACGATAAAAGAAATTACAATAACATCAAAAAAAATTGACAAGAGCGATGAAGTGAGGGGCTTCTTGCTTCCTCACCAAAGACCTGAGTTTGGAACATATATACAGGCTGACTTTTAAGGATCTATCCAGCTATTCCAAAAGACAACTGTTTCATCAGCACCCACAGTGGCAAGTGTATCTGTGTGTATGTGTGTCAAAAATGGCAAAACAAGGGGAATGGAATCACCATACAAGCCCCACCCCTTCACACACGCATGTACTGTAGTGTCAGTGCCTATATAAAAGAGGCATACCCTAAGCTATCATGCTGCTTCTGTTATCTTCTGTTTTTGATGTGTCCTTCCAAATGCTGCTAACTTCCAGCATATCTTTTGTCTTCCAAAAAGGCTCACTATACAATTCCCAGAATTACTAGCCCATTGTGGCTATTGCTTTGGAATTCTGGGAGTTCCGATCCCAATAAATCTGGAGAACATTAGGTAGAGAAAGATTGGCTTACAATATTTTTTAAAAATAGCGTAAGTTTGGTGAAACCAAAATAGCCACTTGATTGACTAATATAAGGAACCGAAAAGCCATAGATACAGGATCCTACAGAAGTAACAAGATGCACTTGGGCTAAATGAATCACATATATCCCATTTACTCCAGATTTGTTTTCATTTTTTTAAATTTATACATTATTTAGTCTATTTATAATTGTAGACAGATCATTTGGAAAATATATAGAATTTAAGGAGGATAATTAAAAAGTTGTTCTGAATACATACTCAAAAATATATTTTGTGAACACTGAAATTGCGTGATAAATTTAACTAGTCATGTTATTATGCAGACTTAATTATTCTCTTTGGCTTGGCTCCAGAGTCAGTCTTCTGTGAACAGGAATGTTTCTTCCATCCACAGAAAATTTCCAAGCCAGTAGAACTTTTCTTCTGATAGGACGAGGAAGGAAGCAATCTTCCTTGTTTCCCAACCTCTACAGTTCCCTATCTGTACTCTGACATTGAACATATAATTGGGAAGGTTGAAGGACTCTTCAGAGCAATGTTGAAAGAAGACTGAAGGTTGTAGAGCAGAGGTCTTCAAACTTGGCAACTTTAAGGCTTGTGGACTTCAACTCCCAGAATTCTGGAAGTTGAAGTCCACAAGTCTTAAAGTTGCCAAGTTTGAAGACCTCTGTTGTAGAGGGAGCAAAGATCTGACAATTTTTGCTCCCTCCGATCATGATAAGGGCAGCATTCAAATCATAGCTTTGCTGGGGATGATCTCACCAGTTCCGTAAGGCGCTGGATACTTATTTTATGAGTGTTCTAGGCTTTGCAATGGTTTTGCTTGAGTGTGTGTGTAAGAGGTAAAGTTTTCATACATTTCTCCAAATCTGTGGTTTCTTCAAATTTATTTGTATGAATAGTTGAAAGTATCCATACTTCCAAGTATAGGTTGTATGCCCTTACTCCCTTTGCACTTGTATATTCCTTTATAGACCTTCAGTTATTGAATGGGCCTTAGACTGGAGCCACAGTAAAGCAAGATTTATTCCACTCAATTAAGAAGACTTTTCTACTCTGTCCCTTCTGATAACCATTCCCAAAATTAGGTGGTGAAACTAATGGAGTAGGATCAAAGGCACTGTGTAAATGCAAAGGATAACACCATCCTTCATTTTCTAATTGCATTGTGGTTGTTTTTCTTGTTGTTATAGTTCCTTGATATATATTGGGTGCTTCCCATCATCAAATGGAAAGTGTCTTGTGTGGAAATATGACTTAAACTTTAGAAATAATCTTTTTCAGTATTAGCTTTTTGGAAAGAAGAAGATAGTTTATCAAAAATACAGATGGATTCAGGCAACAATAGGTGGCACAATTTTCCAGGAGCTGCCGCTGTGCATTCTAAGCAAATTTCATTTAGGGGAGTAACACTTAGGGGAATAGCAGTCATGCACAGCTAAGGTGAATTTTTAATTAAATTATATAAGGAAAAAGCTTTGACTTGAAAATAAATGGTTTTTTTTTTAAAAAAAAATCCTGTGTTAATCTATTGAAATTATAATTATGCACAATTTTTAGTCTTGTCCTGTTTTTGTAATACATTTTTGAGGTATCCTAATCTCTCTCATCCTCCACCTGTACAATGCAATGGTCAATTCAGGAACAAAAAGTATTCTGGATCATTTCACGGTCTGCTTGTAGTCTTAATGGATGATCTTAGGCAAGCCTAGCTTATAGAGAAGCAATGCTATAACCCTTCGTATATAGTACTAAGTGTATCATTCCACTTAAATAGAGAAAGACCATTTAAATAAATGGAACGACATGGTTGGCTTCCAAGTTGCATCATTAATGCATCAAAGTCATACAACAAATTGACTGCTTTGATTGCATTTTCATGTCTTTCTCAAGGCCCTTGAAATTTACATAGGAAGTAGCTGCATGTATTATAGGCACCCTATACATTATGAGAGATATATGTGAACCAACTATAGCAAAAATAGTTTTGGAAGACAAAACCATGCCACAAAAACAACATACAAATTAAGCCTTTTGCTAAAATGGAAGCCCAATAATCATTTAACCAATAGATTTTATTAGATTCTGCAGTCAGGGCTCCTTCTCTTCCTGTTTTCCCTTGGTTACCAAACAAACCATTACTATCACTGGACAGAGTGGTAGAATTGGTGTCCAAAGCAGTACAATGGAGACAACAAGACCACGAAAATCCAGGTTATATAAACAGACCTTTGTACATCCCCTAAGGAGCGTCATGAAATGTGGCTGATGATATTAAATAACTTTTTAGATTTCTATCTATTCATCCAAGCTAACTTTTTTCCGTACAGAAAAAAAAGACTTGAATCCATAGTTTTGTAGTCTAGTGCAGATTTTAGCCATCAAACTGATGATCTAGAAATTATCTAAGCTTAATAAGATGGACATGAGTGTGCATTATAGACAATATGATTTTAAGTAAAACAAACTTTGTATTTTCTTCTTTGTCATCAATTGGCTGAGATTTATGGTCTAATTCGCAGTGGATTGTGTTTGAATTTTAAGTATGATGGCAATCAAACAAGCTCTCCCAGCTCTAACCATCATATCCTGAAAACAGTAGCCTTCAACCAAATATTGGGCTGCGGCCCAGTACTTTCCATGTTTAGTCCAGCCCTATTAAGCACCCCTCTGAATTGAACTGAATTGAAAACTGAACATTGTTTTTATGTGTTAAGCCATATCAGTTTCCCTTAAACTAGAATCTTCTTGAATATTTAATCATCTCTGATAAATGTATTTCATTTGTGCTTGAACAGCACAAGACAAAGTAAAACAATATTCAGGAGGACAAATACAACGAATGTGCGCGGTTCATCCATGGCAGATACATTTAGTAGTGGTAGTTTCCAAGTTTGTAATAAATAGTCTTCTGTTTTATAGTTAAATGACATCTAGGGCTAAGCATAATTTTACGGGCTGGTCTTGAAAGTATCTATAATGCCAAAGGATGAACCCGCAGGGCATTGAAGAATAAGGTGGTGCACAGTGGGTTGGGATGATGTACCTTTCAAAGAAAAAAGGACTAGTGCCTAAGGATTGGTGTTTACAATAATGCCCGGGAAATAAGAGGGAAATCCAAAGCAGGTGGTTCAAAGGCAGAGAGAAGGGGGTGGTATTTGAAAGCGAAAGCTTTCACTCCTCCACTCCAGCTTCTCTTTATTTTAAGGACCTTGGGGAGGGAAACTAAGAGAGTTTGCTGTTCCTGGCAGAGTCCTGCCACTAGTGCATAAGCAGAAGCTTAGGCAATATGTGGAATAGCTGCATACGAAGCTTGGCAATGAACCTGAGGTGGGCTAGAGAGATTATTTATGCAGAGGGATGCAAGGGAAAAGGAAAATATCCCATTTTAATATGCAATACATACAATCAGTGATAGCAGTTTTGAGTTCTTTCAAAGCCCCCGCCGCCCCCGCCCCCCAAATGCCTTTAATTCACACGAAGGCAAGATTAATATCCTTGCTCTCTCTCTCTCTCTCTCTCTCTCTCTCTCTCTCTCTCTCTCTCTCTCTCTCTCTCTCTCTCTCTCTCTCTCTCTCTCCCCCCGCTACCCCACCCCCACTCCTGCCTCGTTCTTTTTTCTCCGCACAAGGAAAACGTGGGTTGGTACCGTTTTATTGTTCTGCCGGGGAAGATTTGAGCAGGAGCTTTTGTCTTTTTAAAGGGCTAATCTAATCAGGGATAGGCGATTGTTTTTAAAAAGCAAAACCAAAAGGTTGGCGGTGGGGGCTGGCGGGGGATGTTGTGGGGAGAGTAAAAGATCCCTTAATACTTCCAACCGGCCCTCTCCACCCACCACCCACCCCACCCCACCGCCGAATACCCCTGGAACTGAGAGGGGAGGGAAGGGGAAAGGATGAAATCGAGTTGGACGGGGGGGGGGGAGTCTGGAGGGCGACCAGGTGTCTCTTTGAAGATGTGGTGCCCTGCTGAAATCCACCCCGCTGCTAGAGGCGCGGCAAAAAAAAAAAAAAAGAGGGAAGAGTTGGAGGAGGAATGCTTCTTGATGGTTTCCAGGGTGAAATCCTTAGGCTTGAACGTTAAAACCCAACCGGAGCAGAATCTCTACCTTAACAGCAGCAGCAACGAGCGTAGCCGAGCAGCAGAGGAAGACCTAAGAATCGGCCAATCTCAAATCAGTCTTAATCAGGCAGATATCTCACGGCCATCCGCATTTAAATTGCACACGCGTCCACGAGAGAGAGAGAGAGAGAAAGGTTGTAGCCTCACATAAGCGTGAAGGCAGGCAGCAGGCAGCAATGGTATGCACTGGAGGGGGGATTGCGGGGGGGGGAGAGTGAGGGAACGCCACAAGAGGCTTTTGTTTTATCCCCCCCCCCCCCGCGATGAGTTTTTGCAGTGCTCCGAGCAGTTAAGGGAAGCGGGGGACGGCGGGGAAAAAGCTTCCGCTTCCCTGGCTGGCAGAAAGAACTCTGAAGCTGGACGTGGTTTCAGCACCAAGAGCTTTGGACAGCTCACTGCGTTCGGCAGAGCTGCCTGCTTGCCTTCTATTCTACCCCCCCCCCCTCTCCATGCCGCCTCTATTCTCGCCCCCCCCCCCCCCCCGCATTACTGTACAGCTGGAGATGCATCTAAATTAAGTCCTATTCAACAACAAGTAGATCTCTTCTGTCCGGGAACCCACACTAGACTCTGCTCTCAATTAAACTGCCTTTTCTTTTCACGGAATTGACCGCCCGCCGTAATTATCCCGGTTTTTTTCTCTCTCTCTCTCTTCCTCTTTCTCTTCCTCCTCCTCTGCCTCTCCTCCTCCCTCCCTCCCTCCCTCCCTCCCTCTCTCTCTTCTTGCAGGAACGACTCTTTGGGAACCTGGTCCACCCAGGGATGTAAAACTGTGCTTACCGATGCATCCCATACAAAATGCTTATGTGATCGTCTCTCTACCTTCGCCATTTTGGCTCAGCAACCTAGAGAAATAGTAAGTAACAAAGGAGGGGAGGGAAACTAAAAAAAAAATATATCCCTGAGTTTAATGGAAAGGCTTGGAGGATGTTTTAATGCATTCCGGATTAACTCCAGAGATATTTCAGTAACCTGTATTCAGGAATTATATCACTGCTGCGGGTCAGAAAGAGATTGGATCTTCTCCCTCCGTAGCTTACAGTTTTTGGAAATGAATTACAGATTTTTGCCACATAAACAACAACTGTCAATTTCAGATGTGGAGCAGGTCCTATTTGTAAAGAGGAAACTTAGAAGCTGTAATAGATTACATTTAAGAATAAATTAATGAAATAGGAATGGGCGAGATATTTCTGATCATTAGTGCCAGTAGCACAGGGAACCTAGCCACTCTTGTTAAACAGATTGCAGTTGTGCGTTTTCAGTACAGGGAATATATATTATTTGTTGACATTTATGAGAGAGAGTTCTATATACATAAAACTAGAATAAAAATGTAAATTAACTAAAAATAACTATGTATGGATTTTTATTTTTATTTTTGAAAGCCCTGCCTATTAAAATAGATTTTCAAGTACCTGGGCAACCTAAGGGAAACAGTGTTAAGTGTACAGTCAGCAATCATCTTACCTGTAACCTAGAAGTGTCTGACTGAAATAAACTCAAAATCCATTTTAAGCAATATGTTTTATATTGCCTAGATGACACATCATATCTAGATAAAATGTAATTTACACTGGAGCCTTTAGGCTTTTCAGCAGCATATTGCTAAATCAAGCAGGATAGCTCTGAAAACTTCTTGGTTTAATTGTTTAATTAGCCAATGACATATACATTTTGCAGTTAAAAAAACTGATAAAAGAAGTAGAATGTGTGAGGTATATTTGGTTGAATTAAAAAGACTTTTCTTCCTCAAGGTCATTTTATTCTTCAACTGTGAAAATATTAAACATAAGAAGAATTTTTTGTCTGTTTGTTTTAAAGGTCCAGATTTTTCAATTACTCTATGCATTTTTGTTAATTTCTCCCATAGGTGTTTCTTTTATCCATTTAAAGCCACAACAAAAAATGTATGACTTTAAGGCAAAGTTATTATACTGTCAAAAAGTTTGGTCATAAGTATTGGATAAGGAACTGGATAGCATTTAATTTGTCAAAATAAGCCAAATTATTTCTTCAGATCATTACTTTGGCTTTCAAGGGAAGATGTAATTCCAAAATGTGTTGCTGTTGTGCTAAAGCTAAGAATCTGTAATGGCAATAAATATCATGGCCTCCCATGGAACTGTTGATATCACTAACCTTCTTGGAAAGAAACAAAACTATTTCTTTATTTGATGAGTGAAATTGGTCTTGATCCTATTCAAGGCCAACACAATAGGTATTAACTTGGTATTCTGAAATCCCAGGGGCTTAAAAGCATCATAGTCTCAAATTGAGGCTAAAATAGGGAGGAATGGCTGCTTCCTGGTAATACCATTGATGTGAAATGGCTATGTACCAATTAGATTTGCAACATCTTTTTTTTTTTGCTGCAGTTATTAGAATATGGTTTCCTCTGATAGATATTTGTTATGATCCACAGATCATGGAATCATCTGGCACTCCCTCAGTAACCCTAATAGTAGGCAGTGGCCTTTCATGCTTGGCTTTGATCACCCTAGCAGTTGTCTATGCAGCACTATGGAGGTATGTAATTGATAAGTGGCTTTGTAAAACCACAAAAGAAGCTTTTCTGCTCTAAATAAAAGTATGTGTCTCTTCTATAAGAGTTGCTAATTAGATATTGTAATATGCAAATAATTCTGTTTAAAATGTTACGCTTTATTGTTAAGGTTATCCTACTCATGATTAAGTTTATAGGTACCGACAAATAAAATAAATTAAACACAAAAATAGTTTGTCGCGAAAGTGACTGCTGCGAAGGCTCCTGGATTGGGGCTGAAAGACGAAAGCGGAAGCAGTATGCTCTGTCCCATATTTGGGTAGACCAGGTTGCCCTGATAAAAAACACTCGTGATTAAATATCTACTTTTTTTCTTTAATGGCATTAAGGACATCAGTTCTGATAAAAAAATCTTTGTGAGTGCTGAAGTTGCAATGCACATTTAAATTTCCATTACATTCAAATATTGTCCCTTTCACCTCTATGAAGATATTTGTGTGTACCTCTGTCCCTTTGGTTGAGAAGCCTAGATCCACATGGAACGCTAATTTGAGACCATCGTTCATTATGGTAAACAAAACAATTGAGTGACAAGTACTCCTAGTACTTCAGCATTTCCACTAATGTAATCCTAGTTCCTGTTGATTCAGTGGCACAATATTGCTTATTTCATAACAGGCCCTCAGTAAGTTCTATCTTTGAACCACTGCATATATTCAATTTTTTTCTTAATACAGTGAATGCTCCCATGAATACACAAGTACAGAGACACAATCTGAGACACCTCATAGCGATTTCCACACAGCAACAGCAATTGTGGGGTTGAATTTTTTTTTGGTATAGATTTTCACTAATTGAATGCATCAATTATCACCTGAGATTCAACTGATTGTATGGGCTATCCCTTAGATCAAATTCACAGTGGAAGCAAGGGAAAAAATCCCAATTTGAGAGAGATGACCATTTGCAATGTAGAAGGGAAAAAAGTGAAGTAACCATTGAATGGAAAAATGATACTGAATTACATCATGCTTGCAGATTATTCTTTCCCATGATATCTGAATAAGTAGATGCTTCATCCAGTTGATTTAGAAGAAACAGAATATTTCAGAACTAGTTTATTATTAATCACTAATATATATTCATGCATGACACTGAGGAAATAAATAAATGAATACATCTACATATATTAAAATGTGTAGGTGAACACACTAAAATACAGTGCTATCAGAAGTTGAACGTAATAAGCATAATAGATTTAGTTTGCGTAAACTGTAAGGGTAAAACACCATTCCTCCTGTGTCTTATTGTTTCGAAGTGATGGCCAGGGGCAATGGAGATGGCTTCTGTGGAGTTTTACAGTATTTATGGTCCAAGTTGCTCCAAAGTTGAATTATAAATACTGTAAGGTATGCTTATGACTATATCTTCGGCCGTGTTAAAATGAAAGTAATGTGAAACTAGGAATAAGGATACATCAGTAGAGTGACCAGAGGGAGGAAAGTGAGGTAAAGCCACCCAGAAGCATTTAGTGAGATGGATGGTTATAAAAATAAAATAAATAAAATTAAATTAAATAAAATAAATAAAATCAGTGGAGCAAAATAACTGTCCAGAGGGAAGAACCAAGGGACTTTGTGTGTTCACTTGAAAAAGCATTATCCAGGTCCCTTTAAGATACAGAGGTAGCCCATCATGTCTGTAATAAATTGATTTGATTTTATACTTCTGTAAAATTACTCATTATGTTCTTCAGTAACCATGTAGCAAAATTGCTTGTTTGGGAATCATTCATATTTTAAAAAAAACCTTGTAAATCTGAGATTTTGATTGAGCAAATCAAATAGTACTATAGTTCCTTGATAAAAACAAATTTTGTAGCAGCTTTAGAATATATTCAGTTTGGTATAATCCAAAATAATTTTTTCAACATAAAAATGATGTCTTTCATTAATCAAGTTTCATACAGGATTTGCATAATTTGGACAAATATGTTTATATACATAAACTACAATATCCAATGTGCAGTATCAGGTAGTAAAATAAATTTTGCTGAATTAAGAAAATAAATTATATATTTACATACTAAATATATTTTATAAAGTTTAATATTTTGGAGAAGTTTAAATTGTTTAGTAATGCTAAACTTTCTACTTACTCTTTGTGAAATTCACTATTTTAGGAGCAAATATCTTAGTTCAAAATATACATGAATGGAAGTTTGCTTGCGCAAACTTTCCCCTTCTTCCCAATATAACTTTGAGTATCCATTATCCTCAAACAGTTTGATATGAGGCATGTGGCTATAGTAGAACATGGAGTTTGTGAAACTATCTAAAATATATATTACTATAATTTTTGAGCCAGTGCTTACTCCAGACTCAGTTTTTTGGGGGTGACTTGAAACATCAATCCTCATTTAAAAAAAAAATCATATCAAGATTTGTAACTTATTTGAATAATTATTAGAGGGGATGAAAATGTATGCCTTTTACAATATATTTAGAAACATGTACAAAATATTATGAACTTTCTCTTAAATTGAATGACAAAGCCATGATTGTCCATCAAGTAAATGAGTTGTTATTAATTTACAAAAATTAAGTTTGTGCAAGATTTACTCTTCAGCAATGGAATGAATTATCTCATCTAATGTCTATATACTTTGTAAAACATAATTAAGCAGTACTTTAATTAGTGAAACAAATCTAGCCAAACAATGTTCCATTTTGAATCTGAATGATCCATTTCTATATAACCATCAATTTAGCTTTGTTAATCATATGAACATCCACTCAGATATTCCTACTGCATCTGTGGGCATAATCCTCCAGTAATGTCCACTGTATGTCTTATGAGAATGGGAAGGACATGAGTAAATTTATCATTCATACTTAATTCAATTCAGAGTCATTTCTCTAAGGCATCTGTAAAGATAATTCCCCAGTGGACTGCAACCACTCAAACAGCTGCATCCTTTTGAAGTGGATGGTAGAGTATCTACTAATTTCAGTATCAAAATATTTCGAGATGGCAAACTTCAAAATCTACCATATGTGTCTCTAATTTCTTACTGTTATTGAAACATTCTTTGTTTCTCTGTTCCCAATGCTGATATTAATTATTATTAGCCGGTACAATGCCAACTAAAAGTTGTTTAAATACTCATTTAGATGTTCATTTAAAAAGTTAATTTTAAACTTCTGAAGTTATATTTATGCTTTAAAATGGTTATTAAATACTTTAAAAATATCAGTATGATTTGTTTTAATAAGAATTTACTACATTAATATGGAATACATTTTTAAAAAAAATCTTTTGTGTGTATGTATGTGTGTGTGTGTTTACTTGGACAGGTACATCAGATCTGAGAGGTCCATAATTCTAATTAATTTCTGCCTATCTATTATATCATCAAATATTCTCATATTGGTTGGACAAACACAGACACATAATAAGGTATGACTAAACTGCCTTTATATTTTAATTGCTTGCAATCTGTTTTTGTACAGCTGGGTTCTTTTCAGTTTTGGCAACAACAACAACAACAACCCCCCCCCCCAAAAAAAAAGACCCTTTGCAGAAATTGACAGTTATCTGGTGAAATATTAGGAAGTAGAAAAAAAGATCCAGCATGTTTTGTTGAAAATGTTTTTCCCTTCCAAACCTCCATTTCCTATAATCCCTTCTGGTTAATTGGTGTTTTCAAAAGCAAACATATGTATATTTCAAATTTCAAAGATATGATGCATCAAAATCATATATTCCACCTCATTATGGTAACTATAATGAATAGTGCTAGAATGTTTTTTTTGTCTTTTCTTAGCACACTGACATTCAATAAAGACAGATAATTTCATAGAAAATAAAGTGTACTTGAACATCTGAGTGTACAGTATATCTGGTGAATGTTAAAGCAAAACTAGATTAACTGTCATAAAAGGGATTGTTGATATGTTCTTGTCTGCATTGTTCAGTTTCTTTCCTTTTATCTTAATGGTGTTTACTTAGTTTTGGCCAAAAAAATAAGAGGTTTTTTTTTTAATGAGATATGACTCTCAAGCATAAATTCTCAAGCATAAATTCAGTTTTCTTGACCCGAACCATGGCAATCCATTGACAATACTGGTGTTCTGATTCTAAAGTCAATGCACAATAGTTTTACTGACTTCAATAACATTTACTTTAATACATAAATTTCATACATAAACATAAGCTTAGTTTCAACTAATTTTCTATTAGTTTATGGATCTGACTAAGATTAATGTTATATGAGATGTTCTAAGTAGTCTGAGTCAACCGCAGTAATTTGTACAGGTGTGAAATGAACCATTGGTGTAAATTCAGAGCTTAACCCAAACATAATCTGAAGAACTGTGTTTTTCAAATTCCTTAATTTTAAAGTTTAAAAGACTTAAGGAAATTAGTACTTAAGGTTTTGTGTGGACCTAGTATGTGAACCCTGTAATCTATGACTTTCCAATTGTCAATTCTGTGATTTATTGCTCTTATTACTATTTCCAGCTGTTGAGAAACTACTTAGCTAAAGATTGGTTGTATAAATAGAATAAAGGTGATTTATACTCTGTTCCTAAGAGCTGGTGCATTGTCAAAGACATAATTGGAGGGGCTTATCATTAGAGCAAGCAAGTTGCACAGATCCTGTTCCGCAGTGCATGAACCATAACAAATGTTTGGGATTGTACTGTCACTCTAAGTAAAGCTGAGGAGCTAAGATAAATGTTTTGACATTAGCTGCACTGTTGATCCCAATCTCTCCTTCTCTCAAAATAATTAACAATTTTAGGTATTTCTTTGTAACATTTACCTTCATGAATCTCATTATATCTTTCAAGTTTATATGCAGATGAGATGCTGTCCCAATTTATTATAATCAGTGATAATTTCACCATTGGCTTATCACATTGTTCAAGGAAGGAAAATCAAATTCTTTCACAGACCTATAGTGTTTTGATGATGCATTGGTGGATGCAGTAGAATTAAAGTTCATTATTCTGCCAGGACCTTTCCAATCCTTAGCATTGCAGTATCTCAGATCATAGGATAGGCTTAATCAAATTAGCGCATGAAGAAGTATATGCAAATAACAGTACAAGGTAGAAGGAAGAAAGTTAAACAGCTGTCCAGCAATAATCCCCCAAACTAACTCATTTTATGGAAGTCTTTTATGAAAACATTTTCACTGTTTGCCTAAATCACTTAATCTACATGAATTCTGAAATATGAATGCATGAATCAGGTCTTCAGAAGGGTGCCACCTTCATTCATCTACAGGCTCAATTTTATATACATGCCAAACAGTCACTTTGCTATGCATATCATGTTGCTTTAAAGCAAAGATGAATACTGTATTGGATGTGCAGTATATACTGTCAACGGTGGATCTTTCCCACTTATTATCTTGTGGGAAGAAATAGTCATGCTTGTGTGAAAGTCACTGAATACAGAGTGAGTGGGGATGCTGTTGTGTCAAATGTATTTCTTTTTAGAAAGTATTTTCAATACTTAGTGGATTTTCTTCACCCCTTTTCTTCCCCATTCACCCACCACAAGCTTAACAATGAAACCAACATAAATTTCAACCCTATATATCCTCTCCTCTCTTCACTAAAAGCTTCTTTTCTTCTTGGTTCCTCAACTTCTTGATCTGTACAGTCACTTAAAATTTGCTAAGAAAGTATTTTGCATGGCTAAAGGGTAGAATAAGATATTCTGTCTAACGTGTCTTGATTCATTTATTAATTAGTAGTAAAATGCAATTTAAATCAATGGTGTTTAATTCCGAGCTCATGTACTCTTATACCAGGCTTAACCTGATGCTTTCTGCATAATTCTATGGTGGATTTTCACATATAGCCATAATTCAGCTGTGTATTTAACTTTGGGAGAGGTTACCACTCCATCTAATGAAAATAAGTGTGTGTTTAACAGTTCAAAATGCAGAATTGAAACTAGATATGCTCTCATAGTTCTCCTGCATGGTTTATTTGACTAAGCACTTCAGAATATTTAGATCTGGAATTAGGTTGATTCCTAAGCTTTCTGCAGAAGAAATATACCTAGACAAATATAAGTTGAGTGTGTATTACACCTAACCAAATCCTTATTCAGGATTACAGTTTAAGTGACTTTGTACTTTTATTCATAAGTGAATAGAAGAGTTGCCCATTTTCCCTGTGTCTCTTTTAATAGCAGTATTGGAAAGAGACATCTTGTTCTATTTTTCCTATTCAAGAAGAATGATGGCCTCATTTAAGAACATCTTCTCTTAGAACAGGATTATGCAATTCTAGTGGCTCAGAGGTCATGCCAGGGCTTTGTGTAGCATGTCAAGAGCTACATTTCAAACCTGGCTGAATTTGGTTTATTGTTTCAAGGTGTTTTCATCTTCATTTCATTGCATATAGCTGCCCATCTCAAAAATAAGTGACTCTGGGCAATGTAGAACAAGGATAAAATACTTATATACTGTGTACAAATAATTATTACTGCTACAGTATTATAAACTTTTTAAAAACTCAACACTAGGAAAAAACAGATATTTAGGCTAAGAGCAGATGTTAATAACCATGGAGCCACCGCAGTATCGCACCAATCCCCTGAGGTTTTCAGGTCTGATGGCACAATCAGGTTTTGAGAGACTTTTGGAAAATCAACAGAGATGGAGCCAGCCTCACTCGAGGGGGAGGGGGGGCGGGCGGATTGGAGATATTCCATAAAGTACCATGGCAATGAAGACCATCATCTGAAACCCACCAAATGTAGTTCCCCAGCTGATAGGACCACAGCATGCATACATATGGTGACACAGGTAGATGTGACTGAAGACAGTGTCTCAAATAACCCAGTTCAAGGCCCTGTAGGACTTTTAAAGGATAAAAACATCTTGAATTGATTCCAGAAACAGGATGGTAACCAATGTAGCTCACAGAGCAGAGGTGTAATGTGTGTTCTAGAAGGCACACTCGTAACTGCATTTTGCATTTTGCCCAGTTGAAATTTTTGGATACTCTTCAACAAAAGTCCCATGTGGAGCCTATTACAATAGTCCAATCAGGTGACTAGGGCATGAGTGACTGTGAGCAGTGACCCTTGATCTAGGAACAAGGACATCAGGCACACAATACAAAGTTGTGGAAAGGCCCTCCTAACCATGACTGCCACCATTCTTTGATCAGGAGTTATGAGTCTAGGAGGAAATACCCCCCTGGTCTATGCATAGGGTCTGTTTCGAGTAGTGCATCCCCCTCTGGAACCAAAGATGGTATAGTCCTGGAACAGGTGGGCCCAAAAATTTAAAGCCATTCATTCTTGCCAGGCTTCAGCTGAAGGCTATTGTTCTTCAACAAGACTTAGCCATGGTGGCACAGTGGTTAGAATGCAGTATTGCAAGCTAACTCTGCCCATAGTCAGGAGTTCGATTCTGAATGGTTCAAGGTTGACTCAGACCTTCCATCCTTCTGAGGTCGGTAAAATGAGGATCCAGATTGTTGGGGGAAATATGCTGACATTTATAAACCACTCAGAGAGTGCTATAGAAGACTATGGGGTCTTTTACAGTCTAAATGCTATTGCTGTTTATCCAGACCCTTATAGTTTCCAGGCACAGGGTAAGATGTTCATAGCATCATTTAATCCACTAGGAGCTAAGATGTATAACTGGGTACCATCAGCGTACCAATGACCCCCGCACCCCATAGCGATGAATGAGCTCACCCAGCACCTCATGTAGATGTTGAATAGGCACAATCAGGGGTGGGTTCTGGTTTTATTCGCTACCAATTCGCTCCTTGATGCGCTGCACGGGCGCACATCCACAGTGCTAAAAAACCAGCTTCTGTGCATGCGCAGAAGCAAAAAACAAGATGGTGGCGCCTATGGCACCGCCGAGAGAGCCAGTTCGGGGGCATGGCAAGCCTGGGTCACTGCTGGTTCCAGGACCCAGGCCGCCAAGTTACTACCAGTTCCATAGAACCGGCCCGAACCAGAAGGAACCCACCTCAGGCGCAAATCCCTGCAATACTCCACACAGTAGGGATTGAGGGCGGGATCTCTCCCTGCCAATCACCATCACATGAATTGACCGCAGAGAAAAGAGGTGAACTGGCAGAACACAGTGCTGCCCATCCCAGCAGGCATTAGAATTCATTATAGCAAGTAATTTATATACTATCTAGCCAACATTGAATACAAAATCTATGAATCAAGATACTTTAAAAAACCGCTTTAAAGTTAAGTTCACTAATCAATAGGTAAGAGGAATTTGTAGATGAAAATTTTATTCTGAGAAAGCAGTCAATCTAGAAAGACTATAGGGTATACTCTGTACTTTTATAGTGGAAAAGGTGAGGGTAGAATCAACCATTATTTCTCACTAATGGGCTTTATGATTATGTATCATAAAATTTCAAGGACTTAAAGGGACTGCACTTTTCCCTAACTAAATTATAGATTGGGATGTTCTTTTTATATCACTGAAGAAGCCTATGCTTGAATATGTATCAGGCTCTTGCAGAACGCTTCTGATTTCTTCAAAGCTGAAATATCTTTGAAAAGGGTAGGAACAAGCAATGTTTCCCATGGAAGTCACACATTTATTTGTTTATTTATTAAACCTCAGAGCATATGAAGATAACACAGTTATATCTCCAGAAGTGCCCATAGCGAAACATAATTTCAGCCTCAGATATTGCTGAAATCCAGAAATTGCTCTCTAAGACTACCATGCAAATTTTAGGAGTTTGAAATATTTGTAGCTTCTGAAAAATTTCCTGGACTCAGGCAAGTTATCGAGGGACAAAACCTACGAAAGTAAATGCAATAAAATACTTAACCGTATGTGGTTTCACAAACGCATGGGGAAATCCCCTCCTTCCACAAACAGGTGGCATTTACGGAGCACCTGTGAAACATATGTTGGCATGGTGCTGCCTGGTATTTTCATTTACAAAAATCTTTAGCATAAGGCCAAATCCAATATTCAGTGTTAAACACAGGAAAATCTTATGATAGAACTGAATTGGTTTACATCCATTAAAGTAAATTGGCAACCAACAAGTGACAACCTAAATCTATGTTGGTTCTAAGTGTATGGCAAAACTGAGCAATTCTGGATGGTATTATGGCTCACAGTGATTTATTTATCTTTTTGTCTAAAGTTATTGTTCAGTACTGCAAACATATGCAGGCCATGAGCTTATGATAGTTCCACTGAGCCTCATCTCCCTATTTATTTCTTCTCTGCTTTTGAGCAGCTCCACATACTACATTGGAAGCTGCACCTGATATTTGTAAAAAAAAAAAAAAGAAAAAGAATAAGGTTAAAAAAATTAAAAGTCACATAACAAGTTTCCAAGTTGGCTTGTTGTCTCCTACTGTGCTACAAATAATTGAATTTTAGATTTGCCATTTTCTTACTTGCAGCTTGAAACCATATAGGTTTTGCTCTAATTTTAGCATACTGTATTATGAACATTCCTTTTCCTCTTCAAGTCGGTGATTGGCATGAATCCATGTTTGGGGGTGGGTGGGTGGGTGGGTGGGAGAGATACTGTACATTAAATCATGACTTCATTTTAAACACCAAAAAAATCAAAAAGGTATGTAAAGAAGCTAATTGGGATCATTCTGAATAATTAGTGAAAATAATGAGAACGATTGTATGTATGTATAACCATTATCAATACTCCAAAGTGAGCAAACATCATTTCTGAGTTATTCTTGAAGGGCAAGAAGATTATTTAAAGTAATGGCAAAAAAGCATCCCTGCAGAAGGTAGCTAAGGATCTTTCCTTATTTCTTAGCTTTAGTCAATTGGTATGTCTTTGTGTTAAGTAGAGTTTGCATGACACATTATCCTTTGAGGTACAATCCTACTTCGTCACAATACATGTAGAATGTTGTTGACATCTCTAAATAATGAGACTTTTGTAGTACTCTAATTAAGACTGCTGAAGGAGAAGAGCTTCAGAAACTAAGTGCTAAATGGGTCATCCAGTTGATTTTTACAGAGATTGCTAAAGCCAGAAGGCTAAAACAAGGTCCCCAAATAATTATTTCTAAAATGCTAATGCTTTTCAATGCAGGATGCGGAGCATATATTAGAGATCCAAGTCTGATCTGTTTAACTTAAGATACCAACTCCTACTCTCAATTTCCTGTACCTAACTTGTCAGGGAAACATCCAGAAAAACAAAATTACCTTACCTTGTCAGATTGTGGGCTCATCTGTTTCAGTATTATCTATATTAACTAGAAGTGGTTCTCCAGATTTTCTTTTCTTTTCAGATTTTTCCCAATTCTAGCTTAAGAGTCCTAGGGTTGAACTGGAATTGTCTGCCTGCAAAGCTTGTTACTTGATACTGAGTTAGGACATGTATAACTCTTCATGGAGTTTAGTTGATCAGCCTACTTACACTTCCTATTTTTCATATTAATTAGCTTTGTGTTTCTAACCAGTGAGAACTAGAGTATGATTAGATGATTCCTCTTCTCCATCTCAGAGAATGTGGATAAAATAATATGAGAAAGAGAACAAGTACATTATGCCTTGACTGATATTGCCCTTTGGTTGATACTCTATTTAATGTCACATATAAAATTCTTCTTTACCAATATGTCCAAACCCAGAACAAGAATCATAAGACCAGTAGTCTCTTATCTTTGTGGCATAGATGTGGTGGTGTTAGATCTTTTGAATTTTCTCTAAGTAATACAAAATAGTTTATGGAAAATAGGCCTGTGCTAGGCAGCAATGCTTTGCTTTGCTTTGACATGATGTGTTACATGGGGGAAACTGTTCATCTCATTTTGGGGCCTCTTGTAGCACCTCCAGTAATTGGAAGAGACTTCAGTTTTTGTACTAGCAAAAGCAAAACTGAAACTCCTCTGCTTGTGTTTTGCATTTGGATCAGATTTCTTTTCAGGTTGGGAGGGGGGAGTAGAGGGGGGAGTTTCAGTTTTGCTTTTGCTTTCACAGCAGCAAGCAGCTTTACTACAGAACAATTGAGCTAAGCCACGCACACACTCCTTCCTGTCTCCTTCTTGCTCACACAGCAAATACTGTTTCAGCTTCCAAACACCCCTCAACTCTCTCACACACTAACAGGATGCTAGCCAGATGAATACCAATGGATGCTAGTAGGCAGAGACAGATTTCCACTCCCCTTATTTTCCTCCTCAGTTCAGACAAATCTGTTCCTTCTACTGTAACACCAGTTAAAGGGAAAATAGAATAGAATAGAATAGAATAGAATAGAATAGAATAGAATAGAATAGAATAGAATAGAATAGAATAGAATAGACTAACATAGCATAGCATAGCATAGCATAGCATAGCATAGCATAGCATAGCATAGCATAGCATAGCATAGCATAGCATAGAATAGAATAGAATAGAATAGAATTTTATTGGCCGAGTGTGATGGGACACACAGGGAATTTGTCTTGGTGCATATGCTCTCAGTGTACATAAAAGAAAAGATAAATTCGTCAAGAATCATAAGGTACAACACTTAATGATAGTCCGGGTACAAATAAGCAATCAAATCATATTAGGAACCAGTCAATATAAATCGTAAGGATACAAGCAACAAAGTTACAGTCATACAGTCTTTAGTGGAAGGAGATGGGTGATGGGAACGATGAGAAGATTAATAGTAGTGCATACTTAGTAAATAGTTTGACGGTGTTGAAGGAATTATTTGTTTAGCAGAGTGATGGCGTTCGGGAAAAAACTGTTCTTGTGTCTAGTTGTTCTGGTGTGCAGTGCTCTATAGCGTTGTTTTGAGGGTAGGAGTTGAAGTAATTTATGTCCAGGATGTGAGGTGTTTGTAAATATTTTCACAGCCCTCTTTTTGACTCGTGCAGTATACAGGTCCTCAATGGAAGGCAGGTTAGTAGCGATTGTTTTTTCTGCAGTTCTAATTATCCTCTGAAGTCTGTGTCTGTCTTGTTGGGTTGCAGAACCAAACCAGACAGTTATAGAGGTGCAGATGACAGACTCAATGATTCCTCTGTAGAACTGTATCAGCAGCTCCTTGGGCAGTTTGAGCTTTCGGAGTTGGCGCAGAAAGAACATTCTTTGTTGCGCTTTTTTGATGATGTTTTTGCTGTTAGGTGTCCATTTTAGATCTTGTGATATGATTGAACCTAGAAATTTGAAGGTCTCTACTGTTGATACTGTGTTGTTTAGTATTGTAAGAGGTGGAAGTATGGGCGGGTTTCTCCTAAAGTCTAAAAGAGGCAAAAAACACAGGAAAAGATTTATAGATGCGATTAGAAAAACACAAGTAAGGGAAGCTGCCTGTTTCTCCCATGGCCAGTTCTATGTGGCATGCTCCAGAGTCAGTTCACCTGACAGCCTGGTCATCCTCCAGACAGACAGCAAAACCATCAATGTTGTTTACAGGGAGGTCCTGAGCAATTCATCTGAGGGACGAATTGAAAGTCTATGCCAGTGATGGCGAACCTTTTTTTGCTCGAGTGCCAAAAGGGTGTGCGTGCGCATGATAGCGTGCATGTGCATGCCCACACCCATAATGCAATGTCCTTCCCCCACGCATGTGCACACAACCCCCATGCTGCTCCCCCAAGCATGCACGCAGGCCTCACCGAAGCCTCTGGACTTCCAGTAGGCCCGTTGTCCCATTTTTCACCCTCCCCAGGCTTCAGGAAAGCCTCCTGAAACCTGGGAAGGACGAAAAGCGGCACAACGGGCCTACCGGAAGTTCATTTCCGAACTTCCGGTAGGCCTTCTGGGTCCATATTTTGCCATCCAGAGGCTTTCCTGAAGCCTGGGGAGGGCGAAAACAGCCTCCCCCACCGTCCGGAAGGCTGAAAATCAGCTGGCCAGCGCGCACATGCGTGCTGGAGCTGACATAGAGCAACGCCTCTTGTGCCCTTAGATATGGCTCCGTGTGCCACCTGTGGTACGCGTGCCATAGGTTCGTCATCACTGGTCTATGCTATGTAAATAATGTCTTCATCTGTAACAGAAACTTAGCTTATCATCTCTAACAAAATAATACAGTCCCTTTTTTAACTACTCATTAATTTTCAAGCCTTAAATGTCAATTTATCAAGCCCCATCACATAGTTTCATAGCGAAGCACGGGTATCAGCTAGTAACTAAATGGGTGGTCTGAAATGTGGAGTTCTTTCTCCTTCTGAGTCCTACATATGGGTTGTCAGTCTGTTCTTCCAAAAGTTCATAGGAATTTCAGAATATGGTAGCCAAATTAAAATTAGCTGGGAGGGGAAAATGACATTTCTTCCTGAATATTGGTCTTCATCTGGAAACAAATGATGGGATTTAATCTCGGCTGTCAAATGCAAGTGAAGAGGAGGAAGAGAGTCCATCTAACAATTTCTATGCCTTCTTTTAAAAGCAGTTTTTGTTCAGCTATGCTGGCTTGAGAATTCTGGGAATTGAAGTCCACAAGTCTTAATGTTGCCAAGTTTGAAGACCTCTGCTCTAGACTATGAAGTATTCCTTGTATGTTATAGTTATCTAGAACTGAATATACTTTCGATGAATTTACACAGAAAGATATTCTGATAGTTGGAAACACTTGAGACATTTTGAAAATCATGTGGTTTCAAACATTGAAAATTGGAAAGGGGTAACAAGTTACACCACTAAAATTAGCTTGTAGGGCAGTCATCTCTTGTTCCGCCATGAATTGATTGCTTTTCGCTTTTACTATCATCAAATGAAATCTAGCCCTCTAAAATCCATAGTAGTGGCTTCTCAATGGAAGCACCTCAAGCTGTGAAATACTCTTCCACTAGAGCCGTGATGGCGAACCTATGGCACACATGGCAGAGGTGGCACGCAGAGCCCTCTCTGTGGGCACGTGCGCCATTGCCAGCTGCTCTTCTGGTTTCTGGTGCGCGCATGCCAGAGCCCCGGAAACCCAAAGCTAGGTGGTGTTCGGGTTTCCGGGGCTCCCACACGTGCGAAGAGCAGCTGGCCAGCGCGCATGCACGTACAAGAAAGCAGAAGAGTTGGGCGGCATAGAAATCCATTTAAATAAATAAATAAATAAATAAATAAATAAAACCAGGTGGCTGGTGCGCGCATACGCACCGGCCAGCTGGTCTTTGAGTTTCTGGGGCAGCACACGTGCGCATGTGCATTCCGGTTTGGACACTCGGTGCTGAAAAGGTTCGCCATCACTGCACTGGAGAGTATTTGTTATTAAGATGCAAACAATGATATTCCAACTGTCCGTTTCATCAATGTTTGGGCTTATGTATCACAACAAGATGGCTTTTAATGACATCGAAAATATCATTGTAAAGAAATGATTCTCCTTTTCAGTCAGCTATCTATGCTACTCTGTTCTGTTCTCCCTTCTCACTAAGGTTTCCATTTTCTCTCTTCATTGCTCCCTGAAAATCTATAGCTTTTGAGCACACCCACTCCTCAGTGGGTGGTTGGGGATTTATTTTTAATCTTCTTATGTTTCTACAAAACCAGATTCCCTTCTGAGCCTACTCTTTTGTGCTGAAGATTTGCTATTTTGCTTATTTATTGTGCATTTTAATTGTTGTTTTTGCTTCTCATTTGTTACCCACATAGTATTGTTTCATGATGTTATTTGTGGGCGTGGTTTAGTTTTCTTACCATGAATGTTTTGTTGTGTTCATGTTAATTTTCTTACTGAGGGTGTTTTATTGAAATTTTAAGTACTACACAATCTAGATCGTGATTGTCCAACCTTTTGTCTTGCTTGGGCCTCACTGAGGGAAAGGGGAATTGTCTTGGGCCACTATAAAATGTATAGTATAGTAATATATATAAATAGCAAATTTCCTTTATTTTTTTACATCGTTTTATTATATTGTAAGGCTACATTACTAGCTGTCCAGGACCACATGTGGCCACAGGTTGGACACACCTGGTCTAGATGATTTAGTGGCATACATATTTAATAAATAATACTAATAATCATTGTAAGGACTGGTGCTTATATCTAAATTTCAAAACTAAACAATATCCAATATTAGCTACCATGGAAGCCTCCCCTGTTGTGAGCCAAAGAAAGTTCTTTGAAACCGTGTTTCAGTAATGAAAGTAAATAATTTCACATCTTTACTGATTGAACTTGTGCTTGAGCCACTTCAATGTCATCCAGACTAGCTGTTTGGAAAATGGAATTTGTCGATGTGCATTTTCAGACACCAGTTTTTAACGTCTTTTTTCTTCTGAAAATCATCCCCATATCCTAGCACTGAGGGGCGATGACATGATAGGGCCCAGTTAAAGCAGTTTCAAGCAATCTGTTGGTGAGTCAAGAAAATTATTCTTGGCATCCCACTCTTCCCTCCCACCTCACTCTCCAGTACTTCTATACTTGGCCGGATTCCAGTTCAAATAACAAATACTATAAATGAGAAGCTGCTGCATAAACTCTAATCCTTTGAGTTATCCTCACTTATTAGTATCCTTCAAGGAGATAATTCATAATTCTAACAATATTACCACATACTCCAACTTCCGGTTGGTCCAGAAGTCAGGGTGTTGCCACTGAAAACATTCAGAGGATATTAGATAGGGGAAAGTTGCAATATTTTCTACTTCTTTCATGTCTACATATAATAAAGAAAAAATAGTTCAGATTATTATTCAGTTAATCTTTTTTTGGAAATGGTAACTAAGGAAGAAATGAGACAATATGGAAACTGATGCTAACCAAACCAGAATCTGTGCTAGCTTCAGTTGTGTGTTATCCGTTCAGTTTTATTTATACAGAAGCACACACTCAGTCAATATTTGTCTCAATAGACATAAGAACTGCTGTGGTAACAAAGTCCAATTTATTGGAGTGCACAGGATATGTTTAAAAAATAATAATAAGAGAAAAGCATACTGTAGAACTTGTCTATCAGTTCCCTATAGCTTGATTACCAGTGAAAGTCCTTATAGCAGTGGTTCCCAACCTTTTTGTGATCGAGTACCACTTGGAGGTCCTGTACAGTCGCCGCGTACCACCTGGTTCCAGAGAAACTAAATTCGATCAGATATCACTTTATTTCCATAATTGTACCGTTCCTTTTTTGGCCCTGCGCATCCAGCAACTGAATTCTCGGGCTGCTGGGACCAGGTGGGTGGCGTGTGGCAACAGTTGTGTTAGGCAGTAAACATTTTTGTGAAGTAAAAAATAACTAACTAAAAATCGTTCATGACCCCGAAAGTGTTCGCGTACCACTTGGAAGGCCCTCGCGTACCACTAGTGGTACACATACCACAGGTTGGAAACCACTGCCTTATAGGATACAAATAGCAATGTAGCCCTGTGGCTGGAACCTGGCCTCTTCAACTCAAAACAGGAGGAGGAGGAGGAGATGATTGCAGGGGAGGCTTCTGGGAGATGTAGTCTCCAGCAGAGGCAATGAAATCAAAGGGGAGCAGAACTATAGAGCCCAGCAGCTCAGAGGGGGAAAAGGAAGAGGCAGCCTCTGGAAGAGGGACTGGAAAAAGGCAGGAAAGAAAGGACTGAGTGGGGGGAAAGAATCAGTGTTGTTTTGAGGGAAAGAGAACTGCTGTGACATTCTGGGCTGCGGATGGCATTCCTGCTACCATAAAAGAGGAGACAATTCTAATCAAGGGGGAGCTCAGAAGTGGCTGCTTTCCTGATCCAGCAGCAGTTTTCCGATTCATCACTTCTGGGTAGAGAGGACTATTATTTTACTTAAGGCCTCACAAAACCCACAAGGTGTGTCTGTGTGTTTGGGCTAAATGGGCTGGCCCTCTGAGAAGAGGGACAGAAGGACCCAATCAGCAGCAGCTCCTTGTGGGGGGGGGATTATCCCAATAAAAATACCTGGCTGTCACTTAGGTTTTTTCATCCCTTCCCATGGTCACCGCTGATAGAGTAAAAGGACTGAAAGCAGTTTACAATGACATAGAATAAAAAGTAAAAATGCAGCAATGCAAAACTATCAACGGCCTATTGAATTACGGCAGCCCAGGATAATTTGCACCCAAACACTCTGAAAACTAAAAATATTGTAAATATTGTCTTTAGGCTTGTGGGATTCCATATCTGAGGTGGCAGTGTGTTCCAAATGATAAAATTGAGATCAAAATTCAGCACCTTTCAAGAAGTGGGAATCCTTAATCCTTAACATTTTAATAATTAACATTTCTTATGTGACTAGCTGAATCTGGATAAATGCTCAAATAGGGACCCTGGTGCCAAGCCATGTTAAAGCAATTCAGTTTTCCAAGTCCTGAAAATGCTTATGACGAAGTTTCTGAAGACTAGCTCTGAATATCATAAAATGCAAATTTATCATTATAAGATTGAGTTTCATTTTTACTATCTGACTGCCTTTACTTGTGTGCTCCTACACATCTTGTGAAGATCTACGGAGTTTCATTGCTGATGAAACAAATCAAGTCTGTCCATCTTTTACTGTTTACAAAAAAATCAGGGTTGATTTATGTTTCATAAGATTATTTTCTTAGACAGCTGACCTTGTCATTGTCAAGTGATTAATGATATAATGGGTGCATTAGTAGATTAATTATGTGGCATAATATTTCTTCTTTCTAATAAATATTTGGATTCCTTTTTAAATATTCAGACTGATTGAATCCTGAATTGTGCTACCATTATATATTTCAGGTCTTAAATATTAAAGATGAGTTCTTTCTATTTAATCCTATAGAGGTTTTGTGCTCAATATATATCCAAAGGACCAAGTATAGCCATATTGACAATTATGTGTCCATGGCACAGCGGCTGCAATTCTCAGGCATTTCATTGCTAGGCACTCCGGACTCCAAAGAGACTGTGATATCGCTTGCAGCAATTTTAATGCCTGCATTTGTATAGGAACAGTAGCTGAAAATTATTTCTAAATACTTGATAATGGAATTGTCACACTGAGGATGATATGTGGTCAGTCCAGGGCATTTTTTAAGTCTTTTAACAGTGGCCAGTTGCTTTCAGGAAAATTGGCAGCAAGTGGTTCTGAGAAAAAATTGTCTGTTGTTGCAATTAAATTAAATTTGATGTTTTGGATATAAAAATAATTCTATATTCTCCCTGGCCTGCTCTCTTCCAAATCACATTTCTCATTTTTTTAATCATTTAAGAAAAGGCAGTGAAGCTTCATCCTTGTGGAAAGTGTAGTAACATGCTGGTAATATTATATAATTGTATCTGTTTTGCCTATAGTGTGTGTGGGGGAGTATCTTTTTCTGTAAAGTGCCTTTAACTCATTGAAGAAGTCACTTGTGGTCAGCGCTAACAGTAGTTGCAGCAAGGATGTGTTTCCAATTTGCTAAGAAAGAGGCTGTCCAGTCAGAGTTGGTGAGGGGCAGAGAAACAAGAGAGGTTTATAGCGCTTGGCCTGGAAAAACAAAGGCATCTTATTTCTCTTGCTTTCGCTCTTTGATGCTTTTTGCCTGGAACCAAGTTAGCAGAGGGATACAAATGGGATTAGTGTTGCCAAGCCATGATGCAGGAGCCCTCTCTCTCTCTCTCTCTCTTGGATCTCCCTCAAAAGCTCTCCCATCTAGCCTCCCTACAGGAGATACAACTGCAGCCCTGGCAGCCTTGGCCTTGGTACTTTCTCCCCTGCAACCAGAGCCCAGTCACTGTCTGTGAGGGCATCTTTCTCCAATGCTCTTCTCTACCCTGTCTCACCTCCTTCCATGGTCACAGTGTTATGTATTATCAAACTGTTTGTTTGTTTTTCACAAAGCTCTGATTATCTCCAAGACAGATGAGTCCCTTAACAAGGTACTACAGATCCTTTTAAAGGAATAGAATAGAATAGAATAGAATAGAATAGAATAGAATAGAATAGAATAGAATAGAATAGAATAGAATAGAATAGAATAGAATTTTATTGGCCAAGTGTGATTGGACACACAAGGAATTTGTCTTTGGTGCATATGCTCTCAGTAAAAGAAAAGATACATTTGTCAAGGATGGTTGTCATAGGGTTCAAGTAAGCAATCAGGAAACAATCAGTATTAATATAAATTGTAAGGATACAAGCAACAAGTTACAGTCACGCAGTCATAAGTGGGAGGAGATGGGTGATAGGAACGATGAGAAGACTAATAGTAATAGTAATGCAGCCTTAGTGAATAGTTTGACAGTGGTGAGGGAATTATTTCTTTAGCAGAGTGATGGTATATATAGCAGATATCAGTAAGCAGAGCCAGCAGAAAGTGTGTAGAACATCTCCTTTTCTTCCTCCCCCTCTCTTTTCTGTCATCCTTTTCTGGGCACATCTATCCTTTCTTTGCAGAAATTGTTCTGCACCCACTTTCTGAAATGAAGTTGCGGATCCATCATGTGTCCACTCTATCCTGGCATCAATTAATACCTTTGGTTATCAGGCAGAGAAAGCATCTCTATCACCTGGACTTTTTAAAGGAAGATGTGAGTCTTTCTCCATTCAAAGCCATGCTTCCTCTGTGTAAACAATGATGTGCTATCCTAGACTAGTGTGATGTAATAGAAAGAATGATAGATAGATAGGAACTAAAGATTCCAAGCTCTGTCAGTGTGAAGCTCATCGGTGATGCTAGACTTTCTGGAGTGTGTTGATTGAAATGACCATCTAGGTCGGAGCTGTTTGAAAATTCAATGGAATAGCTTCCAAGTTCCATCTATTCCATACTGAGTTTCTTGAAGAGTGGCAAGAAAGTAGTATAAGAGAGGGAGAGAAAAATAATTCTGTATGAAACGTGTTAAAAGTTTAATCAAATCTGATGTTGTCTCTCGTATACTGAAAGATTGCATCAGCAGTCAGTGTGCTGACATTGAATTTAATAAGGTATGAGCATACAGAGAGGTGACAATTCTACTATGCATTTCACTAGAAAACTGTATTACAGTATGAGAGCCAAAACATACCTTCTTGATTATCAACATAGGCTCTGACAGAAGCCCTTACCATATTGGAAATCTCTTAAATTTCCAATAGTGCTGGGAAGCAAACAAGATCAAGGGTTCTCAAAATACATGAATTTGTATAATTGCCTAAATGATGGAAGAGAAGAAGGAAGTGGAAGAGAAAGCTGCTGGGAGAATTGGGATTGATATGGATATTAATAACTGCAATCAGACAGGACATGTGTCTGTGCAATCCAAATAGGTGTGGGGATACTGTAGATTTGAGGGTTCCTGCAAAAGTAAAACAGAATTAAGCATTTTTTTTCAAGCAGCTGCAATCTTAAAACCTGCAAGGCAAGGTTGGCTTCTTCAGAATCCATCCAATAAATCACTCAGCTACTGCAGTTTCTTCCTGACCCAGTGTTATCTAACTATGTTGGATGATGGTTCTACTAACTTAGCCATGCTAAGAAAGCTGCAGCTGCAGCCCAGCCCAAGAGCTATATAGGGATGTTGTGGGGGGAGTGAAAATAGATTCCATAAATTCCAATCCAAAAGAATGAGACTTCCCCACCCTCCCCTCTAACTGCTGAAATCCATTCCACCCTGTGAAGTTTAAAAGCTCAGTATGCCAACATCTATCAGCCAAAATGCTCTCTCTATTAAAATGCAAGCTCACGGGTGGGATGGGGAGGGAATTGCTGCCTAACCCTGCTCCTGGAAGGCCAACCAGCCTCAAATGATATAGCAAGCAAGCAAGACTATCCCAAAGAAGTAGTGTGCTTTGGTGAGCGTGATGCAAAGTACAATTGCTAAGACAACTATCACAGGGTGCAAACTGCCTTGAAGATTAGGTAAGAGGGCAGCCAAGTTTTCAGTCCTCCTGACTGGTTGTTATCCCCTCAATAACAAGAGCGATCATGGAAGTCCTAAGCAAGCATGCCATTTCTATCAGCAGCTATCCAGAGTAGCAGTCTTTTCCCATCTCTGAAGACATACATTTCTTGCTCTCCCAGCTTTTAAATCATCTGACCTCCTAAAGCTGGAGTTTCTAATTTCATATCCTGGCTACATTCATGCAGTGGCAGGTAGACTCAGCCCTAGTGTTGATTTCTTAGGATAATAACCCCATGTGCCCGATCTACATGATCACTCAAAAGCCAATAAAGGAGAATATTTGTAACTCAGGGTTGAAATGAGGGGTCCTTCATGCTCGCCGAACTTGGCTGTTTTCTTGCAGGCGTTTCATTACCCAAACTATTTTATTTTATTTTATTTATTTATTTTGTGAAACACGTACAGTATTAGATAGTATAAGTAAGTATAAACATGATTTGAATACATGAAATGATACGAATAAAAATAAAAGGGTACATTAGGACAGGGATGGTAGGCACGCTGGTGCGCTTATGCACTAGGTAACATCAGCAATGCTAGTCATCAGTGCTAACATTGATCATGTTACCTAGTTTGTTAATGGAGCGTCTGCAAGAAAACAACCAAGCTCAGAGAGCACCAAGGACACCCCCCCCAATCAAAAGCCCCATCAGTCTTATCCACTGATTAAACAACAAGGAGCTTGTGCCAGCTTAATGATAGACCTCTCATATTAATCCCTTCATCTTTCTTTGCCGTTGGCTAACATGCAGTTGTGTTCATCTTGGAGTGGGCCAACATACCTCAAAGGGAGCATCCAATCTGGGTTGGTTTTGTCTTCCGAGCTTTCAGACTCGTGTTGGATCTCATCTTCAGAGAATTTCTCTCTAGCTTGCTTTCGGACTTGTGCTGGAGCCCATCTTCAGGGAACTTTTCTCTAGCAGCTAGACAGAAGTTCCCTGAAGATGGGCTCCAGCACGAGTCCGAAAGCTCAGAAGCCAAAACCTCTTGTCCCGGTGACCAACCCAGATTGGATCCTGCAACATTATTCTGGGACACGGATGTTTGCCTTCATAGATCAAAGAGAAACCAACTTACCTAATTAGGTTATGGGAAGAGTAGTTCAAATAACTTGTAACTCCAAAATATTACTTTGGGGCCAATCAATGCTTCTGTGTCTTTTTTTTTACCTGTAATGCACTCAATCTACCACTTTTGTGAGACCCAACGAAGCCATGTATGTACCCCTGATATATCACGTGATGTCCTTTTTGTCTATTGTTCTCATTGTGCAGTTGTCCAAAGAAAAATTGTGTAAGGAAAACTATAATGTTAAGAAGGAATAGCTTAATAATTATGGGCTTTTATAACAAATGTAGCAGACAATATTGTAAAAAGAAAAAAACCTGAAGGAAAACAATATCATTGTTACTATCATTTCTCAAATATTTGTCTGATGAATTTCTACCATGTTGGAAATTTGTGATTTTTAAAGTCAAGATAAAGAACACATTTTAAAAAATTTTCCCAGATGAAAAACGAATAGTGTCTGGCATGAGAAGTCCTGCAGCTGGGTGAAAAAGCTATTGGACTTGGCGCAATATTACAAACTGACAGCAAATATAGTTATAATTTGACTTTGAAACAAATAGCTGTATTTTGTCTGAAGTAGGACTGTTCATCTACTCTGTAATTATTAAATCTTCCAATTTACAGTCCCCATTAAACTACATCTCAAAGAACTTTCCTAAGCTCTCTTCATGGTTAGTTGATGTCACATAATCAAAATGTTGTTCTTTTTGCAACCTTCAGCTCAAGCCTCTCAGGGAAGGCTGAACCAGTAAGGCAGAAAAGCACATAGCTGTTATACAGTATCTTGAGTTTTAAGATGGGATTAATTTGTTGTTCTGTGTGCTGCGATTTCATGTAGCTTGTATTTCAGAAGGACTCTCAAAGTCTGTGCTTTGGCTGCCTTCCTCCTATGCCATGTCAATCGAAATTCAAACTTGAGTGTTAACAAAGTAATTGCTGCTATAAAAAGTTTTGTGTTTCTGTTGTTAATGATTGGAATTAGATAAGAGTTCTGTTGTGTCATTGAGCCAAGATATCCCAGCAATAGGACATGTCCTTATTAGAACAGAACAGGAGACTTACAATATTTCTCCAGCATGCTTGATTTGCAGAGCTTCTACAGCAGTAGTGGTATTCACTTACCTTCGCTACCAGTTCGGACATGGGAGCACATGTGTGCACCAGGGGTAAGTTCTAACTTACCTTGCTGCCATTGCGCTTCCTCCTGTGCCACATGGACAACTGGGAGGAACTCACCTCTGGTGTGCCCATGTACAGAGCGTCCATGATGATGTCAGGTTGGGTGGACGGAGTCTCCCGCTCCCACTGCTACCAGTTCACCCGAACCGGTGTGAACCAGTAGAATACCACCACTAATCTACAGAAGAAATGCACAATCTGAAGTCCCGGTTTTGAATTAGGACTTTCAGAGCCTTCTATGTTGCCCTCTAAAATGTATAAAAGTTAGACTCAAGGAAATTTTAATGTGATAGGAGACAAAATATATGACATTTATTTCTGATACTTTGAATACTTTATTGGAAATGCTGGATGGAACAAATTTATACATTTTGCCCTGCCTAAAAACTAGAGGTGAGCTGAAGTAGTGGGAGGACAGTTTTGCAAAATGCATCTTTCTAGAAAAAGAAATGAATTGTGACAGGATGCTTGAAAAGACGCTTAAGTGTTTGGAAAATAAAAAGCAAAAGCTTTCATGTTACCATCTCAATTGGGATGAGATTCCATGGGTTTGACCATGGAAGTATAGTCTGAATAGTAAAATTTCTAGAAAGCAGCACAATAAGGTATATCTGCCAAATTTGTGGCTGGATATTGACTCAGCCTTCCATCCTTCCGAAGTCCGCACAATGAGGACCCAGATTGTTGGAGGCAATATGCTGACTCTGTAAACTGCTTAGAGAGGACTGTAAAGTGGCACGGTATATAAATCTAAGTGCTTTTGCTATTGGATATGAAACTGCATGAATCCCTTTGGAAGCCTTGGTATGAGAAGCACAGTTAAATTTGCAGTCCAGAGCACATTCAGAAGTACATCTTAGTTCAGAGAAGAGAAAAGGTAAGGCAATCTTGCAACCTTTCCCATTCCCAGCTATTTTACTCTAAGCAGAGGTTCTGTTCCTCACCAAGCACCCACTAGCTGGTACCCCCAGTAAAGGCTTTGTCTCAAGAGAAGGCTCCGTGGGCTTTTCTTCCTTTAGCCAAAGGATACTGCCTGGGTTTTTGTACAGTCAGTAGGCCTAAAGAGGAGACCCCTTTCCTTTCTCCAATGCAGATGTGTCCCTTTGGGGGAACAGTGAGACAATAATGGAGGTCTAACATCAATTAGATCCTTTGTTTCTTGCAAAGGTTTGTAATCCCTCAAAGAACCTCAAGGGTTCCCCTCTCTGATTTTGCAGGTGAGCAACAGGCAGTTTATCCATCATTTCTCTGAGGGCAGCCTGACTGCCTGCTTCACAGCAGAGGGGAAAGCCAGATGGAACACATTGCTGCGTTGTCACGGCAACACGGATGAGAGTCCCTATCTTTTTCAGTTATGCTGCAAGGATGAGCTTGTTGCCTGCCCTTTTAGCACAGCTTTGCACAACAGACAATAGATGCCTTCATTGCCAAAGAAAGTGGCTTGTGCTTCTGCTGCAGCTTATAGATTGTACAAGGGCAAATAATGAAATTGCACTCGAAGGTGGGTTATAAAACTTGGACCGTATGAATCTGGAAAAGCTCTAGAGGCGAGCTAAAAGATAGCGTCCATACTGTACGCTCTGCTGCTGTCTAGTAATTCTCCAGATTTGTATACCCCACATTTGCAGTATACAATTTGAGGTCACAGTGGTGACATCATCCAGTTGACCATGCAATAGAAAACGTATTTGTTTCTTCCACTAGCCCATAAATTGGTTACATTCTCCCTTTCATCCAAATACGATTGGCTAACAACATTCATCTGACTTGCTATCTGTTCCCTGAAGGCTTGAAATCTCCTGACCGAGGCTGAAATAAGAATGTTGCACTGGGAGAGCAAAAGAAAGGATATTTTTTTTCCTTGCAAAGGAGAAAAAATATTTTCCTTGTGACTTGACATTTCAGAACCGTTTAAAAAGCTGCCCTTTTGTTTGATTTTTGGTTGGTTTGGATTGCTTTGGTTTGCGCATTAATATTTAGTGCAGCACTAAATAACTGATTGCTGAAGCTCTCCTTAGCTAAAAGGTTCATACTACATTTAATATATAATTCAATGACCACATGAGCATTTTCTAACTACCTTTTTAAAATGGCATAATGAGTTAATGACTAATGCCATAAATATCTGAACTCTGTATTAGTTAGCCAGCAGTCCTTAACCTATTTTTTCTATTGCTTATATATGAATAAAACATGCACCGTTAAAAAAGAAGAAGAAGAAGAGGGAATTCTACTATTCTGAAAATGGGACTGATTAAAAACAGCAATGTTTTCAAGAAAATGCTTCAGTAAATACTTGTATTCAAGAGGAACAACTTGTCATTTTAATATGGGGAGAACTGGAAAGACTTTCAATAGTAATCTCTTCTTATGCCATCCAAGCATATAATTCTGTTTTTCTCAATTGCTTCTTGTATATAGTCTTTCCCCATTGCTCTTAGTGGTATAGTTTCTCAATGTGATTCCCAGGAAAGTTGGAAATCCTTGGTTATATGGAAGGAATGAACTTCACCGCTCTTTCCCATGCTAGTGTTGCCATTCCTGTGAATTGGAATAACACCAGCATGGGAAAGAAACTGCAGTGTGAACTCTTCCCTTGTAATCATGGATTTCTTGTGTGGTTGAGCAGTCAAGATAATTTGTTCCTTTAATTTAAAGAGAAGGTTGCAACGGATTCTTACCATGTAAGGTATCCAAGAATCCATGTGAGCTAATATGCCTGAGGTCTAGCCCAATGTAGTTAATCTGAAATACTTCATTTTTAACCAGTTTAGTTCAGTGTTGAATAACAGCCAGCCAAATCCCACTGTAAAATTAGTTTAAGCGAAGAACATATAACCTGTTTAGGCGTGGGGAAGTTACTTATGACCTCAGCGATTTCCAGAACATAGCCAGCATCGTGACACCGAATGCTGAGAAAAGCACTTTCAATCTACAATATATTGTATTTTGTAAATTTACCTTTCATTATTTTTCATTGCTTCAGAAGTCTCACTAAAAATTACAGTCTATACAAAATGCTGTCTGCTGACTATCACATGGTGACCAGAAAGGGTCACGCAGTACCTGTTGATTGGCAGGTTCAAATAAAGATCTGTTGCAAAAACTGTCATTTGTCCTTTCACTCATCTAAGCCAGTAGAATAAATTCTTCTGATAGCTCCAACCAGGCCCTGTAATAAAAAACAGCTCCATGGAGTGTTAAAATGCATCTTTAGAGAGTACAGTTTACAGGGCATCAACAGTTTTTGTCATAGGTTAAAACTTTGCTTCTCACTTCCCTTTAACATATCTTGCTGTTTTGAGTTGCTTATTTAATCACCCTGATGTACATGAAAAAAGGTAGGTTAAAGCCACAACTTTCCCATTCAAAAGATTATCAGCTTGAAGCAGTGTGTTTGACCTTGAAAAAGTTGTTTTGAATTTCAAATCAGTTATTCGCATATTACAAGAAAAATAAATCTATAATATCTGCATACAGTAGCTGATACCCGTGCTTCGCTACGAAACTATGTGATATGGCTTGATAAATTGACAAAGCTTGAAAATTAATGAGTAGTTAAAAAGAGGACTGTATTATTTCATTAGAGATGGTAAGCTAAGTTTCTGTTACAGATAAAGACATCATTTGCATAGCATAGACTTTCAATTCATCCCTCAGATGAATTGCTCAGGACCTCCTTGTAAATAACATTCCTGGTTTTGCTGTCTGGCTGGAGGATGACCAGGCTGTCAGGTGAACTGACTCTGAAAGTGACTCTGACTCTGGAACTGACATAGAATTGGCCATGGGAGAAACAGGCAGCTTCCCTTACTTGTGTTTTCCTAATCACATCTGTAAATGTTTTTCTGCATTTTTTGCCTCTTTTCCCTTTAACTGGTGTTACAGTAGAAAGAACAGATTCGTCTGAACTGAGGAGGAAAATAAGGGAGGGGGGAAATCTGTCTCTGCCTACCAGCATCCATTGCTATTCATCTGGCTAGTGTCCTGTTAGTGTGTGAGAGAGTTGAGAGTGTTTCGAAACTCAAACAGTATTTGTTGTGTGAGCAAGAAGGAGACAGGAAGGAGTCTGTGCGTGGCTTAATTCAACTATTCTATAGTAAAGCTGCTTGTTGCTGTGAAAGCAAAAGCGGAACTGAAACTCCTCTGCTTGTGTTTTGCATTTGGATCAGATTTCTTTTCAGGTTGGGAGGGGGGAGTAGAACTCCTTAGCATCAGAGCTTGTTAATAATAATATAAGAAATACTCATGCTCCAATGGTCATTTTGAAAAATCCTTTCTTAGTGAGCACCTAGAAGCCAAGAGGAACATACGTGGCAAATTTCAAGTTTGTAGGCTTTACGGTTCTGGAGATTTTGTGATTAATGTGTGAGTGGTTTTCACTTTTATATACTGTATATAGATAAAGAACTCCTTGTAGTTACGTTTGGTTTTTTTGTCTGTCTGTCTGTCTGTCTGTCTGTCTGTCTGTCTGTCTGTCTGTCTGTCTGTCTGTCTGTCTGTCTGTCTATCTATCTATCTATCTATCTATCTATCTATCTATCTATCTATCTATTTAATTTGTTGCAAGTGTATGAATCTTATCCTTCCAGTACAGTACAGCATTTTTTACCAAAAGAAAAAAAGTTTAAAGAATGCATTTATGGATTTTAAGTGGTTTAGTTTAGTTTAGTTTAGTTTTTAATTTAATAAAAGGAACCGTGGTGGCACATCGGTTAGAATGCAGTATTGCAGGCATTGCCCACAGCCTCACCAGCTCAAGGTTGACTCTGCCTTCCATCATTCCAAGGTCGGTAAAATGAAGACCCAGATTGCTGGGGGCAATAGGCTGACTCTGTAAACTGCTTACAGAGGGCTGCAAGGCGCTATGAAGTGGTATTAGTTTGCCCTTGGATCCTAACCCCAAAAGTACAGCTAGATAGAACAGACTAACTAATGAAATAGAGTCCTGCATGTCTGTCAGGTAGCTCCAGGGTTCATTTAAGATGTTTCTGCTCTTAACTTGGAATTAAAAAATTAGGACAGGAGGCTGAAGCACTTGAAAGGGTTCTAAGTATAAATGGTGAACAGTGTCAACCATGCATGCAAATGTGGCAAGCCGTGGGCAGATAGTCTAGGAAACATAACAGAAACATTCAGGCTACAATTCAAAAGCCAGTTTCCTAGAAATAAAGTCCAAGGAACTCAGTGTGTATTGTATGGTGTTCTTAAGGTCTTATCGTTTAATTCTAGTAGAAGATTTTGTGATATTTTTCTTTTTATGTTGATAGACCATCTATTCTAGATTATCACGAGCTCATCAACTTTTCTTCTTATAATTATTACTAAAAGGTGGGGGGGAAGAGGACGGCTAATGACCAGATGATTGCAAGGAATATAAATCCTTCCATCCTCCACGATTCAATCAGAACTGAAGAAGCTTCTTGGATGAGAAGCAAAACGTCTTCAAGGAAAAACAAAGTCCAATTGCCTTTTGAAAAAGTACATTGGGGAAAGAGGGGATTTTACAACTAATGAATAGAGGAACATATTCTTCTTTTGAGAAACTGGAAAGAAT
Source organism: Diadophis punctatus similis (assembly GCA_023053685.1). Taxonomy (NCBI): domain Eukaryota; kingdom Metazoa; phylum Chordata; class Lepidosauria; order Squamata; family Dipsadidae; genus Diadophis; species Diadophis punctatus. The sequence goes on along the minus strand of JALIGW010000001.1, from coordinate 127,588,705 downwards.
GTTAAAACAAGCTGTCCTTATTAGAACACTATATTTCCTTAGTCAATATTTTCTGAACAGTGCAAATCTCAATTGAGAATAAAAAAAATGGACAAGTTATAGATGTTGCGGTATTTACTTTGTATTTAATGGATTTTGCAATAATAGCATTATTTTGCCCCTGGTTGACTCCAGACAGTCTTTGGTTTTTGTAGCTTGTTCAGTGTTTTTTATATTGGATTAGAAAAGTCAAATTTCTCATGTTAACCACAAATAAAGATTTCTAAAGGTTTCCTCTTCCTCCATGCGTAGTATTCCAACCTGTTCTCCTCCTTTTTTAAAAAAACCCATGTTCTTCAGTAAAAACATTTTAATTTTGTGATATTTTAATGCATCCTGGCTTGCCACCCATTCACAAAATGTTGGATAACCCTAGATTGCTTGCCAGAGATAACCAGTTTATATTTGGGCTGGAGGGGAAAGTAGATTCATTTCTAAATTTTGTACTTTTATTTGTTGTGCATTCCACAGGAGAGAGTGTACAGATAATAGTAGTGGAGATGGTGAGTCTCCTTCCAAAATTCCTCTCTTGATGTTAACCTCTCCCAATCTATCATCATTGACCAGCAATGTGTCAATGATGTCTGTCTTCCATTATGCCATTGATCTTTGCACAAAGCTTCTGATGTTTCTACTGACTCCAGTTATTTCTGGGCACTTGATTTTCCAGACATGTGGCAGGGAGTCAAAAGCCTTCTTTAAATCAATCAAAGCTACATTCAGGTTGGTCTTCCATCTTTTATGTGTTGCCTATTAGGAGCTGATCTTTTGTCTCTCGGCTGTTTGGATGGTTTCCTTTCTGCTCAGATGAAAAGGGTTGTTTTCAATTAGACTTAAAAACCATTGATTCTGTAACCATTCAAAACTCAGATGACACTAAACAAAAGGACTTACAACCCAGGCTCAAAGTTACATCTGTTGTAGTATCCCTGAAGTCATATATGATTATCATCTGGGGATTTGGCTACTGATTCACACTTACAACTGGTCCCCCGTGATCATGAGATCACCATTTGCAATCATCCCTGCCAGCTTCCCCAGAAAGTCAATGGGGAAGCTTGCAGGGAAGATCATGAGCCACTCTCCTGCCAAGAATACTCTCTGAGGTTTCTGGGTGTTGGCTGAAAAGCATCCATGCCAAAATCCAAGATGTGCTGACATTTTGCAGCCAACACCCAGAGACAAGGAACCCAAAATCCAAGTAGGATTTTGGCATGGAGCTTTTTGCAGCATGGGGTATTCACAGCCAGCTTTCTGAAATAGAAATAGAATAGTTGAAAGAAGTGGTCGTATGATGCCTCATTTATTGATTGCTTTATTCAGTGACTGAGATTCTGGTCACAATTGTGGTTGTTCCTAGATCCTGTTGGACTGCATCAGCTACCACACCATTTAGCATTTGAAGTTTGTTAGTAAGCAAGTAATTGACCTGTAATTGCCTGGCACTGCCTCTTTTGTTTCATTATCAGGTAGGTTTTGCAGATGTTAGCCAATCTTCAGTTATAATTGCTGTTGTGCTGTACATCACTTAGTTTGCTTCTTGCAGTAAGGTGTTATTTATTATGGATATTACAGTATTAGCATCTTTTAATACCTGTGCTAGCTGTTGTTTTGTAACAAGCATCAGTATAGGCAACCTTATTGTGTTGTATTTGTGGAGTTATTCTTCATTCAGATACTCTTGTTTTTCAGTTAGAGGACTTTGTTCTTTCTAAGGAGAAGGTAGAGGAGAGGGTGCCTGGTTTGGGAATGAAAATGATCCAATACTGATGCTGATGTCTACTACAGACTGGTTTGTCTGCGCTTCCTCTTGCAAGGCTTTGATTTCTTTGCCTTAGATAGACCTTTGAGATTCTTTCAATTCTATTTCTGTGAACACTTTATTTCATATTGTAAATCAATGTTGATCTGCTAGTTTCTGTTCTGTTATTTCTGATTCTGGGTGTTGTTCTTTCCAGAACTGGTGCAATCTTTTCAGATATCCTCATTTCATTAGACTTGATTTGGAATATCAAATTGTTATTTTGTTTTCAGTCTTTGTGTATTTGTGATAAGTAAGCAGCTTTTCTTCCAGTAGTCCTATAGCTGCTGGTCCTGGTTGCTGAGTTCTGAGGCCTATAGCACATTTGTCACCAGATGTCCAGGAATTCCAACACTTAGAACAGATCTTGTTGAGCAATCTCTTATACTTTAGATGTCCCATATTGTTTATGGGAGAGACTCTCCTTGTCTGCTCCTCAGATGAGAACTCTTCAGTATGGTTGAACCTCTGGCCTAGTTCTCATCTTCCTCAGAGCATGCAAGCCACACCATCACATCGAGGTAGGCCCTTACTGGGCAGCACCTAATTATTATTATTGTTGGCATTATCATTATTTAAATCTTCTACAATTTCATCTTCAAAGTCATCCTCGAGCCCAATGATGCATACATATGATATGATAATTAAATATTAATCTATTTATCTTTTGTCTTTTGGTATCAATTTTACACCTATTTGAGTAGTGAGGTCAACCGAAAAATTCATAAAGTGCTAGGAATCAAAATCACCCCCTGAAATGCTTTTTAAAGTTATTAATTATTTCTTCTGTCTACAGATGATTAACTCAGAGTCTGTTCTGTGTTACGTGCATATGTGAAAAATAGCACAGAAGAGTTAAAAAAATGTTTATTTTCATATTATCAACTTGTTTTTTTCAGCAGCAAATAATATACTGATGATATCCAGGTCTACATCTTAATCCTAACCTGCAGATGATGCTGTTCATGTATTGGTCCAGTATTTGGAAGCTGTTTGGGTCAGACTTTGGGTGAAACAGATTTTGGCTCAATCCTAATGAGATTGAGTGACTGCAGCTCTTTGGACCTCCTGGTTCAGGGATGTCACCATCTTTGATCTTGGATGGGGCTATACTTTACCATTCAAGATTGTTGTATGACTTGGGGTGGGTGGGTGGTCCTTCTGAACGTGCTGTTTATTGCTCAAAGAGCAACTGGAGGTTGTGGCCAGGAGAGCATTTGCACAGATTTGTCTTGTGTGCCAGTTGTGCCTTGTCCTTGATTGGCTGGCTCTTCAGAGAGTTACTGGTCACCTCATGATTAAATTATTGCAATGAACTTTACTCCTTTAAGACCATCTTGAACCAGCTGGTTCAAAATGCAGTGGTGCAGCCAGTAACAAGTGTTCCCTTAGTCACCACTGCTACAAAGCTGCCTTGGCTGCTGGTCAGCTTCAAAGTACAATTTAAGGTGTTGGTTATTATCTATAAAGCCCAGCATGGCATAGAGCCTGGATATCTGAGAGACTGCTTATCTCAAATTGTTTCTGCTTGCCCAGTACTTCCTGGCAGAGTTGGTATGTTCCAGGTCCCTTCATTTAAACTGTGTCATCTTGCGGGACTGAGAAATTGTATCACAACCCCCAACCTCTGCCCCAGTATCCCACAGACATAAGAACAGTGCCCTCTCTCCTAGGCTCTGAAAACATGGTTTTGGTAACAGGCCTGAGTTAATGATTTTTGTTTATCTAGGTTGTCTTGGTTGATTTTTGTTTTCTGTAAGGTTATTTCAGTTTGGCTTAATGCAGGGGTGGGTTCCACTTACCTTCGCCACCAGTTCACATCACAACATTTCACACGCGCACGATCACTACGCTCACACGTGCATCCCCTCATGCAATTCTGCTTCCGCGCATGCTCAGTAGCTATAATCAGCCCGAAACACAGCTGAGGAGCTGATCAGCTGTGCTTTGGGTGAAGGAATAAAGGTAAATATAAACCCGGAGGCGGGCGGGAGGGCCCTTTTTCAAGCAGCAGCAGAGGAAAAAACTTCCAAACAGTAAAAAATTCGAAAAAATTCCCAAAAAAGATGGCGGCGCCAACGGGCCAGCACCGACCAAACCAGATTCGTGACACCATCGTGACATCACCAGCGGGTTGCTACCGGTTCGGGCGATCCGGTCCGAACCGGGAGGAACCCACCCCTGGCTTAATGTCTGTTTGGTTTAATGCTTTCATCTGTTTTTATAGTTGGCGTGGGAATTTCTAGCTTTGAAATAGCATCCAACGTCTATTGAAGCTGGGTAGCTTATAAATTAAATAATAATAATAACCAGAATCAATTATGCTCTAGAAAATTTTAAAAAATTCTGATATATTTGATTTTTTTTCCATTCAGAATCTTCCTTATGACTTCACAGAGCCTAGCCAGGTAGCGTGTGTACAAAATCACTAACGAGACTTTAAAATTAGTTTGATCCTAATGATGGGATTCTCCTATAGGCTTTCCATGTAAAAATGTTACAACTGATGAGCAGTTACAATACTTCTAAGCAGTGGAAAGCAGCAATAAAGCAATATAAATCCTGAAGAATGGCTTATCGTTCCAAATGCACTGTGATTGCAAAACATCATTGCTGCTATATATAAAGGGGAGTACAGCTATTTGAAATTTAGGAGAAGGAGTAGCACCTCATTTACTGTGTTCCTGGTGTGTACAATAATTGATATGTTTTACTAATGAGCCCCTGGTGAGGGAGTTAGCTAAGAAATCTTGCCTCTGGTTGGCATATTGAAAGGGAAAACCGTGTGCCTTGCCAACAGGTTCATTTTGCATTTTGATACTTTCCAAATGAATGAAGCTGTTCAGAAATCATGAGCTATGATTGCAACTTTTGAGAGATTTTTGTTGTTGTTGTTGTTGTTGTTATTGTTGAACTATTACATGACGAGTGAACCACCCGGTCATTAGGCAGAATGAAAAACAGCTTCAGAAGGGAAATCCTGGGACCTTGGATTGAGCCTGATTATATCTATTAATGGCATTATTTTTCATGTTGCGCATACCTTTCATGTAGTCTTTTTATACCGTACTATGCAATGTAGAACACTGCTGATTCCCACTGTGTCAACAATAGGCTTCGAAAGCATGTAAAAATGCAAGTAAAAAAATATGGACCACCTTTGGTGGGAAGGTAATAGCGTTCCGTGTGCCTTCGGTGTTTAGTCATACCAGCCACATGACCACGGAGACATCTTCTGACAGCGCTGACTCTTCGGCTTTGAAATGGAGATGAGCACCGTCTCCTAGAGTCGGAAACGACTAGCACATATGTGCGAGGGGAATCTTTACCTTTACCTTTAACCAAAATGCATTGGATTAGATTTTCAGATTATAACATATATGAGGAGTCTACTACACTTTAAAAAGCAAGCTATTATTTCCCACAGTGTTTAAATCCTTGCGTGAACCTAGCAGACACAACCTGATCAATCTATAATTGTCTAAAACCAAGAGATATAAAACAGAACTGAGAAAGATGTGGTAAGACAGAATTTACTAATATTTCCTGTGCTTCAAAAGGCAACAGTAATTTGCTGTGAAAATCCAGTTTAAACATTAAGTTAATTGCCTTAATTTGGCTTTTCTCCTAATTGCCTCTGACTTGTAAATCTTAAAGCCACAGAAATGAAAATGTATTAATTGCATAAAGAATAATCAAATTAACAGTATTTAATTTTAATTGACCCTGAATTGAATATTAATTGAATTTTAATTGAAACTGAATTAAAGTTTAGTTTTATATGGTTCTACAGTGTCCTTATCCCCACCTAACCCACTCGGTGTGTCATTGACACATCTCTGATGCAGGAAGAAAAAAATGAGACGGAGCATAATAATTCACGGAATAGGGCTTGGTTACTTGTGGGACCACCTGTTCTTCCATATTTCCTGTCTGTCCTGTGTAATCCAGAAGTGTCAGCATAATCCAAATTTAATTGATGATGCCATGCTACCTGATGGGACAGCCTTCTCTGTTGCAGTCTCTGGAATGACCCTTCAAGGCCCCAGAATCAGGGGTGGTCAAACTATGGTTCTTTGAGGACCTGTGGACTTCAACTCCCAGAATTTCTGAGCCAGCCATGCATGCATGGCTAGCTCAGGAATTCTGGGAGTTGAAGTCCATAGGTCCTCAAAGAACCATAGTTTGGCCACCCCTGCCACAGATAATATATTTCCCACCACCAGCTTTATTTAGAAAAGGCTAGATTGGATAGCAGGTCTCTTGTGAGTACAGATAGTCCTTGATTTCCAATCATATTTTAGTGACTGTCCAAAGTTATGACAGCCCTGAAAAAAGTGACTTGTGACTGTTTTTCACACGTATGACCATTGTAGCATCCCCGTGGACATGTGATCAAAATTCGGATGCTTGACAACTGGTTCATATTTATGACACTTGCCCCGGGGTCAAGTGATCGAACTTAAGACAAGTAAAGTCAATGGGGAAGCCATATTCATTTGACCGTGTTACTAATTTAACAACCGCTGTGATTCACTTAACATTTGTCACTTAAAATGGGGCAAAATTCACTTAACTGAGAATTTTAACTTAGCAACACTGTTGGGTTCAGTTGTGCTCCAGGATTACCTCTAGTCTTGTTTGTGAAATGATGGGGGTTTTTTTCTCTCTGAACATTTTTTTTTGTATTGTGTGGCTTGTTTTATTTTAAATTGCATATATTGCACACTGCCCAGATTAACAGGTCAGGCAGCTTATAAATGTAATAAAATAATTAAATACTTCAGGCAAATTTCAACTCTGCTCACTTGTAGGTCATAGACAATTCTGCATGAAACTACAGAAATGGTACTTTTCATAGTTTTACTCTATTAAAAAGGGTTCAGTTTTTGCATTCAGCATGCAATTTTTTTTCTTTTTAGGTTTTTTTTTTTATATTAGCTCCCTCTTTTAGCTGTTAGGTCATTCGTTTGGATGAATATATGATGAATACACCCACGTAACACCCATACTCTGCCAGCTGCATTGGTTGCCCATTGGTCTCCGGGTGCAATTCAAGGTGTTGATCATCATCTTTAAAGCCCTTCATGGCTTAGGACCAGGTTACCTCCGGGACCGCATCCTGCCTCATACTTCCCTTCGACGAGTTAGGTCCCACGGAGTGGGTCTCCTCCGGGTCCCGTCAGCCAAACAATGCCGGTTGGCGGGGCCTAGGGGGAGGGCCTTCTCTGTAGGGGCCCCTGTTCTCTGGAACCAACTACCCCAGAGATCCGAATTATCCCCACCTTGCTGGCCTTCCGAAAAGCCATTAAGACATGGCTCTTCCTGCAGGCGGGGTGATTTTGAGACAACTTTCCCCCATGTATGCATGGTTTTGTATGTTTTTTTAAACTCTTTTTAAATTGTTTTTAATAATTTTATTGTTTAGTTGTTCCTTAAAATGTTGTACGCCGCCCTGAGTCCTCAGGGAGTAGGGCGGCATAGAAGAACACTAAAATAAATAAATAAATAAATAAAATAATAAATAAATAAAATAATAAATAAATAAATAAACAGAGTTAAGAAATAAACCTCATAAAATATTTTTACATTGGTTTATCCAGTAGCACCCCATTCTGTATCCATGCTTTTATTTAAAGGATAACTAAAACATTCCTAAAATTAAACAATATTTTATAGATTTTTCAAACAATGTTCCTTGTAATCTTTGTTCATTTTCAACCAAGTCAAAAGAATATTCCATTGAATTAATGTCAAAATAAAATATTTTCAGTCACAAATTACTTTCATTTTACTTGATTTTGCACAATGAATCTTCCTTGGGAGGCATGGACTTCGATGGTCAAGAAAATGTCTTTTCTCTAAAGGTCGTATCCACCTGGATGATTGCTTTTTTTTTATTAAATGTGTCTCTGAAGAGTCGCAATATTGATAAGACTCTAATATTAAGTGTTGAGGCAGGGGGGTTGTTTTGCCAAGAAGCATCTGAGGCATTGTTGGTATTCCACAACGATTACAAGATTTGCTTCCCAAAGCAATTGTATTCTTTGCTGTTTCCAAAGCAATTGCTCTCCTAACGTTCTGGAACATAGCATGAAATCTATTATTAGAATAGACATTTTCTATTGATTTGCTATGAAACATGATTCTGATATAACTCTGCAGTTCTACAGTTACAGCTTTGAGTTATCATACATGAAAATGAATTAATTTTCCATGTCATTCTTACCTTTCAGCTAAAAAGAAGTAATGTTTTTCTTTAACCTGACAAATTGGGTTGGATCGTACTGAGAATTTTTATCAGTAGAGCAGCATTCTAATATCATTTATTTTGACTTAACGAGGTTATGTTGGGATGAAATGAACAGTAAAATATTGTACAAATTTCCCCAGAATTGAGACAGTTAGCTTTGGTAGGCTCCTCTAAAAGTCAGCATTCATATAATTGTGGTTATAGCTTTGTTTGTGGAGCTTTGCTTGTATGATTACAATTTGTCTTGTTATTCCGGTTAGATATATGACTTCATTTCATGAATAAGCAATGAAAGCATACACATAGCTTTGGGGTATATCTGATAATTCTGAGGTTTTTCTGTTTTACAGTTAGCTAGAACCATATGTGTAATTGAAAGTACGGGGTTATAGGAATCAATTCTCAGACGAGATGGCTACACAGTTTGATGAGAAATACATTAGGATTCAACTGTGATATATGTTATACTTAAATGGCCTAGTATAGGGGTAGGCAAAGTTGGCTCTTCTATGACTCATGGACTTCAACTCCCAGACTTTCTGAGCCAATCATGCTAACTCAGGAATTCTGGGAGTTGAAGTCCATGAGTCATAGAAGAGCCAACTTTGCCTACCCCTGGCCTAGTATAACTTCATGACACATTTACTTCGCCCTCATTTTGTCATAATTTTGATTGTCTTCCTCTTTTGATTTGAAACATCTTTTACCGATACATCATAACCGACACCCAACTCTGCTGAACATTTACGCATGTGCTGGTTCTTCACCATAGAAATAAAATAACATTCTGTGGCAGTGGTGGGCGAATTGCTAATGTTTTTTTTTCTCTTAAAGATATATGCGCGTGCATACATTCATGACAATGAATGTACCTAGATGAGGAACATTTATACAGTACATGACTTGAGGCAGCTGGAACAATGTTCTTTCATCAGAATGTTTCCTTTCATTGTTTATTCCCACACCTTCATATGCATTATGTGTATATAGGATATCCGTGTTGATCAAGTGTTAGCTTTTGTTTGGGCAAATAAAAGATTTTCACTTCTGTTGTTTCTGCCCAGTTCCACTTTGTTTATATATTTATAATCATGTTCACAATTCTGAATCCATTATCACAATAGCTGAGAATAAATAACATCTGCATATGTGTTTAAAACGATGGCCTTCTGTTGTGTATCACTTCATCGTAAAAGCAAAGAAAACTCTCAAAAGTCTCTACAAAGAAACCATACCTGTGGTCCCTTCCAAAATATTAAGTGAAGTTCAGGGGCAGGAAAAATCACCCACCCTGGGCCAACAAAAGATCACCTCCGCATTTGAACATAGGAAGCAGTATTAGTAGACATTCCTTAGCGCAATATATTCTTTCCCTGCTCTTCAGAAACATTGGTATAGCTTCTTCCATCATCCATAGCTCAATCCTTTTAACTGGGATTGAATTTGAAGTTCATTGAACTGAAGGGATCTCTTTAAAATGCACAAAACAGCTTCCTTCAATAAACACTTATCTACTATACCAGTGTTCAAAGGGATTAGGCCTAACTATGGTGATAGGAACAATGGTGGAGAATGGATCATCCAATGCAAACAAAATAACTTCTCATCAAAAGCGTAGTCGGGAAGTGTAAGTCTACCATGCCTGCACACATCACCCTTGTACGTGTTTGACTAATCAGTCATTAGAGAATAAATATTACTTGATTTGGTTAAATATTTTACTGAGGGCTAAATGCCTCTTGCTCTGAAAGCAAAATCTAATCGGGACTTATCCAACAATGAAAACCATTATCCAGTGATCACATTCTAATCTGCTGAAATTACTTACATATTATGAGGAGTGTTAATGTTCGGTAATGTTCATTGACAATGGTCTCTCTCCACCCCAGCAATTCCTGTGCTCTCTTTTCACATTAATAAGGCCACCTTGCTGCTTAATAGTCTCTTCCTCAAGCAGGTCCTGGGGAAAGGGAGGAGGGATTTGTGACATTTGTGGGAAAAGATACTTTAGAGCAGGGGTGTCAAACTCAATTTCATTGAGGGCCGCATCAGGGTTGGGTTTGACCTCAGGGGGCTGGGATGGGTGTGGCCAGGGTGGGCGTGGCCAGCTCAACATCACTCATGTCGGGGGGCACCTGTGGTGGCCTGAGCACTCTGCCAGCAAAAATGAGTTCCCAAGCTACGTTTCTGGCTCTGACGGCCTCCTGCAACCCTCTGCCAGCGAAACCTGAACTCCATTTTCGCAGGCAGAGGAACTGCGGGCCGGTCCCTTGCTGTTTCCAGGGTGGCCCCGCGAGCGAGATCTAAGCACCCTGCGGGCCAGATTCGCCTGCGGGCCTTGATTTTGACACCCCTGCTTCCTCAAATAGACAAGGATATGGTGATCAGACAGTCAAGAACTTTACATTTATTACCTCTCTCTATGGTCAAATAAAATATTTTTGCAGTATAAGCGGGCAATGGTTTTACTTTTATCTATAAAGATAAAAGAATATTTTAAAATCAACCTTGCTGATAAACCCGTGATGGTGAACTTATGGCACGCGTGCCACAGGTGGCACGTGGAGCCATATCTGCGGGCACGCGAGCTGTTGCCCTAGCTCAGCTCCAGCGCACATGCGTGTGCCAGGCATCTGATTTTCAACTGGCCCCGCCCAGCCGCCCTTCACCTCCCCTCCCAGGAGTCTCCACATGGCCCATTGTGGATGCCAGGTAAGCACAGGGCTCATGCGGAGTCTCTGGGATGGCATTTTTGGCCTCCTGGGGGGGGGCAAGGGAGGCCGTTTTTGCCCTCCCCAGGCTCCAAGAAAGCCTCTGGAGCCTGGGGAGGGCAAAAAACGGGCCTACCGGACCCACTGGAAGTCGAGAAATGAGCTGTTTATGGCCTCTGGAGGCCTTCCGGGCGTGGGAGAGATCGTTTTCACCCTCCCTAGGCTTCAGGGACCCAAAATGGGGTGGGGGGTAATGCATACATGCACGCATGCACGCATGCACGGGGGGTCGCCCGTGCATGTGCAGGGGGGCAGGGCATATGGGGGGATTGAATTATGGGTGTGGGCACTGGTGCATGCACCATAGCGCGCACGTGTGCGCTTTCGGCACCCGAGGGTAAAAAGGTTCGCCCTCACTGTGATAGACTAATACATTCTGAAGGACCCTCAAAGGCTCTGAAGTATTTTCCTGTTTGCAGGCTGGAGCTCCCAACAAAGCCGTAAGTGCAGTTTGAATGTCTGCAATCTGAAACAACTGAACTCTTCCATTTTCCCATGAGGTGACATAGCAATCTGATAATAAAAACACATTGACCTCTGGAATCCTTGGTGGTCTCTGAACTTGGATGTTTGCTTGCAGACATTTCTTTACCTGATCAGGTAGCACCATCAGTGCACTGATATTATAAGTTGGACAATGAAACATCCATAAGCAAACTAGGTAGCATTGACGATGTTACCTAGTTGGGGGATGAAATATCTGCAAGTAAACAAGGTAGCACTGATAATGTTACCTAACAGGATAATAAAACATCTGCAAGCAAACTAGATAGCACAGATGAGGTTACCTAGTTGGGTAATGAAATGTTTGCAAGCAAACAACCAAGCTCAGAGAGCAGCAAGGATGCCACAGTTCAACCCTGACTACACTTATTCTCTTCTATTGGAACATAGAGCTCTGCTATTTTCCTTAGTTAAAATTAATTCTTGAGAATGGTTGATTTCAGATTTTTTTTCTAATTCAAGAAGAAAAATTAAAAAGGATAATGTGCTTGAGTTTTAAAAAAAATACCATCATCGTCTACGCACAGTTGATTGGGGAAGGCATTTACAAAAGCTTTATTAACTTTACTGATTTATTTTCTTCAAGAGCTGACAATAACCATTCAAATATACTCAGCAATGAAATGTAAGTGTGTGACTCATGCCCGGACTATTGAGACTATGTGAAATGCATTTGCTTCAGTTGTAATATCTTCACAATGTGCACAAACAAAAACTTTGGTTTTGGTTTTGAATAAATATGGGGTGTGGTAGGAAATATCTTGGTGGTCTTCTCCCCAACTTAATGCTAACATTTTTCTTGGCTTAAATTCTTTGATCCTTCAATGAAATGATACCAACCAGCTCCATGATGATGTTTGTGTCTAGTAATTAGATGAGAAAGTGAGAAGTAGAGTTATTAGATGCTGAATGCCATGTAAAATAAATACGTTAGTATTTATTACAGTACAGCATTGGTACTAGATCTGTTTCCTAACTTGATTCAGACACTGTCTTTATATTTTATCTATCTGGTGTCATTGTTTCTGGAGTTAAAATCAAATCAATATTTTAACCTAAAACGAGACTGCAATTCTCTTCTTAGATGTCATTGCCCTAGTTTCAGCTCCTAAATCCTTCTAACAAAGATGAAAGGGCATCCATAACTTCTTCTAATGAAGCTTATTGAGATTGTCATAATGACCCAGTCAAACTTGACATCATAAATCTGTGCTCAGAAGTCATCATTTGTTCGCTATTTATGCCAACAAAAGGTACTTATTAGAAGAGAGGATATTTTATAATTTACTGTAAGAAGCAGTCAGATATTGCTCATTGTCTAAGAAACTGAAAATAGATTGTGCTTACATGACCTGTCATGGTCTCAAGTTATCATGTCAATAAAATGGAATGGAGCATCCTTTTCAGATTTATAATAAATCATCCAAACATGCTAATAGGTTTTGATACATTATTAGTTATTTAATCCTGGAGTATGGATGTATTATATGTATGAAGGAGTTAAGCAGAATGGTGCGGTAGCCTAGAGGTGGAGCTCTCACCTCACAATCAGGAGGCTGTGAGTTCGATCCTAGGTAGAGGCAGATATTTCTCTCTCTGGGCAAAATGAGAATATATCTGCTGAACAACACTCTGCATTGGTGACAGGAAGAGCATCCGGCCATTAAATGCTCTGCTAGCTCCATTCAGTTGCCCAGACTCCGCCCTGCAAGGGATTATGGGGTCATTAAATGATGATGTTATGTATGAAGGAGTTATTGAGAAAAGATGAAGAGAAAAAATTTAAAAATCAGCTTTTAGGACACTACTAAAAATGAATAAATGTCAAGAGTTTTAAAAGCAAAAACAAGGTTTATGAGGTTAGCATATTTGATTCAGATTTTTTTCCTAGTAACTTTTAATGTGATTTTCTTGACTAGGACTGAATGACAAGGCTTTAAGGATTTGTTTATAGATAAGACATGGAAAAAAGATTTTTTGTTGCTGGGGTATTTTTAGAGAACGTGATAAACCACAGCGTTAAAATTGAAGGAAAGTGTGATACCTTCAAAGGAATTTCTGAGAAGAAATGATAAGAAAATTATAAGAAATTAATTTGTGGAACATTATTTTTAAAGATCAAGATTTTCAATATATTGTTGTTTCTGGTAGCTTTCAACAAAACTTTTCTTGATTAAGTTTGAATGATGAAGTTTAAAATATTTGTTTAGAGATATAAGACAGATATTTTTGTTGTTGTATTCTTAAAGAAAATGATAAGTTACTGCATAAAGAAAAGGAATATAAAATTGATTTATTTGTTTAAGGTTAAAATTTACATTTATTTCTGGTAATTCTTAATGGACGTTTGCTAATTAAGATTGAATGAAGAAGCTTTCTTGTTTGCTAACATATAAATGATGAGATGTAGAATGACAAATTTTTTGATCTAAATGTTGGAGAAGGTGATAAGTTACTGAATTTTTTTGTACTTGTACTGATGATGTGGAAGCCTTTTTTCTTTATATTTTCCCCTCCCCCACTTTTTCTTTACCTCTGCTTTTTTCTAACACAAACATCTTGTTTTCATTTTTTAACTTCATATTTTTAAATTTCAGAAAAAAATATTATTAAATAAATCCTGGATTGTGGTTTTTTTCTGTGTATAGGAAGTTTTTTTGAAAAGCTATGTAGTTAAAATCGATTGTTATAGCCATCCAAAGTATCAGTCGGGTCAGTTTGATGCTGAAGCATAATTGTTTTCAGTCTATCCCTTTATGGATTTCATCTTACATTCATTTTCCCCACAGTCTTCATCTTGAATAACTATCACTCCTCCTCCTTTATCAATCAATTAGGCATAATTTTGTTAGTAAGACAAAGTATCTGCACAATGGGAATTGATGCTGTCTTCTATTACAATTTGCTAAATTTAGTTTGCAATATTTAAAAATACTTGGGTTGATTCATAAGCTCAAATAAATAGTTTGTGCTCTTGTTCAGCATAATTACTTCTATTAACTGTCAGAACATGACATTTCATATTAGTACACTGCGATACTAAGAAAAATACTGGTGGAGTTGATAAGGGAGATAAATATGCTACTTCCCTGCATGAAACACCAGTGCAGAAGGATATTCATTAATTGTTGGTCGTCTTCTGTCTGGTGGATTCAATTTCACATGGAGTCAAAACACTAAGGCATTTCTCTCACCTCTCTCTTGCCCTTTCTGCACCTACTAGCAATGTTAAAGTTACTAAGTGTTTTAAAGTGTTTGAACTCTGTAAACCGCTTAGAGAGGGCTGTAAAGCACTATGAAGCGGTATATAAGTCTAAGTGCTATTGCTATTGCTATTAAAGATCAAGAGCTGAGGAAAAAGAGTTGGACCATAATGTTCTGGCACACTATTACTGAATTTATTTATCCATTTGCATGGCGATGGGCTTAGGAGATACAAGGCTTGTACTGATTCCATGCATTTAAAATACGACTTCTGCAATAGAGTAGTAAATGTCTGGAACACTTTACCTGATCCTGTTGTTAGTTTCTCTAACCCCCATACCTTTTACCTTAAACTGTCTACTGTGGACCTTACACGTTTCTTAAGAGGTCCCTAAGGGGGCGTGCATAAGCGCACCAGCGTGCCTACCGTCCCTGTCCTACTGTACCCATTTGTATGTACTTGTTTTATGTGTTTATGGCTATGTTTTGCTTCTTTATATCCATTTATATGTGCCATTTTTTCATGTGTCCTGTTTCCTTGCACTTGTTGACAAATAAATAAATAAATAAATAAATAAATAAATAAATAAATAAATAAATAAATAAATAAATAAATAAATAAATAAATAAAATTTACATGTACCTCAAACACTCTCCCCATTCCTTTGTTTAGACAGGTGCTGGAAATATATACAGGCCGTTTCTCCATTGCAGCATATTGTCAAATTTTGGCCTCCCTGTCTTCTATTGTCAGCAACATTTCTCTTTTCCAATATTGTGCCAAATTGATTCTTGCTGCCATCAACATATATCTCAATAAACTATGTTATTTTTTTCCATTTATACTCCCTGGATCATTCTAATAAAAATGTTTGCATTTTCAATTCAGATTTTATTACCAAATTTCACTGAATGTTTTGTTCCATTTCTTTTTAGAACTTGATTTTTTTTCTATAATATTATATATGATACAATGTTCCTTCTTTATTATGGCATTTCCACCTTTAGTTTTTATAACATTTGTCCATCTTAGCAATTGCTGATACAGAATCTTATACTATCTATAAAATATTTCATGCTAATTTTCTCTTAAATTATACTTTTGAGTAAATACAAGTTTTTTCATAGCTGATCTCATTGATCCATTTCCTACTTTAAAATATTGCATCCATTTTATCATACAGTTTTTAAAATTGATCTGTCTTTGGGTTGTTTTTCAGTAATAATTTATCGATGTAATCTTATATCTTATTTTGTTTTCTTATAAATATTTCAAATTCTGTCATCCTTCTCAAAGTCCCTCCTTATTCTTTAAGATTGCTTTTTACCTTTCCGGTAATTTGCAAATAAGTCAGCCATGGTAGATTCCTTCCTTCATGGAGCAATGTCTTTAATCTGTTTCCTGGATAAAAAATATTGGCATATGTGATTAAAACCTTTCTTACTGTAGAATCTTTCTTTCTGTAGTAATCCTTAGAGCAAAAAGTATTTGATGATGATGCCAACAATGATGTCAGCAGACTTAACCTTGCCTTTAAAATATTCCCTATTTTTAACAAATTTTGTCTTGTTTTATTGTTTCTTTTTACCATAGGTAAGTTTAAGATTAAAAAACAGTGATCTACCCAGAGGCGGGCTCCTAATTTTTTTACTACCACTCTGTGGGCGTGGCTTATTTTGTGGGTGTGGCTTGCCAACCATGTGATTGGGTGGGCATGGCTTGCCAGCCATGTGACCGGGTGGGCGTGGCTTCTCGGATTGCTGAAGGGAGGGGAACTGAGATAGGTCCTGCCGCCCATTTCTCCTCCCCTCAGCAGCTCGAGAAGCCTCAAACATGCGAAAATGCCTGGGATCATCACCGCGCGTTCGTGGCTTCTCGAACTGCTGAAGGGAGGGGAATGGAGATAGCTCCTGCCGCCTGTTCTTTCAGCATCTCACGTGCCCCCTCAGCCATCCTCCCCTGCTTGGACTCACTGTGGGGTAGGAAGGCAGCACATGCACAGTGCCGGAAGCTCGGCTTCTGGGCATGCACAGAAGAAATTTTTTAAAAAAATTTAATTTTTTTTTTAAAAAATGGTGGCACCCAGGCACCAGCAACTGACCGCACCGGTACTGTGACATCACCAGCGGGCTACTACCGGTGCTATAGAGTGGACCGCACCTGTAGGAACCTACCACTGGATCTACCTCTTTCTTTTGAATGTTGCAATATTGTGGATTTTCCTCTTTGTTTCTTCCTATATAAATCTTGTAATTGTTTTTTAACAGTCCTGCAAATTTTTGTTTGGAATACAGGACTTTTGCTGAGATATGTAGATAGGGTTAATTTGTGAATATGCATATACCTATCTTAATACAGGAAATAAAACCAGGAGCTATTTACAGAAATTTCTTCTGTGTACAGAAGACGTACACTTGTAGGATGACTGTAAGTACCAGATGATGCGTGTAGGTGGATAGTTAGATTTGGCTTTCAGTATAGTCACAAAGAATGAAAAGATCTTTCAGACTGCTTTATTCACTTTAATCATTAAGTTAAAAATTAAAAGTAGTGCTTATTTAGTTAATCTATCAAATCTGTTCAGTAGCAAGGGAGGAAAATGCAATGGAAACCAAACAGTAAGTGGCAGAACCAGAGGTGGGCTGCTACTGGTTCACACCGGTTCTCCTGAACCGGATGGTAATTTTCTGAGCAGTTCAGAGAACTGGTTGTTGGAAGAAATCTTTTCCCACTTTACAGGGCTAATCCTGCAAGGAACGCAGGAAAGAAAGATTCTAGTGTGCCTGTATTTCTAGCCTAATCCTTACCTGAATTGCCGCCCCTGCTGCTTTAAGTGTTTTCAGAAACTACCTGGCCTTTCTGTCTGTAGCTGAGCTTCTCTGGAGTTCCATTTTCCTTAAATCTGGATGATTACCTTAGGATATCTTGTGAGGTGAGTGAGACCAGCTGGTATCTTTAAGTGGTGCAAATGGATCTAATGATTGCTTCTCCTGTGTGCTTTGTCAGTTCACTGAGCACAGGAGTCTCTTGTCTATGGGGATTCTTCAGTCATCCAGGTCATGGTTGTCCCAAAGGTTCTTTTTTCAAGAGGCAACTGGACTTTCTTGGTTTCCAGAAAGTTCAGTTGCCTCTTGAAAAAGCACCTTTGGGACATGAGTCTCTTGCATTGCTTCGGAGTGGGCAAGGCACATGATTGCTCACTGATAATAAGTGGATCCTCCTTCCAATTTGTTTTAGTTTTCTCTCATAATAATATGGCATAGTAACATGACACCGATTGTAGAAAGTTAGCACCCACCCCTCTCCTAGAAGAATGAAATATATTTAGAAATATTAAAAAGGAAGAATATATTTTCCTGAATGAGATATGGAGAAACATGTTTTCTTAGAGGGAGAAAGCATCCCCCACCTTCCTTAATAGCCCACAGAATATGTCAGCACTTAAGCTATAAAGAGATAGATAGCTATATTTATAGGCAAAAATTCCCTGCTGCAAGGTCTGAACAAAGGCAGAATGGGATTAGCCCTCACTCAAGATGTTCATTTGTTAGTCTCTTTAGCTCGGCATTTTGTAGCCCAAATATGCCCACCCACTTTCTGGAGAGCTTAAATGACCTCTCTGCTAAAGGGTTTCACTTTATGAGCAAGAGTAACTTGGCTGCTGATAGTTGTCCTTGTATTTTAACTATTTTAATTCCTCAATGTGCTCTGGCAACCTGCCTGATTTGTACTTCCGGGTTGCAGGTATTGCTGAGGAAAAGGAAGGTATTTAGACAGAATGGTTTAGGTTTCCATGACGGCTGTGACTCATTGATCTTCAGTGTGTATTCCCCCATTTCTAATGTAATGACTGGTATTTAGGGCAGCTTTTTGCAAGCAAAGAAGCTTTTTGTATTTTTGTACAGGTAATCCTTGATTTACAACAGTTCATTTAGTGACCATTCAAAGTTACAAGAGCACTAGAAAAAGTGACTTATGACCATTTTTCACACTTACGACTGTTGCAGCATCCCCACGGTCATGAGAGGGCAGGTGAGGCGAATGCCCCTCGACGACAGTGATATTGAGTTGGCCACGCCCACCCAGCCAGTCATTAGGGCAGAGAACCAGTTGTTAAAAAATTTGCAGCCCACTACTGGGCAGAACAATTTTGGTAACAAATAACTGTGTAACGTCAGTATTTTAGGAAAACTTTGTTTGGTAAAGGCCACAAAGTAAGAAAATATTAAATTTAGTCTGGGTGTTCAGAAAAGAATAATAATAATATAAAGTAAAATTTAGTGTAATAGGTAACAAAGATACATAAAAAGGTTGCTTACCAAGGCTAAAGAACTACCAAATATCAATCAGTGTCACAACTTACATCTTGTTAGGTTCTCTTGAAGATAATTAAGACTTAGGACACAATTGAGCCCAACATTTCTATTGTTAAGCAAGACAGTTGTTAAGTGAATCACTCCAGCCATTAAGTTAGTAACACAGTTGTTAAGTGAATCTGGCTTTCCACTGACTTTGCTTGTCAGAAGGTCTCAATGGGATCATATGACCCCATGACACAGCAACCATCATAAGTATGAGTCAGTTGCCAAACATCTGAATTTTGGTCATGTGACCATGGAAACGTTGCAACGGTCATAAGTGTGAAAAACAATCATAAATCACTTTTTTCAGTGTTGTTGTAACTTCAAACAGTCACTAAATGAATGGTTGTAAATTGAGGACTACCTGTAATCTGGATTAGTTTGGTTGTGTTTATTTTATAGCATTAAAGTCTACATTTACCACTACTTCTTATTTCCTCCTTTACTATATAGATATCACATGATTCGATAATATTCTGGGTTCTGAGTACCAAACCTTCCTTAATTGAAATAATGGTAATGGAAATGAAACTTTTGTATTTTCAAACCAAAGATCCTTCGCTATATGTTCATTAATTGAACTGAGCTTGCTTCAGCAGAATTTTTTGGGGGGAGGATCTGAACTCAAGAGACCAGAGGCTTTTTAATTAATTAAAGTTCTAAATTTCTCTTTGGATATCTTACTATCTCAGTCATCCTTTAAAATATCTGATTATACTTTTTCTTAAACCAACTACTAAAGGAACTAATAGTAAGATTACAATAAGGGCAATTCCCAGCATGTTTCGACACTTCTATTGCCAAGAATTCCCTCTTCCCCAATATTTGGTTTCATTTTCTCCAAACTAATGAAACAACTAATTCCAGTTATTTTAGCATGAAAACCCAGATTCCCTTGGCCTCCTAAGTTTGATTATTTAGCATTTTAATTCTGTTTGCCTAATGTCAGCAAGTATAGTAAGTAGTAAACCATCTAAATTTATACTACTGCCTTTCCAAAGAGTTAGCATTACTGGCAATGTTATGGAATTATTCACTGTTAAGGAACTGAATAATGTTCAGACCTCAGTGATGGTGAGGTCATTATAAATTTCCAGATTTACTGTTTCTGTACTAGGAATCATGTAGCACAAACTGTTACAGGACACTGAGGTAACTTGTTCCTTCAAGTAAGCATTTACAAATTGTAATAAATGAGCACACACAGTTTTCCTTGTTTTAGGCCCTGTCCTGCTTAAATAGCAATAGCCTCAAACAAAGGACTTCAGCTCAGTTCTCTCAGTCTTATACTTCAGTACAATATGGCAATCCACGTGTCAATTTATAGTGGGAGATGCAGTAGAGCAGGGGTCCCCAACCCCCAGTCCATGGATTGGCACCAGGCCGTGGCATGCCAGAAACTGGTCGGCGCAAAGAAGCAAAGCCTCATCCGCGGGATGCAGGCAGCACATGAAACCACACCCCCTCCAGTCCACAGAAAAGCCTCTCTCCACGGAACCGGTCCCTGGTGCCTAAAAGGTTGAGGGCTGCTGTAGTAGAGACCCAGTTTGGCATAGTGGTTAAGGTGCTGGCCTAGAAATCAAGAGACCTGAGTTCTAGTCTCACCTTAGGCATAAAAGCCAGCTGGTTGGCTTTGGGCCAATCACTCTCTCTCAGCTCACTCCCCCTCACAGGGTTGTTATTATTGGGGAAAAAGAGGAAGAGGAGGAAGAAATATTATGTATGTTCACCACCTTGAGTTACTTATAAAGTAATAAAGGCCAGATAGAAATAAAAAATAGTTGGATACAGTCTGACTCAGCCCTGTTTCATAATATTGAGTCTGTTTTTAGGAAGAAACTGACATGCAGTAATATAATTATGGATTTGGATCCAGAGATAGAATTTAACTCGTGCGGTGATGTTCAGTAGTGTCAGCATTTTTATTAACTCCTTACTGCTGATTGGGGTAGCTCAAAACATTTTGAATTCAAAAATGCCTCTTTTCAAGTGCAAAACTCAACTGGTAACTGTCATTGTAGTAGGATAAGCAAATGCTAGAGGCATCTACTTCAGTTCCTTTCTATGGCTGGAAAGGAGCCACAAGAATCAGTTTTCCAGTTCTAGCTATGTAACATCACACAGGCTCACATCAAGCTTGGTGTGCAACTGCATCAATCCACAAATTATTTTACATTGGATGCATGCCCAAAATATGGTCAGTCCACTAAATCATTGAATCATAAAGTTGGAAGGAGCCATTTAGGGCACCGAATCCAACCTTCTGTTCAATATAGTACAGAATCCAAACTAAATCACCCCAGACATATGCCTCTCTAGCCATAGAAAGAGAACATGGGCAGTGAAAGGAAGCCTCTCTGGCTAATTGGTTTCATTTTCAAGCTGCTCTTATGGTTAGAATTTTAGTTTATTTTATCTTCAATCCAAATATGTCTTTTTTTTTCACTTTAATTCATTATTTTGTGTCACTCTGGAACAACTAAAAACAATTCTTTAAGTTACTATTGCAATTTTAGGCTGTCCAACTCCAAAACTATTTTGGGCAACTTACAATGAAATAAGATTAAAAATAACACAAGCAAAAAAAAATATGCAGTTGACGGAAGACTGACACTTAACCTCCCAAAAATACTTAAAGCAAAACAAAATAGAGCAGTTTGTGATTTGTTTTTCCAATATGTGAAGGGTGTTACCATATTCCTCCATCTCAGTTGTCTTTTTTCAAGTCCAAACATACCCAGCCCATTTAATCTCACTTCATAAGACCTAGTGCACAATTCCAGTGCATCGTAACAATAGCAATAGCACTTAGACTTATATACCACTTCACAGTGCTTTACAGCCCTCTCTAAGCGGTTTACAGAGTTAGTATATTTCTCCCAACAATCTGGGTCCTCATTTTACCGACCTGGGAAGGATAGAAGGCTGAGTCAACCTTGAGGCCCATCAAGATCAAACTCCAGACTGTGGGCAGAGTTTTGTCTGCAATACTACATTCTAACCACTGCGCCACCAGGGTTCTTTAATCATCCTCATTTCAATCTAAGAAGTGATCCTCAAATTAACAGGCAACCCCAACTCTGGTTTGGTAGGGAGTGTATCTCAGCTAGAACACAAGTAATTCTGGCTTACAAAAATATTCAAAAGCTCATTGCTCTTATCTAAATATTTTTGAATTTCTTTGAATCCTTCCTAAAGTGTGGTGCTCAGAACTAGACAGAGCCCTGAAGAAGGGATCTCACCCACCTTGAGAATTACTTGCTTTGATTTGGAAATTAGATTGCCTTTTTATAGCCACATGATACTGCTAGCTTCTATTCAATTTGCAATTAATCGATAAAGCCGAGATGTCTTTCAAAGTACTGTTACCAAGCCAGATATCCACCACACTATACCTGTGCATTTGATTATTGCTTCCTAAATGAGTGAACTTTGCACTTGTCCCTGTTAAATTTAATTTCAGCCCACTCTCAACCCCATTAAGATCATTTTACTGTATTTCTGTCTTCTATAGCAGGGGTCATCAACCCACAGACTCTGGCCCACCTCCGGGCCTTGAGCCATTCGGAACCAGGCTGCAGAAGTGGCGAGCACATGCACACGTACATGTGCTCTATTTATGCGAGCGGGAGCACATGTGCCCGCTGTTCACGCAAATGGATCTGTGTACATGACTGCCACTTGTGCAGAACCATTCCCTCTCCCACCCACCCCCACCGGTCCGCAAAGCCAAAAAACTTGGGGAACTCTGTTCTATAGTATTCGATGTCTGCAAATTTGATAAGCATTTTCTTTATTGTCATTCATAAACATTGAAAAGGAGAAGACTATGGCTGACCCTTATGTTACACCCTTTCTCCCTTATTACCTCTGTCCAATTAGATGGAGGTCCGTTGATGAGCATTGTCTGAGTTATAACTCTCTAGCCAGCTATATATCTATTAATTGCCATACTATCCACTCCAATTTAAATGGCTTGCTAAAAATAATTTCATGGTGTAGTTTATCAAATGTTTTGTTGGAATCAAAAAGTAATAAAAATGGGATGTCTTTTTCGCAAGCTTTGTTTTTAGCAAATTCATAGTGACTTCTGGCAATAACTGCACTGTGTGTCTAGATACTTACACAAAGATCTTTTTATGACTTGCTCTAGAATTCCCAGATATTATTGTCAGACTGATTGATTTGTAATTCTCTGGAGCCTCCTTTTCTCCTCTTTTGAAGTTGTGGACAACATTTTGCCTCCTCCAATCATCTGGCACTTTGCCAGTCCTCCGGGATTTTTCAAATGTAGTTTGACCATTGGGTAATTTATCTTTGTATGCAGTTCTTCAGATAAATCTCATCCATTGATTACCATGAGCCAAGGATAGCTGATTCTCTTGTCCTGTTCTTTACCTACTGAAAGGGAAATTGGTCGGCAAGACAAATTAGGACTTTCCTGCAGGGATAATGCCTAACAGATTTGTCTCCTAACACCTAAAACCTTGGTGCCTCTTTGAAACAACTACAATTACAGAAAGGATCCATTGAATCAGCATCCTTAAATCCAGATTAGCAATCTGGATTTTAGAGGCTCAGTGTAGATGAACGTATATAGCCGTGATGGCGAACCTATGGCACACGTGCCCGAAGTGCCACATGGAGCCATGTCGCCTGGCACGTGTGGTGTCACCCGTTCCTCTTCCGGGTTTCTGGCACACATGCGCGCATGATGATCAGTTGGCCTTTGTGCGTGCGGCAGTGCCGGAAACTGGAAGAGTTGGTCTTCCGTTTTGCAACGTGAACATGCGCACTGACCAGCTGATTGTTGCACACACATGCGCGCCAGTAACTGGAAGACTAGCTGGCCGGCACACATGCATGCGCCAGAAACCGGAAGTTCATTTTCCAGCACGCACATGCCCCCTGGGAAGCTCCTCTTCTGGGTTGCGGCCCAGACGAGCACGCTAAGTGCACGCACGCTCCCTTTTCGGCATTTGATGCCGAAAAGGTTCGCCATCGCTGGTATATAGGATGGGAAAAGGGAGCAAGAATAATTTAGTCTGAGTTGCTGAATTACATTCCAATATTACCATCCTGCTCCAATGCCTTGCTAGGAGAAACTGTCCTGAGAAATCATGTGGAAGAGAGCCAATGGGGGAGCAGGGGCTGAATTATCCCTAGTCTATCTTTTTTTTTTTAATGGGTCCTCTGGGACCATTTTATTTTGTTTCAAAAGATAGAGTTGGCTCTGAAACTGAAAACTTTGTTTTGTAGAAATCTAAATGAACTCAATTTAATTCAGTATAATTTAGTACTGTGTCACCAAAATGGTTGAGGAAGGCCCTGACTCCCAGTTTTATAAATTGTGAATACCGAGGAAAATCCTGTGTTTCTTTTCTCCTTCCAAAATCTTCAATTATCCCCATTTTCCTTCCTTCGTATCAAAGGAGAGTTATGCAACAATTATCCCAAGGGGTAAAGAACATTGTACATGGAAAGAGCAGTTAATGTGCTTCTAGAGAAGTCAATCACTCCATTCTTTCCTCTTGCCACTCCATAGGGTTCCTTACTTTCTCAGATACTGAGTGTATCCCCTGCATCAGCTTAACCCTTATCAATGTCTCTTACAGTGGAGTGCTTTTGGCCTCAGCAACATATTTTTAATACCCAAAATGGAAATCAAATTCTTTTGCTTTCTTACTTTAACATGTTGAGCTTTGGGGGCTCTCATTTGTATTTTTGCCATTATGATTGACATGTGGCTGAAAGCTATCTCAGCACACAATGCAGCATTATGCCTTTGCCTGAGTACTTTTGATCTTTTAGTCCTACAAATTTGCTCAAAACCTTGAATTTCCTTAATTAGAGGTTTCATATTCTGCATGTCAGTGATTTGTGAGTCAGAACAAGGAGACTGTAGGGTCATGTTTAAATGGTTCTGCCAATGCAGGCTAGAGAGATTAATTGATTAATGGAGTGCAGTATCATTAGCATAAGAGTATGGGAGGAGAGCAAAAAAAAAAATCAATTCATGCACAGTGAAACCAGCCAATGATAATATACTATGGCATGGGCAGAAAAAAATCCAGTAGCCAACAATTCAGTGCAACATGAAACAGTGCAAAACTCTGAGTCAAGATTGGTGGTGAGCAGCTAGGAATAGGAAGATTAATTGTGGGAAGATGGAAGAGCAGTAGGCAAAATCTCAGCCACATCCAGATGTTGCTGCAGCCCTACTTCTCAAATGATTAGTAACAAAGACGTATCATAAAGCTGTCAGGATGTTAACACCTTGAAGGATTGAAAGCAATTTATCTCCATGAAACGATATGCTTATCATGCACTCGGAAGAGAATATTAATGAGGAGAGGAGAAAAGATGGAACAGAAAAGAGAGTGGAATATTTAAAGGCGGGATAAAAAATAAAGGAGAGACTCCTAGAAAATAAATTGAGTCATTTATTTGGAAGTGACAGATTTTTAGCTTGAGCATCTGTGGAAAATTGAGACCTCATCTGAAAATGCACTTTAGACCTCAGGAGAGAAACCTACGTACAAGCATAGTGCTTTGGTGTAGGTTTTGAGCAACATATAAAACAGATCATTAGGAACTAAGCCAGCGTGTAAAGTCCTGTAACCCAGACTTTAATTGTCCTTCAGTTTTGGGTTTTGCATGGAAAAAAAGATTCTGAACTTAAGCAGCTACTATAACAATATTCCAACTTATAGCATTTCTGAGGAAGAACACAAATCTATCAAACGCACTGAATTATTTTGCTATACAAGAGTGAGTGGATATTCTGGTCCTTCTTCAAGGTGACTGCAGACTAAGAAAGAAGCAGCCAATCAGATGCGATTTGAAATTCGTAAGTAAAGAACAACAGGGTAATTTAGCATTGTGACAGACCAACTGCAAGATCCAGACCTCTTTTCTTTCCTAGTCACATGTATGCTAGCGTACATGTGACTAGAAGTTATAAATCACACTTTCACATTATGTGTTTTTGTAATCGGCACTTTTATGCAGTCACATCTCTTTCAACACCCAGAACCATTGAGGATTGAGTGACATACAAGTTTTTTTTTTAAAAAAATATTATTTTGGTTCATCGCACAGTCAGCCAGATCTTTAGACTGGATTTGGCATTTTTATCCATGTTGTTGTCTGGTGGTGTTTAAAGGTATCATTGCAGGATGTAAGCTGTTCCAGGTAAAGCTGCCTTTCGCAATTGACTGATGGTGACTTGATCAATGCCAATAGTGTTCAACTGGTGTTCCAGTTTTTTTCGGGTTGTAACCAAGGCATCTCTTACTATCAGTACTATTTTTACTTTCTTTTGCCACAGTCATTTTACTTCTATTTGCAGGTCCTTAGTGATTTTCTCCAGGTCTTTCTCTTCTGTTCTGCTGTCTCCAGGTACAGATAGTCCTCGACTTACAACAGTTCGTTCAATGACTGCTCGAATTTATAATGGTACTGAAAAAAGTGACTTATGACAGTTTTTTGCACTTATTACAGTGTAAGCAGTCATCCCTAGGGTCATGTGATCAGCATCCCTAGGGTCATGTGATCAGAATTAAGACACTTGGCAACCGACTCATATTTATGATGATTGCAGTGTCCCGGGGTCATGTGATCAGCTTCGGCAACCTTCTTACAGGCAAAGTCAGTGAGAAAGTCTGATTCACCTAACTGCAGTGATTCACTTAACAACTGTGGCAAGAAAGGTCATAAAATGGGACAAAGTTCACTTAACAACTGTTGCGCTTAGCAACAGAAATTTTGGGCTCAATTGTGGCCGTAAGTCGAGGACGACCTGCACTGCAAGATCCACTCTCCAGACTTATTATTATTTACTTTATTCATTAAACATGAAACTCAGTCAACTGAACATTCAAAAATGCATCACAAATACTACTGACTGGTGCTGATGGTTGATATGGGTTGCTGCCAGCATCCTAGGTATCAACCAAGTATCTTCTTAAAATATATGATGTTCCAAGTAGCACAGTTTTTTGCAGTTCCTCTGGTGTTATTGCAGGAAGCTGCAATTTCTTATGTTTCCAGCATTCAGCTTTGATTTTAATATTTTGCAAACCCTCCTGATGTATTCCTTTTGTGTTGACTCTTTGATTTTTCCATTCAAGATGTTATCTGCTTCCAATATGCCTAGGTATTTGTATCCGTCATCCTTTGCTAATGCTTTCATTATGCTTCCATTTCCCAGTTCCATTTTTTTCATTTTTTCTCGCTGCATGGATAATATAGCACATTTTTCAAGTCCAAAGTTCATGTTGATGTCACTGCTGAACAGTTGAATTGTGTTGAGTATTGATTTAAATTCAGTGGGCCTTTTTGCATACATTTTTAGGTCATCCATGTAGAGTAGATGGTTTATCTTGCCATGTTGGCTTGAGATTTGGTATCCTAGTTTTGTGTTTCGTAGTATTATTGTCAGTGGAATTAATGCGATGTTGAACAGTAGTGGTGAAAGTGAGTCCCCCTGGAAGATTCCTCATCTGATGTTGACTTCACCAATGTTCTCCCCATTTGCTGTTAGAACGGTTTTCCATTTTTGCATATTTGCTTTTAAAAATGTACAGATATTTTTGCTGATTCCAAAGTTTTCCATTCAGGTGTTAATCCAGCTATGTGGTAAAGAGTCAAATGCCTTCTTGTAATCAATCCACGCCATATTTAAATTCATTTTTATTCGTTTTGCATTTTTAGTATCATTTTGTCAATGAGCAGCTAATCTTTTGTTCCTCTTGATTTTTTATAATTTCCTTTTTGTTCTACTGGATACAAATGGTTTTCCATCAAATGATTGAATACTGATTTTTCCAGTATTCTTGTAAAAAGTTTGAACATTGTTGGCAGACAAGTAATTGGGCGATAGTTGCTTGGTTCTGTGCCCTTTTCTGGATCTTTCATTATCAAGTATGTTTGGCCAGCTGTTAACCATTCTTCACTTGTTGCATTTTGAAGCATTTTATCAAATTGAGTGGCCATGCAATGATGGAGGCTGGTCAGGTGTTTTAGCCAATATCCATTCAATTTGTCCAGGCCAGGTGCACTCCAGTTCTTGACCTTCTTTGCTTGTTTTGCAACCATATCAGTTGTTATTATAATATTTTCCATTTTGTTTCGTGTTGTTTGTTGTTGAATATCTTTGATCCAGAAGGCAGTTTTGTTGTATTCCACTGGGTTTTCCTACAGTTCTTTCCAAAAGTTCAAAGCTTTTTCTTTACATGGGTGAACATTAGTTTGGACGCGATTTTCATCAAGGAATCGGTAGAAGAGGTGTTGGTTTCTTCTGAACTGGACATTTTCACGATATAGTTTTATTTGTCCTTCGTATCTTTCAGTTTTCTTTGCTATTGCTATTACACGTTGTTTTATTTCTTCCATGATTTCCGTTATTGTTTTTTACTCCAGATTGTATATTTTGTGTAAACTATTTTTCAGCTTTTTGTTCTTTAGTTTGCCTTCTTTCAAGTACTTTAAATTGCTGACATCCTCTTGTAGTTTTTTTATTTTATTTTCAACTCGAATTTTCCACTTTGGTGTTCCAGTGGATTTCTTTTTTGGCATTTTATAACCCAGTTCTGCAGTTATAACGGCAGCTGTGCTATACATTAGTTGGTTGGTTTCATATAGTGTGCTGGATGGGATGGAAGTTAAAATGTTGTTCATGGCAGTTAACAGATCTTTCACTTGTTTGCTATGCACTTCGCGAATGGTAGGTAGCCTTTTTCTTTGTATGTTTTCTTTGATGTGGTTTTCAATCTTTTCTTTCAGCATTTTTGCTAGATCACTTAGCTCCACATTTTCGAGTTGTTGCACAGGAGGATCTTCATCCTGTATGTTGGTTTCTTCCACTGGCTCGTCAGTTTGTTCATGTGTTGGAGCAGTTTCTTCAGTTTGTTTATCATTACTTGTTGTTTTCTTTTTAGCCAATATTTATAGATGTTGCATTTCCACATCTGTGAAAACTTTATTACGGATGATGAAGTGTCTTTGGTCCATTAATCTTTGTTCAGTTACATCACTTTCTGGGTGTTTTTCCTTTCATAGTTGCATCATTCTTTTTTGAAATCCCCTGTTGGTTCTGCCTGGTAATAATATTTGATGATTTCTCGATTTTCTTCGGTTGTCTAAGTTTTGCACTTTGGTTCCAGTCACTTTGCAGTTGTACACCCTGGTTCCCTGGCAGTAACAATTGAGCCCTGTAGCCCCTTTTTCGACAGATGTCCAGGAGCCATAGCATCTGACACGGTCCTTGTTGACCCGGGTGACAACCGACCCAATGTGGAATTTTGTTCATTTCTTCTCATCATTACTGATGGTAGGTGCCTGGGTTGGTTCACGGTGGTTAAATCACTACTGATCCAAAGACTGTAGGAACTGCACAGGATAGCTGTCCAGGCCCAGCCATGGCAGGCTACTTGCCTGTTTGGTGACAGAAGGTAGGATCAGGGATGGGGGGGAAGGAAAGCAGCTTACCTGCCTGTTGGTGGCAAAAGGCAGGATTCATCATCATCATCATCATCATCATCATCATCATCATCATCATCATCATCATCATTATATTATTATTATTATTATTATTATTATTATTATTATTATTATTATTATTATTATTATTATTATTATTATTATTATTATTATTATTATTATTATTATTATTATTATTATTATTATTATTCTCTATTCACAACAAGGTGAGGTCACTGCTGCCAGTTCTTTAGCTGGCATCGAGTTCTTACCAAGAACCTAGGATTTCATAATGTATTGGCATATCAATCAATCAAAATAGAGCTTTAAGGGACCTTGGAGTTCTTCCAGTTCAACCCCCGGTTCAAGCCCTATACCCGTGATGGCGAACCTATGGCACGGGTGCCACAAGTGGCACGCGGAGCCATATTGGTGGGCACGCGAGCTCAGGTCCGGCGTGCATGTGTGCACCAGCCAGCTGATTTTCAGGCCTTCTGGGCCCACTGGGAGTCGGGAAACAGGCTGTTTCCAGCCTCCAGAGGGGGTGGGGAAGGCCGTTTTTGCCCTCCCCAGGCTCCTAGAAAGACTCTGGAGCCTGGGGAGAGCGAAAAATGGGCGTGCCATTGCATGCTGGGAGCAGGGGGTCATGTGTGCATGTGCGGGGGTGCATGGAATTATGAGTGGGCACGCACACACGTGATCCCCCGCATCCCCCCCCCTTTTGGCACGCGAACCAAAAAAGGTTCGCCATCACTGCCCTATACCATTTCAAATAGATATCTGTCAGTCTTTTAAAAACCTCCAGTGATGGAGCACTGAAGGAAACCCGTTCCACTGGTTAATTGTGCTCACTATTAGGAAGTTTCTCCTTAATTCCAGATTCCAGAGAGAATTGCTTCTCTCTTTGATTAGTTTCCATCCATTGTTGGGTGGAAACTAATCAAGTATATGTGCAGTTCACAAGCAAAGCAAAATGCTCTTTAAAATACATGTTGGGATATGTGGGGTGGTGGTGGGGAGTCTCTGTTCATTCCAAATGTGAGTGAATGAATCTATTCCCTCACCTGTAATGTGAAGGTAAGACAAACTGGCAAACAATTGTACATCGACAATTCCCTGAGGATTAGAACACCAACAGCAAAACAGTGTACGTCGCAATGGATGGCATGTTGTCCATTGCTTTGGTTGGCTGTGTCTGAAATGAGTGGTTTTAAAAACATACAAAGTGCTCAGCTGAATCAGAACATGCATCAACCTATTTCCAGAGAGGCAAATAGCCCCCAAGCAAAACATGTAGACACTAAACTTCTGTCGTTGTTATTTCCCGTGAGAGCTCTGCTGTCTCTGATCCTGATGATTGCATATAACGAGGCACTGATATCCTCATTTCTCTGTGGTCCTTACAAATCACAGTTGCTGGCTGTTCTTTGCACGCGAAGTGAAAAGAGTTCAGTTTATGGTGTCTTCTATTTTCTTTCCTTCTTGCCGACTTCCTGTCAGAATAGCGTTCACCTCTTTAAAGGAGCGTGAAGGTTCCGAGTCTTGGCCTTTTGCAGCCGTTGCCCTTTATTCATTTTATTATGTAGCTTTTTTAAAAAAAACCTTAGTCATTAATACGTGTGAATTTGAATTGTGGATCATTTTGCTTTTTTAAAAAGAAAACAGCTGAATGATTAAAACGGCATCGCCTTGGTTCTTTGCCTCAATGTCAGTGGGGGTGGGGACGTGTTTACCAAGATGCACGAGGCAAAGCAGCATTGTACAAATTTAGCACTTAAGCAAAAAGGATGCACAGTTAGGAAAAATAAGGTTTCTGTAAAGAAGGACTATATTGGGATTATTCCTTAAACAGCATCAGTGAATGAAACATCACGTTAGCAATCATTTGCAAAGGAATATCTTCAGGCTTTTTAATCTAACACAGTGCTTCTCAATTATTTTCTGTTACGCCCCCCCCCCCCAGGAAGAAGTAAACATTTTGCGCTCCCCCAACCCTCCGATCTGGGCCCCAATGGAATTTTAGTGTTAATATTTATTATTTTACTTATTATAAGCTGCAAGCAAACTATTGGCGGGGGAAGGCTGCTCTACCCATTTACCTGGGAGTAAGTCACAATGAACTCAGTGGAGCCTGTTTTCGGTTAGGCAGGCATAGGCTACTGTGGTTAGGGCCTCTTTTGACACGGGGCCAGGCCAGCTTAATCAAGCCGATGTTTTGGGGTCGCCAGCCTGGCCCATAAGCGCTGCCTCTGCCAGGCACTCACAGCGAATGGTGTGGAAGGAGGCTTTAGGGTGCCGTTCGAAGCTTTCGCCCAGTTGCAGAGGATGTTCCTCCTTGTCCGGCAGCAGGTTCGCCATGCCATTCATGGCTACTGCGGCACCCACTGAGAACAACAAGAACCCACGCAGCCGCCCCGCCCCGCCTGGCTGCCTTCTCTTCTGGTCTTGGAGCAGCTTGCAACTGGAAAAACACTCCCCGTCTGGGGAAATCGATCGAGAGGGACCATGTATGTTCCCCGGGGTCACACGCACCCCCCTGGCATTGCTCTGAGCCCCCCACAGGGGGCGCGCCCCACTATTTGAGAAACACTGATCTAACAGTATATTTGCAATTTCTATTAGTAGGGATTTCTCCAAGGATGATTAATACCTGGCATTTCTCTCTAGCCTTAGAATTATGGTGAATTAAATTAATACCAACTAAGGGGCTGTTTTGTTTGCTTATTTCTTAAGCAGTAAGTATATATTTATTTTTTAAAAATCTGTTAAAACAATATTCACTAGTGTTCCCAGATATCTTCTGACATTATCGCTATATTTAAAAAAAAACCATTAAATCATTATATCAGAATAAAATAGTCTTAACTATGATACTGCAATAACATGCCACCTTAATATGCTAATATCCAACAGGCAGACTCTTCTTGAAGTAGATTGTCCCAAATGTAACCAGAACTCTGGCTCTGTATGTATATGTATATGTGTGAGTAAACAACTGAATGAGTGTGTATGTGTGCATAGTAAATAATATAGTATTTACATAAAATAAATCAGAGGTGGGTTCCTGCTGGAGCTGCCCGATATGCAGCTCTGGTAGGGAGCAGCCAGTTGCGCAATTTTGCGCGATCGCTCTGGAGCCCTCTCTGCCTGTCCATCACACGCATCGCCATTTTTTTCCATGAATTTTTGGCCGATTTTGCTTCTGTGCATGCACGGAAGCAAAATCGCGCCGAAATCTCACGCGGGGACGTGCGCGTGAGAGAGATTTTGGCGAGATTTTGCTTCTGCGCATGTGCGGAAGCAAAATCATGCCAAAATCTCGCACACGCACGCGTCCCCTCACGAGATTTCGGCGCGATTTTGCTTCCGCGCATGTGCAGAAGCAAAATCGCACGAGGGGGCACGCGCGCCCAAAGCATGGAGATGCACGCACAGCGCACCAGCACCGGTAAGGGAGCAACCTGCCGCTGAAATAAATATATATAATATACAATATATAACATATATATTATGTTATAAATTGTATATATAACACAATATCAATGTTATTCTACAATAACAGCCCTCACCCACTAATAGGCAGGTAGGCTCTAGTTTCAGATTTGATTTCGGTTTATCCTCCCTACCACATGGAACCCCACTCAGGAAGGGTGCAAATTAGTGCCCCAAAGTCTTGTAGATATTCCAGAAGGATACTTTGTTCATTGGTACCCAATTCTCGCTGAGATTCATCAAGATGACAAGCATTGCATTTTCTCCATCATGCTCCGGTACAGATCATCCACAAGAGTCACATATGTAGTTTCCATCCCATGTCCAACCTGAACTTGGGAAATTTGGACCGTCCACTTCAGTTCAGTGTCTTTGCTAAATCTTACCCAATCAAAGTAAGAAAAGTTGGGAGATGGAAGTTGTCCAGGAGGGCCAAATCTAGGAATGAACTCTTGAGGAGGAGGTGCACTGTCACTTTTACAAAGCTGGTGGTACCAGCCCCTCTCTCAAAGAAGCATTTAGTGCCTCCCAAAGTGAACCTCTTGTCTTTCCCTTGCAGGTCTAATAAGACATGAGTGACAATGATCCAGCCCATATGTTGGAGCTAATCTCACATAAAAACCTATCCCGTTTCTCAGGGAACACAGGTTAAAACAAATCCTAGATAATCTTACAAAGTATTAACCCTGGCATCTCAACTCTGAACTCTGCTTTCTCATACATCTGAGCAATCATGAAAGATTTTATGTCCTATCAGTAGTAGGAAAGTAGTTCTTCCAGCCTGTTGCTCTCTTACAGGGACCAAATGATGTTAAACGATGTCACTAAATGGCAGTCAGTTTACATTAAAAAGGCAAAGAAGTCTTGGTACATTTTTCTGCCTCTACCACCATAGTGTAAAACTGAACATGTCTGATAATATTTGCTTGTTGACTTTCACCAGCATTACTCCAGGCGTTCGTTCTCTCCCTTCATCTTCAGAGATCCTGGGTAAATCCTTGAGAACTCCTGAGGCAATAAACAAGGAGAAGCCACTCATGGCCCATCCACCATCCTTGTCATCTTTGTATTCTGGTGATTGAGTGGGTACATTGTTGAACTGCCTACCAAGTTGAGAACCTTGAAAATCAGTAGCAATAGCAATAGCACTTAGACTTATATACCACTTTACAGTGCTTTACAGCCTTTCTAAGTGGTTTACAGAGTCAGCATATTGCCCAAACAATTTGGATCCTCATTTTACTGACCTGGGAAGGATGGAAGGCTGAGTCAACCTTGAGCCTGGTGAGATTCGAACTGCCAAACTGCAGTCAGCAGGCAGTCAGCAGAAATAGCCTGCAGTACTGCACTCTAACTACTGTGCCACTGTGGCTCCGTGGTTTAAGCCGTTTACAGAGTCAGCATATTGCCCCCAACAATTTGGGTCCTCATTTTACCGACCTGGGAAGGATGGGAGGCTGAGTCAACCTTGAGCCTGGTGAGATTTGAACTGCCAAATTGCAGTTAGCCAGCAGTCAGCAGAAATAGCCTGCAGTACTGCACTCTAACTACTGTGCCACCATGGCTCTATGGGGTCTAAGAACAGACCAAGATCAGCATTAGTAAAACTGCCTAGGAATGAAATTTCTATGCCAGGAAAACATGCATATATATTTGGAGATCTATTTTGGTAGTCTTCCAGTTATGACCCCTCATCCCAATATGTATTTTAAAGCGCATTTTGCCTTGTGATCCGCACATATACTACACCGATACATTATGAAATCCTAAGTTCTTGGGAAAAACTCAATGCCAGCTAAAGAACTGGCAGCTGTGCCCTCACATTTTTTGTGAATAGAGAAAAAATAATAAAAATGTTTGGATAGTGGAAGTGGCAGAGCTCAGAATACAAGAGAAAGAACTGGAGAAAACCATAAAATACAAAGACCTGCAAATAGAAGTAGAATGATTGGGGACCCAATGTAGAAGCATCCATGGGAAATGTCAAGGGATCAAGTGACAAAGCAGTGTTGGGCCATCATGATGCATGCTTCACCTCTTTTGAACATGTATTGTGATGTTGTACACCGGAAAAAAGGGGATAGGGATTATGTTGTGACAATATGATGTTGCTTTTATTATTTTGATGAAAACAGTCTTGCATATTCCTCTGTACTAAGTCAGCACATAGGTAATATCAGAAGTGAAGAATTTATAAACTCTTCACACAAAAGGCCACTTCTTCTTCTTATTTCTTCTAAAATTTGGGCTGGATACTTTCATCCTATTGCAGTTAAAAAAATAAAACAACGAAAATCTGAAATTCTTGCAAACCTACTATCAGTCACTCAAAGACCTATCAGTAAATTTGGAATTAGCTTCTGCGTCCAGGTTACCTGGGAACTATTGGTTAGTTACTGAAGGCTATTGCTGGTGAAAAACACAGCTTTCTAAAGAATGAGAGGAATATGGAAAAAGCAGATCTAAGGTGTAGGTCCGTGATGGCGAACCTATGGCACGGGTGCCACAAGTGGCACGCGGAGCCATATCGGTGGGCACGCGAGCTCAGGTCCGGCGTGCATGTGTGCACCAGCCGGCTGATTTTCGGGCCTTCTGGGCCCACTGGGAGTCGGGAAACAGGCTGTTTCCAGCCTCCAGAGGGGGTGAGGAAGGCCGTTTTCGCCCTCCCCAGGCTCCTAGAAAGGCTCTGGAGCCTGGGGAGAGCGAAAAATGGGCGTGCCATTGCATGCTGGGAGCAGGGTGGTCATGCGTGCATGTGTGGGGGTGCATGGAATTATGAGTGTGGGCACGCACACACGTGATCCCCCGCATTCCCCCCCCCTTTTGGCACGCAAACCAAAAAAGGTTCGCCATCACTGGTGTAGGTGAAACCACACATTTTGCAGTCTAGATGGATAGTTGTTAACATTACATTTTTGATCTTCCTTTTCTTCCTGTGAATGCATATGCACAGTGCATTAACATGGCCAATTGCAAATGGTGGATTGCCTCTTTTTCCCCCTTTTTAGGCACGGGGTTTTGAAACCACTGTAAGTGAACAATGTAAATCAATATACTATTTTAATTCTCTGACATGGCAGACTGCCATGCCATAAATCCATATTGCTGCTGCTTCAATTTCTTTTAATTTCTATTAGGGAGAAATGGTATTGCTGCTGATTCCCCCCCCCCCATTTTCCCGCCATCATGCTGATTTCCAAGGAAACACCCTCTACTTGCAGAGAGTTCTGCTTCTAA
Organism: Diadophis punctatus similis; assembly: GCA_023053685.1. Classification (NCBI taxonomy): domain Eukaryota; kingdom Metazoa; phylum Chordata; class Lepidosauria; order Squamata; family Dipsadidae; genus Diadophis; species Diadophis punctatus. Next base: position 127,552,560 of record JALIGW010000001.1, on the reverse strand, counting down.
AATCCAATATGAAGCTGGAGTAGATATTAAATCAGTAGCTCTTGAAAGATGAATGGCAATTAAAAGGAATGCTGATGGCCCCAAATATTTGTAAAATATGATCGAGGGCACATACATTTTATGCAACCTAAACCCAGCTAAAATAGTCATGTATTTTAAGCACATGCACACCGACTGCTTTATTAAGCAACCATATCTGGCGGCTTTCTTTTCCAGCAGAAATAACAGCTGAAGTGTGGGTGTGTAGAAGCTGGTTAGAATTAGAAAAGAGGATACTATCTGTATTGCAAAAATATGATGCAAAACATGTATCCAAATAAATAAATAAATATCCAGTATAAAGATTTTATTTTTTGTTCATAGTGAAATGCAGAAAGCTACAAGGTAGGAAAGAAAGAAAGAAAGAAAGAAAGAAAGAAAGAAAGAAAGAGAGAGAGAGAGAGAGAGAGAAAGAAAGAAAGAAAGAAAGAAAGAAAGAAAGAAAGAAAGAAAGAAGATTTTATTTTTTGTTAATAGTGAAATGCAGAAAGCTACAAAGTAGGAAAGAAAGAAAGAAAGAAAAAAAGAAAGAAAGAAAGAAAGAAAGAAGAAAGAAAACAAAAGAAAGAAAGAAAGAAGAAAGAAGAAAGAAAACAAAAGAAAGAAAGAAAGAAATTTATTTATTTATTTATTTATTTAGACGCTCTTATAGGCCGCCCAATCCCGTGGGACTCAGGGCGGCGTACAGCATGAATAAGAAACGTACATTTAAAAACAATGATCATAATTTAAATTAAAAATATAATTAAAGAAAAAAACATTATAAACGCAACATTCAGGGGGAATCTGATTATCCTATTCACCCCATCTGCCGGAAGAGCCATGTTTTTAAGGCTTTACGGAAGGCCAGCAGGGTGGGGATGGTCCGGATCTCTGGTGGAAGTTGGTTCCAGAGGGACGGGGCTCCCACAGAGAAGGCCCTCCCCCGTGGCCCCGCCAATCGACATTGTTTGGCCGATGGGACCCGGAGGAGGCCCTCTCTGTGGGACCTAACCGGTCTTAGGGAGGTATGTGGTAGGATGCGGTCCCGCAGGTAACCTGGCCCTGAGCCATGTAGGGCTTTAAAGGTAACGACCAACACCTTAAATTGCGACCGGAGACTAATTGGTAGCCAATGCAGCTGGCGAAGGATAGGTGTTACGTGGGTGTATCTCGGTACACCCACTACAGCTCGCGCAGCTGCATTCTGTACCAGTTGGAGTCTCCGGATGCTCTTCGAGGGTAGCCCCATGTAGAGCGCGTTACAGTAGTCTAGCCGTGAGGTGACAAGGGCATGAGTGACTGTGAGCAAGGCCTCCCTCTCCAAGTAAGGTCGCAATTGGTGCACAAGACGGATTTGTGCAAAGGTCCCCCTAGCCACAGCTGAAAGATGTTGCTCCAATTTTAGCTGTGGATCTAGGAGGACACCCAAATTGCGAACCTGTTCTGAGGGAGTCAATTTTTCTCCCCCCGAGAACCAAGGAGGGACAGTCGACATAGTCCTTGGGAGGCAATATCCAGAGCCACTCAGTCTTGTCTGGGTTGAGCCTGAGTCTGTTCACTCCCATCCAGACCCTCACATCGTCCAGGCAGCGGCACATTACATCAACTGCTTCACTGAACTGACACGGGGTGGAGATGTACAACTGGGTATCGTCAGCATACTGCTGATACCTCACCCCATGTCGTCGGATGATCTCACCCAGCGGTTTCATGTAAATGTTAAACAGGATGGGCGAGAGGACCGAGCCCTGTGGCACCCCGCAAACCAGGGGCCTAGGGGCCGACCTCTGCCCTCCTGTCAACACCGACTGCATCCTGTCAGAGAGGTAGGAGGAGAACCACTGTAAAACAGTGCCTCCCACTCCCATCTCCCCGAGACGACGCAGAAGGATACCATGGTCAATGGTATCGAAAGCTGCTGAGAGGTCAAGTAACACCAGGATGGAGGAATAACCCCCATCCCGGGCTCGCCAGAGATCATCCATCAGCGCGACCAAAGCAGTCTCCGTACTGTAGCCGCGCCTGAAACCCGATTGAAAGGGATCCAGATAATCAGTATCCTCCAATAGCCGCAGGAGTTGGAGCGACACCATCTTCTCAACAACTTTACCCAAAAAGGGTAAGTTGGAGACTGGACGGAAGTTCTTTAAATCCGCTGGGTCCAGGGAAGACGTCTTGAGGAGGGGCCTCACCACCGCAGCTTTTAAAGGCTGTGGGATGGATCCCTCTCTCAAAGAAGCGATCACAACCGCCTGGAGCCAGCCGCGTGTCACCTCCCTGCTGGCAGAGACCAGCCAGGAGGGGCACGGGTCCAATAAACAAGTGGAGGTGCTCATCGCTCCTATGGCCTTGTCCACATCCTCAGGAGTGACAGGTTCAAACTCGTCCCATATAACAGGACTAAGACTCACCCCTGTCATCTCGGCTTGCCCTGTCCAAATGGAGTCCAGGTCTGTCCGAATCTGAACGACTTTGTCCACCAGAAACTGAGAAAATTCCTCAGCTCTGCCCTGCAAGGGATCTTCAGCTCCCTCATTGGCTAGGAGGGAGCGAGTCACCCTAAACAGGGCGGCTGGGCGGGAGTCGGCGGACGCAATAAGAGCGGAAAAATGCGCGCATTTTGCCGCCCTTATCGCCACTAAGTAAGACTTAATGCAAGTTCTTAAAAGTGTCCGGTCAGACTCAGCTTTACTGGCTCTCCATCGTCGCTCTAGGCATCTCTTTAGGCGCTTCATCTCCCGGAGCTCCTCAGTAAACCAAGGAGCCCTCCGGGATCCGCTGCCACGGAGAGGCCGCAAAGGCGCAATCCGATCTAAAGCCCCCGTTGCCGCCTGGTTCCAGGCAGCCACTTGAGCCTCAGATGAATCGTGTACCAGGGAGTCAGGTATTTCCCCAAGTTCCCTCTGAAATCCTTCAGATTCCATTAGGTGCCTGGGGCGGAACCACTTAATCGGCCCCGCCTCCTTGCGGTGGAGGAGTGGTGCCATGAAATCCAGCCTCAGAAGGAAATGATCTGACCACGACAAGGGTACTGTGACTAAACCCCTCAGCCTCAGATCATCTCTCCACTGCCCCGAGAGAAACACAAGGTCAAGCGTGTGACCTCCCTCATGAGTCGGACCCTGAACTACTTGGGTCAGGTTCATGGTTGTCATGGAAGCCATGAACTCCTGGACTGCCTCCAAGGTTTCACCGGACGATGGCAAATTAAAGTCCCCCAGCACCATCAACCTGGGGAACTCAATCGCCAGCCCTGCTACCACCTCGAGCAGAACAGGCAGGGCCTTTGTAACATAGCTAGAAGGCAGGTACGCTAGCAGAAGGCCCACCTGGACCCCTAAGTCCAACTTCAGAAGGAGCGTCTCACACCCAACAATCTCCGGGGCAGGGCTCCTTCGAGGATTAAGGTTCTGGTGAGCCATAATCGCCACTCCTCCACCCCTTCCCTGGGGTCGCGGCTGATGCTGCACTAAGAACCCGTCCGGGCACATCTCGGAGAGGGGAACCCCCCCCTCCTGGCCTAGCCAGGTCTCAGTGATACATGCCACGTCCGCCCCCTCTTCCAGGATTAAATCCCGTACAAGGGGGGCCTTGTTGGTAATTGACCTGGCATTCAACAGCAGCAGCTTGAGCCCAGGGCCCTGACATCCCTGGTTACCAGGACCTCGGGTTGAGCAAGATGGAACCAAACCAGAGGGCCAGAACAAGGAATCGCTTGGAGACAGCGAGTTCTCGTTCCCCGAGAGCGGCCTACCCCTCTGCTCCCACCATACCTACCTCTCCCTGTTATGACCATAATACTCCCGCTCCCCCTCACACCAGAGATCCCCTCCCCCACTGGTCTCCCTCCCTTCCGGCAAGCCATCCATTCCACTCATTCTAGGTCGGGGATCAGGTTCCAGACCCTCTCCACTTCTGTTTTCACACTCAGTAGAGGGGACCGGAGCCCAAGCGCCCGCGTTCTTCATTTCTTCAAATCCATTTGAAGAAAGAAAGAAAGAAAGAAAGAAAGAAAGAAAGAAAGAAAGAAAGAAAGAAAGAAAGAAAGAAAGAAAGAAAGAAAGAAAGAAAGAAAACATTGTGGCTATGGTGGATTTTTTTTTAAAGAAAAGCTCCAAGTTATGAAAAAATAAATTTAAATAAATTAATAGTGACTAAAAGAGAACAAATTAATTAACAAAAAGGAATATTCATATAATATCTATTGTTATCAATATAAATACATAAATCATTCAAGCTAGATTATATGGAAACATATGTCTTTTTGTCATCTCATTTTAGAACACAAAGACTTTTATAACTAGATGACAGACTATATACTGAATCCATTCCTTCATATGCTTGGGATAATTTTCTTCCCCTATATATAAAAGTATCCTCTTTACTATATCCCATTCGGTAGAGCCAAAGCTGTCAGAATAACAGAATTGCATTGATCAGCACAGCATTACACATTCAGCCTTTCAATTTGATTAAAACAATATTTCTTCCCAAAATTGTATAATCGTATATAATTATTAGAAACCAAAATAAAGCTCAGTTACATTTCAGTTGAATATTTCACCATGCAAATGTTGTAAGGAAATCATATTCAAAATAGAATCACTCAAACCTTTGAAATAGCCATTAGATTTAATCTAACAATCTTCCTTCTGTTTTCAAATAAGTATTATTCCATAACATCTATTTATCATGTGATTTGGAATCAAAACATAACCACTTATCTATTAATGACCAAGTGTTCCTATCAACTTTCAAGGCTGGAAACAAAAAAAAACCCTGTTTAATGCAACTAAACCCTAAAATTTGCCAAGATTTCAGTTACATAGTTATTTCCAGATAGGCCTTATGATACATAGTTCCAAAAATGCCTGATCAATAAAATGTCTTTTTCCAAAAGAATATAAATATTAAAATAAAAGCCCAATGACATAGACAAAAATCTAGTAGGTTACAGCTGCTATGTTCATGTAGCAACCTAATTTGCCAGCCATAAACATTTTCTAGTAGAATAAAGTGTCCAGTGGGGATTAACATTGGAACTCCTCTTAAAATATACATTTGACTTAATGTAATAATCATTTTAATCTTACCCCATGGTTTTATTAGAAGTTTTAGCCATTAAGTTATGCTTATTGAAATTGATTTTATACATTTAGACATGAAGTATTCAACATTCTGATATATTTCAAGAAAGCTATAAACGCATGCATTTATTGTGTCCAAATTATGAATCCTAATCTTTTGGGTGATATAATAGGTCAGAAAGGAAGCAAATGACTTATTCCAGGTAATAGTATAACCAGGATATGAACTGTATGTTGTATGACTTCAATAAACTTGACACAGTATAATGTCAAAATAGCTATAATATCATCAGCAAGTAAGAATAATTTATATTAAATATCAAATGCCACTATAGTATCTTGAGATTTTCTAATAGAAGAAGCCAAGAGCATCAAGAACCAGATTAAAGTTTAAAGAAGTCAATCTGATAGGTTCCATGATATAAGTTGACAAGTAAGTCCATTTGCAATAATTTTAGCTACTGGCTGAAGGTACCAATTTGAACTCCAGTGAATAAAAGATGACGAACGCCCATATATTCTGAGAATCAGTTCAGAAGTCACTCTGGACCATATCAAAGGCCATTTCAGAGTCTATTGAAATTAGAACAGGAGATCTGAATTCATCAATTTGCCTTCATATCCAAAAAAGAAGTTAGCAGGTGGATATTGTCAGAAGCATATCTAATTTTTATAACTCCAGATTAAAAGAGATGGACTCCAGCTTTAAAAATCTGATCTTGTTGTTTCAAGCGACTAACATTCCTTATTTCTTTTCTGATTCCCAGTGGTGCTGACTAATAATTTCAGAAAATGTTCAAATTCTTCTGTGTATAGTAGTAAATATACTATATATAATTTATTCCATTATTGCTTTTAAAATAGTGACAAAAAACAAATGGAAGAAATGCAAAAATAAAAATGCATATATTATCAAAATAAAAGAAACATAAGTATACACTTTTGAAAATTATCAAATTGATCAATTGATATGTATTATCAATTATCAAAGAAAAGAAAAAAACACATAAGAGCCCATTTATATTTTAACTAAGTATTATGCCTTTTTGTAAATCAAATGAAAGTCAGGCTATATAGCAGTAGTGCAATTGTGAAGACTATTGTATTTTGAAAAGCATAGTGACGTGTTTTAATTTTTCCTTCATATTAAAAAAATTCTAATAGTTTAGGATTTGTTCTGAGCTATGTTTAAAACCTGCTTGTTTTTTTACTATTGCTTGGCAGGGGTGGGGAAAGTGTTCCCACAACTGTAAAAAAAATCTCAGGTAATCCTTGACTTACAACAGTTCCTTTGGTGACCGTTCAAAGTTACAACGGCAATGAAAAAAGTGACTTATGACCGTTTTTCACACTTACAATTTTTGCAGCATCCCCATGGTCACGTGATCTAAATTCAGATGCTTGGCCAGTGGTTCATATTTATGACTGTTGCAGTGTCCTGGGGTCATGTGATCAGCTTTGTGACCTTCTGACAAACAAAGTCAATGGAGAAGCCAGATCTACTTAACAACCATGTTACTAACTTAATGAATTCAATGATTCACTTTACAACTGTGGTAAGAAAAGTCGTAAAATGGGGCAAACTCACTTAACAAATATTTCACTTAGCAACATAAATTTCTCAATTGGGGTTGTAACTTGAGAACTACCTCGAGTTTAGGTGAGCACTGGCTTATCTGTTTAAGTTTCCAGAACTCTTGTTTCCATCCCAGAGTTATGCACCATCCACTTAAGGTCAGATCCTGCAGTTTCATGGAAGCAGGGCTACAAAGTTTGATGGCAGCCTTAATAAAAACCCTAGTGCCCTTTGGGCTTTGAGTTTCAGCACAGGCTTAAATTCTCAGTGCTGTGCAAAAAACAGCCAATGAGGGTCTCTCCCCTGTTTTTGTTGGGGCTCCCAACAGCTGAATGGAGAGCAACTTGCTTGGTATATTATGCTTTTATGTTTCCACTTATATCTGCCTGCTAAACTTTTAATAAAGCTTAAAATCTTTTCACCTGGTGATCCTTAAAGATCCAATTGTCTAACACCTGGCCACTGCCAGACCCTTGGTCAAACACAAGAGTCCCAACACAGGGGTGGGTTCTAACTTACCTTGCTACCTGTTCGCTTCCTCCTGCATGCACAGTGCCGAAAAATCCGAAAAAATAAATTTTAAAAAGCCGAAAACAAGATGGCGACCACATGCACAGTGCCGGAAACTCAGCTTTTGTGCATGCTCAGAAGAAAAATTTTTTAAAAAAAAATTAAAAAAAAAAGATGGCGGCTCCCACGGACCGGCACCGACCGAACTGGATCCGTGATGTCATCGTGATGTCACCAGCGGGTCGCTACCAGTTCGGGCGAACCGGGAGGAACCCACCCCTGTCCCAACATTTAGAGACATCTAAAGGCTTACTTAGGTCCAAATTGATGAGGATGAAAGGATTTAAGTAATTATGAATCTGAGTTCACAAAAATGAGCCTAGTGCAAAAAATTAAACCAGAAAGATAATTTACCCACTCCAACTGTGCTGGTTAGGTTGCTGTACAAACACCCCTCCAATTCTGGGAATAAAGATATAAGAGAATAAGCTCTAAATGTATATAGTAGCAACTACTATTAGAGAAAGGAGATAAAAAGGTAGTTATTATTCATCAGATAAGCACAGAACCTTTCAAATTCTATAGCAATAGGTGGGCTTTTGATTTCATCTCTGAGGGAGAGGCAGAGGAACCCTGGATACAGGAAGTATTATTTTATTTTCTTAATTCTTGCCAGTGTATGTGCCAAATCAAAATCTTTTCTTGTTAAGCACTTGTAAAGAAAGATGCTATGCTGGATTTATAATTCATTTTTAACCAATCATAGATGTGTGGGAACCATAATTCCTACATATGCAGATGATAACCTAATAATTATGAAATTAAAGAGAGGAAGCCCCCTAGACCTGAGAGGTGGAAACGTAACAAAATTGTAGTGCAACCGGTTGAAGAACCAATAGGAATTAAAGAGCTTTTTCCAAATCAAATTACCTATTTAGGTATGGGAGACTAGCAAAGATTTCTAAAAGGATTGTCGCATCAAATAGAAAAAGAGCTATGCAAAAACGGAAGGATATATTGGTGGATGAACTGAAGGAATTAGAATTAAGAAACAAGCAACACCTGGTTCTGGACTTGGAACAAAGTTCTAAGATTTAAAAGAAGAAAATGAGACCTACAAGAAGTTGAGTTTCAGGTAGAGATATCTTGAAAAAGGCAACATGTCAGACAAAACACTGTATTACCAACTGCAGAAGGGACAGGTCAAAAGAACAATTACTTCTGTTTGTACAGACATTGATCCAGATAAGATTGAAGAGTGCCAGAATACAATACAACTTACAAAATTTATAGATCAACAAAAGGAAGTTCTCAATAAACTCATAACATAAAGTAAAATGAAAGCAGCAATAAAATAAAATAAAAATAAAATCACGGCAACTGAACAAAGCTCAAGGACCAGATGCCATCTCTATAATATATTACGAGATTTTCAAGAAATTGTGTTTAAAACACTAACCCAGGTAATGTTAGTTCTTGACAACAATGTCAAGAACATCCTTCATCAAGGAAAGAAGCATTTATTTTTCTGATCTATAAGGAAGGAAATGGATACTATTATTATGGGAACCAGACAAAGCAGTCCCCATTCTCCTTCCTTATTCTCACAGGCATTAGAACCATTAGCAGAGAAAATGCATAAATAAAGCAAACTTTCAGGAAATAAATTAAACTCAGGAGCCTACATTGAAGTTATAAAATAATGGTGTGTTTATTCATGTAAAGGACATTTTAGTACTCATAAAATATGATTCTGTGTCAGGATATCACATAGATAAGAAATTCAATTTTTAATAGTAATATTGTTAAAGGTTATCATTGCAATAATACAAGTACAAACAAAAAACTAAGCTAAATTAAAAAAAATAGAAGGATAGAAAGAAAAAAGATACAAAAAGACAGAAAAAGAAACAGAAAAAATATAAATGAAATAAAAGAAAGAATATAGTAAAGAAAGAGAAAAAAATATATAAAGTGTCTTCCCACCTTCATTACAACAAATTAAACTGTTCTTGTAACTTATCTTCTCTTAAAATACAACAAATGATCTCTTATTCCCATATCCCAACTCTTACAAATAAATAAATCCATAAAGCACCATTTCAGTCCTGGCATAAATAAAAGTCCATGAAGGGTTATCAACATATCTATTTTATTTTTTTATTTTTTTTATTATTTTATTTTATTTTATTTTATTTTATTTTATTTTATTTTATTTTATTTTATTATTTATTTTATTTTATTTATTTTTTATTTTATTTTATTTTATTTTATTTTTATTTTATTTTTATTATTTTATTTTATTATTTTATTTTATTATTTTATTATTTTATTTTATTCTATTTTATTTTGTATTTTATTTTATTTTATTATTATTTTATTTATTTATTTTATCCATTCAAATAATGTTGTAGAAATTTATACCTTTTTTTTCTTTGCATCTTCTCACAATATCTTTAAAAACTCTAACAAGCCCCTTTTGTAAATCCAATATAGGAAAATTAGTAAATTACCCACATCAGTCTCTTGGTTTATCATTTTATGTCCCATTTAATTACTAAGATATCAACTAATTTCTTTTGTATATCCAGTGTAACATTTTTCCATATCATTCTTGTAGCCTGTCATTTATAAGTACACTTTCAACTCAGTCTTGATCTTCTCTGCTGGAACTTGTTCTTCCATAATATCTTTTACACAGTCTTTGACTTCTGAGTCTATTGTTGAAAATTTTCCTTCAGTTTGTCCAACATTAGAATATTTTGCTTCATTCTGTAATTGTAATTTGAATTTATGTGTTCTTCTCCTTTAATTGTAAGTTTTCGTTCCCTCTAGGATTCTCTTGCCAATTTTTAAAATATTATTTTATTATGTTTTTTATAATAAAAGCATTTTTCTCTGGGAAGAATTCTTTGCAACTGATTCCAAAATCTTATTTCAAATTTATCTAGATCTTTAGTCCATTTCTAACTTTCTAAAATCAATTTTAATCAGCCTTTTGTTGTTTATTCCCAAAAATGTTTTTTAATTTCTTAAACTTTCACTTAATTTTTTTAAACCAAACATTGAAAAAAACCTCACAGCTGTCAAACCTATTGATCCAGAGGCTTCTAATAGCTGAAATGCAGTTAACAAGCAATTTGCAAGTGATTAGAAAATGAAATATGGAAATGTAGTGTCCTTTCGAAGCACTAATAATGTTCACAGGAATTTCTCTAATGAAGAAAAGCGATAACGATACCAAATTATAGAGTTTAATATTATTGCTGAAAATCTAGGAAATTTAATTGCCAAAGACAGTAAACATCTATTTGTAAATCATTATAACTTTACAAGGTTTGGAAAAAATATAATGGCAGGGTATTTTTAAGATGGAGAAAGTAAAAACTGTCTTGCTTAGAACAAATTGCAACCATTAAAATGAATTCTCAACCAAGACTTAGCTTTCGATGAGTCCAAGGAAAATTAAAATAAGATGTTACCAAAGACAAATAATGAATTTTATATGGTCTAATAAAAGGCTGAGGACTAAATTTAAGATACTATAGGATTGAAAAAAATGAGAGTCTGGTGATTCCAAACATAAACTGTATCTAGCTATAGTTTCAATTGCATTATTGATTGGATTATATCACCCTATAGTTCGTTATGTTCTCTGAGAGAACAGAATGTCCAGATACATTGCACCAATATCTTGTTACTGATACAAAGAGAAAATAACCTTAAAAGAGATCATGCAATATTAATAATTGTGAGATAAAAATAGGAAAACAATCACACAACACTTATACACATTATTGAATATTTATTTTTATGAAGAGGAAAGGACAAAGAAATTCACTCAGTGGAAAGACAACAAAATATCTAAGCTCAAAAATTTGATTTATCAATAATCAAAAGATAAACTCTCTTTGTGGTTATTCTCTTCAGAATGGACAGAACTACCCAACTAGTTTCTATGTTTTTCAAATACACATTATCACTTTAGAAGAAATACAAAAACCAGAGGGAACACTTAGAGAATTGACTGAATTTGAAAACCTTGTAACATAAATTTGAAATTGGCTGGGCCTTATTTATAAATTGTTGATGAAATATGATTCAAAAATTTAATCAGCTAAAGACTGTACAATTAAGCAAATGCAGCAGAATTTATATACAATAGATGACAATGGAAATTTAAGAATGAAAGAAAAATACTAAATTCATATGTAGATACATATTGTATCTACAGAAAATTGGTATAAGATGTTTTACTGCTGATAGATCACTCTACTATTGATTGCTAAAAAGGACAATTTGTTCTTTGAAAATTATTAGAAATATACAGTAATTATCAAATTGGATCATTTCTTTCATCTTTGGCAGCAAAGTTGTAAAACTCAACAATCTTGGGAAATGATTTATAATAGAACAAAATAAATTTCAAAGGTCGCATTTCCTCTCCAGTTGGTTTTTTTTATAAAATATTACTAAACCTTATGCTGCCACAAAGTATATTGAATTAGCTCTGTATGGGGCAACTGCATGAAGAAAATTCTGTATTTCCTCTTAGAAAATACACTCATTTTTTTATGAAGGAGGAGGGCTACTTAAGTTCTGGGACTATGTTTGATGACCTTTGTATTTCAGAAGTAAATCTGGCACAGAATTTAATTCAACATGAGAACCATTTTTTAAAGTATATTTATATGGACTGATACTACATCCAAAATTAGTCATTCTCTTAGTATAAAGTCTTTAATGGCTCAGTTGGACACTCCTCTAATTCTTAAACTCATTTTACAATTTATACTATGCTGATTATTGCTATTCATATACATATTGCCCTAATTCTTTATTTTAACAATGATTTGTATTTTTTAAAACAACGAAATATAAAAATTGGTAACCTAATTAAATCCCCCAAATGCTTCATTTTTCTCCTTTTTTGCCCTTCTTTTCCACTTTTTATTTCTCTCCCATGCACCATTATGTTATGAATTATGCATTCCTTTTCTTAAAATGCTTCATAAAATATAACAAAAAATAGTAAAAGATTTGGATAAATCATGATTTTATATCCACTATACTTCAGTTTTCTTGAAAGTGTAAAGGATAGACTTCAGAAATTAACAATTGTAAGAACAGATCTCTGTGGCATTGCCTTTTGCTCTTAATCTGCACATGTCCAGTATCTCACCTTTAAAATTTATTGAGAGGGAGATGTTTTGCTGAATGCATTCTTTCGTGTATATTTAAAAGGTTCCTGTTCCTCAGCATTCAAAGCTAAGCTAATTATTTTTTAATTATTTCTAGTTTGTTCCCAGAATTAAGTAATTAAGTAATTCAGTTTGTAAATCCATAATGAATTTAGTCTTACATTGTTCCTTTTCTTCTAAGCTTCTAATTTTGGTTTCACGAGAAATAGCAATAATTCTCTTCAAGTCCTCCAAGTGGTTGTCATATTTGAGAGCTTGAACTTTAATGATTTTTAGGTCTCTTTGAACGTGTGAATTTTCTGGCCATCTGTTTAGAAATGGTTGAAATTTCATCATTAATTGAAAGCTGATTGTTTGTTCTTGTTGGGGTAGCAATCATTCTGTTTCCCTAAAATTAGGAGGAAATGTGTATAACTTTTCTTAGGTTCTGGCTAATAATAATTTTGTTAGTTTTATTCTATCACAGTATTCTTCTTTATCAGCCGAGTATGCAATTTGCAGTTTCTTTTTTTATGTTTTCTGCCTGGAGGATCTTTCTCCACTCTGGTGCTTCTGGCTATACTAGAGTACAATTTTCAGAATTTCCTAGTATGGTCAGCTAGTATGGTCAAATACTTTTGTAGGACATGAATTTTAGAATGTTGGTATAAAGTATACTCATCTTTTGCGTTTTTTTATGTTAATGATTTTCTTGCACTGTTCTTCAATTCTATACCTATACATTGAACAAAATCTCCTATTTTTCAAAATGACCAGATCTTTTCTTCTTGGCTAGCCCCTTTCCTTAGCAAATCAGAAAAAATGTTTTGGGTTCAAAGTAGTAATTTGCCACTGCATGTAAGTTGTACAAGAATAAATATTCACAAAAAGTCTTCTGGTCTGTAATATTCAGAGTTAAAATAGACATATAATTGTCTATTTTACCTATGAAAATTGCAGAGCAGAAGGTTTTTGTTGTTATTGTTAAATTAATCAAACTAAATAGCAATGCATTTCCAATATGCTGTTGTCAGCCATCTGCAGCTCTAATATTTTATATTGAAGCTTAAAAAAACCTTAATCTTGCTAAGAGCATTTTCTTTAGAGCATTTTACCATTAAAGTTTAAAAAAAGTGTTGGCTGCTTCCAAAAGTTCCTGAAAATTAAATTGTAAAGGGGAAAGAGTTAACATGGCATCCTTTGAACAATGACTCATGCCTGAGCCACTTCTAAGATATATGTAAGTGGGAGGAGGTTTCCACGTGCACATGCCTAGCTGGATGAAGAATTACATGTGCACAAAATGATTAAAGTACATGTGATTCTTTAATCTAATTCAATGGGTGATAATTAATTCTAAAAGCCAGCATCCTACTGATCATCTGTTCATTAGTAAAAGCTGAAATTTGGATTCTATCTTCTTATTAACCATTGTATGTCTTAACAAGATAGTCTTTTCTTTTAAAAAAGAACAAGAAATAAGTTGGATCCAGAGCTGTCAAAAGCAGAACTCTACAATCCTGATAGTTGGAAAGATGGAAGATTATTTTCATTGATGTACCTTCCATAATGCTGCCTACTATGTACCCAACTGAACAATTAGACTATTCTTTGGGATTGTGAGCTAGGCAGCCTTGAGTGCTTTAGCATAGGTATCAGTATAATCCACTCTCTTGATTTCTTCTACTAACAGAAGAAACCTGTTCATGAAATATGTGCATGAAGACTCAGTCATCCAAGCCAAAGGTGGTCTAAAGGTTCAGTTATAGCAACTGGACAAAACTTTGTTAATCTGAGATGTTTCGTTGCTCATCCAAGCAACTTCATCAGTCAGAGCAAAATTTGTTAGGGAGAGTCACAGATAGTCTTTGTAATGTACCAAATCTTGCCACACCAACTTCAGGGGTTTCTCCCCAAAATGTGTTGCAATATGTGAATAAAGACTCAATCATCCAGGCCAAAGGTGCCTAACGATTGAATGAAATTGCTTGAATGAGCAATTGTTCATGAAAGGTCAGTGTAGAATCAAACCTTGTCTACACAGACCGTTATCATCGTTAAGCAAACGGTGTTGCAAAAACATTTGTGTTTACAGGCTAATTTTGATTCATTGTTTATTTTTTTGCACTACTTTTAGCTCTCTTCTGCCTCAATCTAGTGATTATCAACCTTTCTATTCCTGGGGAATATACTATGGGTTTTCTGTAGATCAATCATTTCAGTATTTATTATTCTCATGCCTATATAAAATGAGGAGAATACTTCTATTATGATTTTAAAGAAAAGCTTTGGGCTTTGTGCAAGCTTTCTGCAATTCATTAAAACGGTTTCCCCTCCCCCAGCTTCTTTGTGAATGTAAAGGAAAAAAGTTGCAGTTCCTTTAAGAATCGTACTACTCTTAATGAGTTCATGATTTAAAGCTGCAGCATCTAAAGCAGACCAGGCCATTTTACAGCCTGTGGGCCCCATTAGCCTTTTGACTGTCCCAATCCAGACAGGAGGGGAAGGAGTCGGGGTGACTGTGAGGGGCAGTGAGGAGAAGGAATGGAGGCAGTGGCAGCAATAGCCATTCACAACTGTTCCAGTTTCTCATGTGGCCCCTTGGGAAAATTAATTGCCTGCCACCGATCTAAAGAGAGGCTGTTTTAATGACAGCAACGAAGAGCCATCTGTGTGAAGGGCCCAAAGCCATAATATAAAGAGAGAACAAATGTGATGAGACTATGATACAAAATAAGTGAATGGTAGGGATTTTCTATTTTTTTTATGTTATTGATGGGAGAGAATTGAGGAGGTGTTTAAACAATACCATCTGCACTCAGGTCACAGAAATTCAAGATAATGAATTCACACTATTTCCAAATCATTGAAACCTATGGTTATGTCTGTAATGGCAAAATAAATTCTAAATTTACTGCTTCTAAACTGTCTAGTGGTGATCCTACCTTTGAATACTGTATGTCTAATTGAATGGAATCAAATGCACTTTTTGTGAAGGATTCTATGGAGAGCCCCATGTAGTCTTCTAATTGGACAATAATACCCTCTTTGTTCGATAGCATTAGTCATCTTCATTCTAAATATAGCATATAAGTACATTTGATTTTGATACAAATATGTGTCCCTATCTTTATCCTAAAGATAGCATATTAGTATATTTGACTGTAAGGACTGGGATATAGATTTCTAACAATGAAATTTTAAAAAGTATCCATCACATCTTTGGGATAACACTTTTCCCAAAGTGGCTTACAATTGATATAAATATTAGTAAATAAAATGTAATATACTGTATATTATGTAATTATATTCAGCTGAGGGAAGAGTCTGCCTAAGCAAGCTGAGGCAGGGGCGTCTTACATGTATCTATTTTATATTTTGAAAAGTTCTGCCAGGCAACATGCATGCTTTTTCATCTGTGTTATCCTCTGAAGAAATTCACTTCACATATAGATTTTGATTATGGAATTAGCTTACTTCCCAAATGTGCTTATAACTGAATTGCAGTCATATTTTTCACTTAGATTTATCTTGCCATTGACCTACACATTTTACAACACTGGTGCCAGGGAACATGAAATGAGTTCTTAAAAACTCCTTTTTTTGCTAAGTATCTTAACTTAAGATATTTAAGTTCTTAAGGATCAGAAGTAATCTACACTTAAAACCTTCCCTCCTTTTCTCTTAGCTCTCTAGTATAGCATTAACAGCCAGGGCTACTCTAACAATATGGGAATTTTAATTTCTCCTCTAGATGATTAGATAGATAGATAGATAGATAGATAGATAGATAGATAGATAGATAGATAGATAGATAGATAGATAGATAGATAGATAGATAGATAGATAGATAGATAGATAGATAGATATCCTGCTTTTAAATAGCAATAGCAATAGCACTTAGACTTATATACCGCTTCATAGTGCTTTACAGCCCTCTCTAAGCGGTTTACAGAGTTCAGCATATTACCCCCAACAATCTGGGTCCTCATTTTACCGACCTCGGAAGGATGGAAGGCTGAGTCAACCTTGAGCCTGGTGAGATTTGAACAGCTGAACTGCTGAACTGCAGTGCTGCATTTTAACCACTGCGCTACTTCTAGGCATTAGAAATAATGCCTAACTTTCTAATTGTGATACATTTTTGTTTTAGCTTCTCCTTATGAGCTAAGGAGTCATCTCCTTATGTTAATCAGTATGTTAATACAAGGAAATGCTGGAGATATACTAGCTTTGTTTCATTCCAAAGAAACACAAAAGAAAAAGTTAACCCCAAATCTGTCGTATCTGTTCCAAAGTGAAATTATTCACTGAGCAGAAGGAAGACTTCAATCCTGCTGAAAATGAACATATTTTTAATCTGTCAATACCTGGATAAGGCACCACCTGTGAATTCTATTTATACACTGTGCTAAGTTCCAAAGAAGTTGGATGTATAAAATAAATGTAACAGGAATCAACCAATTATATCCAGCTATTTCAGAGATAATGGGAGCAAATATCTTGAGCTATCTTTAACTGGAATGCCAGCCTGCTCACAGCTAAACTCTCACAAGTAATTTTGTGATACACCCAAAGATGTGGGCACTCAGAGGCAATGCTTATGTTTTACCCATCTGTTCTTGACCCTCCTACATATGTCCACTAAATTTTATATATATATCCAATCTATGCCAAAGCTGTGCAGTGCTTGAAGCTGTGAAGGACCTCTTACTTTGGCAAAGTTCTGTGTCAAGCTGCTTCAGTAAGCACTACACTCTCATTTCTCGAAGCAAAGCACAGGACTATGAAATTTGGGGAAAGTGCAGAGAAGAGCAACTAGGATGATTAATGGCCTGGATACTAAAACATATTAATACTAAAACATATGACGGTTGCAGGAACTGGTGGGTATGGGTAGTCTAGACAAAAGAAGGACTAGGTGACATGATAACAGTATTCCAGTATTTGAGGGGCTGCCACAAAGAAGAGGGGGTCAACTTATTTTCCAAAGCACCAGAAGGCAAGACAAGAAACAATAGATAGAAACAAATCAAGGAGAGAAGCAACCTGGAATTAAGGAAAAATTTCCTAAAAGTGAGGACAATTAACCAGTGGAACGGGTTGCCTTCAGAAGTTGTGGGTGCTTCATCACTGGAGGTTTTTAAGAAGAGACTGAAAAGCCACTTGTCCCAAATTGTATAGGGTCTCCTGCTTGAGGAGGGGATTGGACTAGAAGACCTCCAAAGTTCCTTCCAGCTCTATTCTGATTGATTGGATATACAGTACATGATTTCATTTCAAGTCTTTTCCTGAAATAGTAAGGCAGAGCTTGAGGTGAAGCAAAGATGCACAGGCCTCAAACAGATTCATTGTATTCCACTGAATTCAAATGTAGCTGCCTTACAATCCTCCACTCTTTTTCTGTCATCTGTACACACCTCAAACTATGAGTACAGGATTACATCTTCTGCAATATTTGCTGCTCTTATGTCTGACAAGCAATCCAGTGGCAATATTCTCCTGCTCTGGAATTATTACTTCCTCCAAATATTCCAGTCAAAATGTTAATTTTATTCTTTCCAATCCAACACATTGTGTGAAGAAATAGCATCAAGGGGATTGGTATTGAGGGGGAGAGTTGTCAGGTTTAAATATAGACTGGGGCGTTCTGCGCATGCACAGAGGGTAAAAGAACTCAAATGGCGGTGTCCAGGTGGGTGGGGGAAGCGGGTGGGGGACGCCTTGTGCTGCGATCGCTATCGGCTCTACGATGACTGACCAGCCCGCCCGAACCGAGAGCATTTCACCCCTGGCTGGATCTGACCTGGGCTATGGAAGAATAAATTTTAAAAATCTTAAATTTTCCCACACTTTATCCCTACAGCAGAGGCAATGGGCATTAGCTTAATATGCTGCCCAATGGTCCATTCCTAAACTTCCCTCCCTTCCTTCTGACCAAGAGCACAGTCATTATTATTAGGAGCCGAGGTGGCGCAGTGGTTAAAAGCAGCACTGCAACCTTCAGCTGATTGCTAGTTCAGCAGTTCAGCTGTTCAAATCTCATCGGCTCAAGGTTGACTCAGCCTTCCATCCTTCCGAGGTGGGTAAAATGAGGACCCAGATTGTTGGGGGCAATATGCTGAACTCTGTAAACTGCTTAGAGAGGGCTGTAAAGCACTATGAAGTGGTATATAAGTCTAAGTGCTATTGCTATTGCTATTATTAAAAAAGTGGAAGGAATCCAGATACCATGTTGTAGATGCTTTTAATACCTTGTTTGAAATCTATAATTTCCTAAACTTCTGGAAAGAGGCTGTGCAGGATTAAAATCCAAATGGAATAGGAATTTGCCTTCCCATAAATTGTAGAACAGAATCAGCAAACATATTTCACAAATTGAAAACACTTGTGGCACTCCTCGGACTGCCATCTATTACAGAAATCAAATCACATTTAATTGATTAATTGCATACATTTGTGTACATGAGCTCCCAGATAATGCATTTTTGGGGGGAGATGCTCCTTTCCCACTTAGAGAAAGCTGGCAACTCACATATTACCTTCTGTTTATATATTTAAAAAAAATAACCAACTATATTTAAAAAGCATGTTACCTAATGAATTGGAGGCACTTTTAAAAAATTAATTAAGAATATCTTAAGAGTTATTTGATTGAAGGTTATAGGATTGTCTCACTGTGCCCACAAAACTCAAGTCAGAAGTAAAAAAAAAAAACAACCTTCTTCCTATGGGCCATAAACATGTCATATCCAACTAATTTTATCTCCATCCATTCCCATTTCCCCTCTTTTTGACTCCAGCTATGTTAGGCTGAAAGGCAATGACTAGTCCAAAGTTATTTAGTGAGTTTCAGAGTTGAGTAGGGACATGAACCCTCCCACATTTATCCTAAGTTCTTACTCCAGTGTTCTCTACTCTGACTCTCAATATTATCAGTTGTGTTAAGGTGGAATCTATCTGGTAAGGTTAGCACACATTCTCAGAGGACCCACACAATCATGAGGCAGTGCTATAACACTAAAAATTGTATTCGTAAAATTTCTTGTACTCAGAACCATGCTTGTACTTCTTATATATTCACAATCATGTTTATACTTTGTTTATACCTTGTTTGTAATTCCATCCTTCCGAGGTAGGTAAAATGAGGACCCAGATTGTTGGGGGCAATATAAATATACATTGCTTACTGGTGTAAACCGCTTAGAGAGTGCTTGCACTATGAGGCGGTATATAAGTGTCACTAATAAATAAATAAATAAATAAATAAATAAATAAATAAATAAATAAATAAATAAATAAATAAATAAATAAATAAATAAATATACATACACGCTTGACAAAATAAATAAATAAATAAAATTCAATCACAGTAATGAAAATGTAAGCAGAGATATCCTCATTGAGCAAGCCCTTTATCACAAAATAACTAGATTGGAGACAGTTTTTAAAAGAAACAAACATTCTTTATTATCAATTAAATGGTCCATATCAGAGTAATAATTAAGTAGGTATTTGTGGAATACATTTCCCTCCTATGCGTTCAATGGTCAACTGCAGAGCTGTTCTGCAGGAGTATGAGAAGCCATTCTTGTCACGGCAATTGAAAATTCAGCCAGAATCTTCACAACCCTACATGAAGCTGCATGATTAGGATCTGAAGCGACAGATCTATGCTTGTATGAAAGAAATGGATGCATTTAAAAGGAGCTTATGAAAAATAAACTTAAATGGAACAAAAGGCCCAAAGGGAGTTTGCATGAGTTTCTTGAAAACTAAATGTTAAATACTGCCTAATCGTCAGTGTAAAAGAGAATATTCAATGGCCACATTGAATCCCTCACCCTGTAAATGCTGTTTAAAACTCAGCGGTAGAAATTTGGAATTCTGTAGCCTAAATTCTAATAGGCTAAACTGGAAAAATGTGTTGGTACAAAAGGATGCTCTCTATTTCAAGAATGCAAGAATCCCTTGCAAAAAGAAGCCGTAACACTAGGCCCTTGTACACTAGCAAACACTGCCTTCCTCAGTATGAGGAAATCAATTGTTTCTCTGTTTGAATTATATAAAGTGTTAGGGTGGGTGGTGGGTTTGATCCCAAAAAGCTGTTTTAGAGCATGCAAAGGGTGCGTATGAGATTGTGACTCTAGTAGCTGCAACTGCTTAAATTAGCCACATGCAGCTGCTTTGAAGAATTGCAGATAGGTACCAGGTTCACATTCCTACATGCTCCAAAGGATCCTTTTAAAATGAAATCTGGAGCATAGCACACACCATTTACAAAAATTATAAATTTGTCTTTATACTTATAGCTTATCTATACCACATGTACCAATTTACCATTATGCAAATGTATATCCCTTAGTCTCTTTTTTAATGGTGATTTTTATCTTTTCCATTGATGTGGTAGCCCAAAATTCCCCAACCTTTCTGGCTTTGCGGACCAGCAAGTGGGGGGGAGCATTCCACTTGAGTGGCAGGTATGCATGCATGCCACTCACACAAATGGAGTCTGTGCACACATGCTTGCCCGCTGCTTGTGCAAATGGGGATGCGTGCATGAGCTCATACACCACTTCCACAGCCTGGTTCCAAACAGGCTCATGGCCCAGTAGTAAGCCATGGCTCGGGGGTTGGGGCCCCTGTTGTAGCCTACATCCAAGACTACAGTGCTAGACCAGTTACTACCATGCTACTTGCACTGAGTACTAATCTGACTATGGCCTAAGGCTGTCCAGGATCTTGGGCAAAAATTTTCTCCCTATCCGTCTAAGTAGAGATTCAATGTGGTCTCCAGCACATACTAAATATATTATAGTGCTTTTCTTGTGCTTAGTCTTGTATTTCCTTCTCTCATTTGATCCATTCGTTTATATTGCCATACATTTTACTTAGGCATAAATGCCCATTTGCCTCAGAAAAATGTGTGTCTATAAAAAATTTGTAGACATGAACACATTTGTGCGTGTCTACAAATTCATGAAAGAGAGAGGGGGGGGATTAATAGAATAAACCTCTTCAACTATGTACATGACCAACCAGATGCCCCCAGCTATAAAATGAAGACAGAAGAGGTGACATCTGGAGTCCCGGAAAATTCTGGAAAGCCAATGTTGCTGCCAATCCTATTTAATTTTCGTTTAGTTTTATCTTAAAATCCCTTTGATCCAGCCACTCCCATGTTGTCATTCTAGGCCTCTTACAAACAAGTGACACAAATTTACAGAAATGGCATAAAAATATCTATGATTACATACACAAATTACATACATGGATGCAAATGAAGCAAGTTATGCACATTGTCCAAACTGCTTTGGTAACAATGGATTATTTATTATTTATTTATTTATTTTGTCAAGTATGTGTTGGTAATATACATAGATATAACATTGTTTATATACATAAGATGGGTACAGATAAGAGGGAACATTAGGACAGGGATGGTAGCCATGCTGGTGCACTTATGCACGCCCCTTACTATTGGAGGTAAAGTCTGGGATAAAATAATTTGTCTGTTGCAGCCACAGTCTACAGAATGAAGGTCTGGAAAATCAAGGGTTGTTTTTATACTGACAAATATTCAGAACCAGCATTTGCCCATATTCAGAGAAAAGCTTTGTTGAAATGTGGGTTTTACACTTTGGAAACATTTTTTTCCATTTATTTATTGCTGCTTTTCCAAAAGGCTCTGAAGATTTGGTTTTGTCAGCAGGCCTGTGGACTTCAAATGGAGATGGAGTTGATCAAGTGGTTGGCTTGATTGTATTGCTGCTGCCATGGGGGGAGGGAATGATTTTTATGTTGTGGAGTTTTAATGTTGTAAGCTGCCTAGAGTCACCTGTGTGTGAGTTCGGCGGCCATATAACTTGGTTTAATAAATACAAAAATAAATAGATGAGGGAGGAAATTGAGAAAAATTTCACCAGGGTTTTGTTTGGTTAATTGGTTTGTGTGTTGTGTGTTTTTTTGCAATTGCTTAGCGCCTAGTAAAGGATAATAAGCAAAACAATGAGAGATCAAATTAGAAGAAAGGCCAAAAAACTGTAAAAAAAGAAAACAAATCCAATCTTTTAACCCTATCCTTTGTCTTCATGAAATCGGAGATCACATTCCACGACATGCTGAGCTGTAAACTTTAGTTAGCAACCAGATGTGGTACACTGTTATTTATTATGTTTTTATACTACCTTTATTACTTTGATAATACAGTAAGGCGGCAAATATACATAATCCTTAACCTCCATCCCTGAACCAATCTGTAACTGTTTTGAACATACAGTGTCCTTTAAGCCTTACAGGGCTACAACCTTGATCCTTCTAACTTGAATGCTATACCTTGTGGTTCTTATAAATTAGAGTTATCCAGATTAAAGGGATCAAAACAATTGTTTTGAAGGATCAAAGGGATCAACAAGACTGCTAATCAAAATCTTCAGTAAAAGAACAGTGCCTGCGGAGGATAACAATGGTGCTCTGCATGAACCCACTAACAAAAGAATTGTGCTCATTAGGAAAATGTTTATATATAGTATTGGAACTTTTAAAGAAAACTAAAACTAATACAAATTAACATAAAGTAAGGAATTAAAGAAAAAGCAAAGAGAAAAGAGTTGAAGACAAATAGAAAAGAAAAAGAACATAACAAAGAAGTGGCTTCTGATATTCCTCCCAGCAGTTGGAAAGTGCAATTATATTTTAACCTCTCTCTCTCTCTCAAGTTACATCATAATACTTTTCTTTCTTTCTATCTAACCATCATAGCTATAAATCACAAGTTCATTTTAGCAGGACATCATCAAGTTAAAGAAATTTAGTCTGATTCTGATAACTTTCATGAGAATATTCATCCGTTTGGAATTTCCTTTACATTCAATTCATGAAAATGTATGTTTAACCTACCTGTAACTGTACATTGTTCCTCATCATGTTTATTTATACTAGCCTGTAGGAATAACAGGTCTATAGTTACCCGGTTAGCTGCGTAGAACTGATGAAAATCGCATTGTGAGTTTCTGCACAATTTCAATTTCACTAGATATGGTTGCATTCCTATTTCTTGGTCAAGTCTTAAATTATTATATAGACACAATATTATTTCTAAAGGATTATATCACCCATAACTAATTATTGTGAGTTTTCTGGCATAGTGTTCAGAATTGAAGGAGAGGAGTAACAAACCCAGGATGAAGTAACAATTTACTGATCCTTCCTCTATCTGTTCTCTATGCTGCTTGTAATATAACATGAACATATTACAGTTCTATGATCAGTTATGAGCTTGTAGAAGGAACTGACTAAATTGTTTAAATTTTAAGCATCTTCATGTATATCCTCCAATGCATTTACTTCAAGATAGTAAATTATAGCAGGCTAATTTTGGAAGGAGGAGGAGAGGAGGAGGAGGAGGAGGAGGAGGAGGATGTTTTAGTTGAAGAAGTGGGAGATTTAGAAACTGATTTGATTCTCTTGCCCTCTATTCTTCTGTTTCTCACTCCCACATACATCTAACTTTCACCAACATCAACATTTCAAACCTTTCTGAATATAAGGCTACATACATTATTACAGCATGTGTGTGGAATAACAATGCTGTACTTCAATTATGTAACAGAAAGCAGTAAGTCTCATGGCCAAACAATTGTCCCTTGAAGTGTACAATTTTCTTAATCTGGACTCATATGAACTCCCAGTAAAGCAAACCATTGTCATTGCCTACCATTTCTCAATTCCAAAGACAGTTACCTTCAGTCAGAAGAAACAAAATTGCTGCCGTCAAATGAATCTACAATGTAATTAAAAATCACTCTTCCCTCTGGAGCTTCATGTTTTTTGCGTACTCTAATGGGTAGCTAGTACCTTCTGCTACAAGGTGTGCCTTTTGACCCCACTGTCAATCCAGAGCTTTTACTCTCCTGGGGATGCCAGCATCATAGTGTCCCACCATAACATAAATTTAACTGGTCAGTTACTCGAGAAGATGTCTCAGTTGCAGCCCTTTTCCTTCTCTCATCTTTTTTTCTGGGTTTTGGAAAAAGCTTACAGTTAGTCATCAAGCAGGGAAGAAAATTGTCTATGGCACTTGGATGTGCCAATGTCTAATAATGAATACATTTCCCAAATCATCTTGAGGTTTCAAAATCAAGATGATTAAAGCTATTCTGGCTTCTCTTTTATATGCCATGCATTTTTTTTTTAAAAGCACAGTTGTTGCTGAAACACGACGCCTTTCTAGTTTTTGAAGGGGAGGGTGGGGGAAATACGTTTCGTGAAAAAAGATCTTGCAGTCCTCGCTATGAGAGTTTAACTGACAGAACAAACTGCTGGAAACTTTAAGCCTGAGAATCTGCGCCCCACTGAGACTCTTGCCTTTCATGGAGGACTCTTTGCCCTCCCCAAACAGAAATACAACCCACTTTAAATGCTACCCTTGCCTATGCTGCATGGTAGCCAAGGCCCCCTATTGATAGGAATAATTTTACTCCACTCTCATCGGGCAAAGTATTTCTTCGCCTTCCTCCTAAGGACTACGCGAGGAAAAGCATTGTCTTCCATTGCTACAAAGTGCTGAGAAAATACTGTGGTTCTTTTACTCTGCAAACTGCAGCTACCTCACTCTTTAATGCAGACCAGCATAATGGAGCAATTCGCATTCTGTGCTCTGTTTATACAAAATATTGTAACTTAATAAACCAACATTTCTCTCTCTCTCTCTCTCTCTATGAGAATGTGCGTGTCTGAATAAACCTCAGTTCTATTTTAACAGAAGTGTAGTACATGCACAAATATTGTAGGTGATTAAAATACAAGCCAAAGCATGATCGGTACGCTTTTAATAATCCAAATGATTGGATTGTTAATATTTCAGTAGGACACTTTGGGTAAGTTCTTTTTTAGTGTTTTAGTTCCTTTACCGAAAAACTGTTTAATGTTGAAAGAAAAAAATAAATTACACATAGTAGAATTCTATGTGATTAAATAAAATTAAACCCTACTGATTTTAATGGAACTTACTGCTAGGTTTATGTGGAAAATTGTGTGTATAGCCTTTATAAAATTGTAAAGGGAAATTCAAATAGCAACTGTATTGAACGAATTACACATTCGTAGATATTCATTCAGGTTATCTGTCCTGAGCTCATGTTTACAATTTGGGAACGGTGAGAGAGAGAGAGATGATGATGATGATTTGTTGTGTTTGCTTATTTAATTCAATCTGGACAAGGAGCTTATGTCTTTCCTTGGGAGAAAGTCCATATGGTTGACTAGGTCAACTCTCCATTGACTGATGGAGAAAAGCTACCCCAAAAAGTTTTGGAAATTCCTTTGAGAAAAAACAGGATTGAGTTAGAAACTTTTTTCCCCTGGCAAAGAGAAGGAGATCCAGACCCAAACCTTGAACCACAAAACACTGGGGTGACAAAAAGTACAATCATTGTTGCGACTACAGAAAAAAAATTATTTCTATGTGTGTACCTCTCCAACTGAACAAGAAAAGTTCAAAGCTAACAGATGGCATTGTTTGGAATTCTGATGTTTTGGGAATATCAGTTTGAGGATAGTTGCTGCAGAACAAAAGGAGCTTGCCGAAAATAACTTTTAAAAGTTCAATGTGTGTGTATGTGTATTTGTGTGTAGAAAGAGAAGTTCTTATTAAATAAGCAACATTTAGAGGTTTTTTATTTATGAATCTTTGGTGCTTACTATCTGAGTACTCATTAAGAAAAGCAATATTTCTTCTTTATTACTGATAACAAAACTGCACGTAGGAGTTATTTCAAATATATTTACAAGGGATAAAATCAGAATATGCACATTTAGTCCTTTTTTTTAAAGTCATCACCTGTATGCTTTCAGAAGTAGCTGCCTTCTGGGTTTGATCTGAATAGATCTTATTTGTTCACAACTTTAATAACTGTAATAATTGAATGGATACTTTTGTTTGTTTCTTCTTCAAAGTCTTTTCTTTATGTTGGAAAATTTTTATATTGCACAGCACACAAAAAAAGTACAATATGCTACTATGAAAAAAATTATTAAACTTGAAAATTAGCAACAATAAAGAGAAATATGACTCCGTGGCCATTTCTGAAGATCAATGCAAATATAATTTCTCTATATTGGTTCTTTTCATTATTCTTATTCTTGTCTCTCTCTGTAAATGAAAATAATCCACTTAGAAAATTGAAGGCAACAGATCCTTTCCTCTGCCATTGAATCCCAGAATTTACAGAAAGAGGTTGGCCATAAATCCTTAATCGTCAAAGTCAATAAGAATTCTGTCCCTAATTTCAGGGGGATTAATGTGCAGCTGTTGTATAAAGAATGACTATGCTAAAGATTAAGCAAAATCCTCAATATGAATTCTCAAATTAGTCTGACACTGTAATCATAGCTGGGCACAAAAGGCCTTTCAAAATTTTCTTCTATATTTGTGAGCAAGAAAACCTGTATAAACAATTTCTTGAATTTGTCTGTGTGTGTGTGTGTCTTTCTGTGTGTGTGTGTGTGTGTGTGTGTGTGTGTGTGTGTGTGTGTGTGTGTGTGTGTAGGGAGATACAATCGGATAATTTTTAAAGAGTAGGATGTTCTTTTGGCAATGACTGATACATTACTAATGAAAAGGTCCCCAGAGAGAGTCTTTCGCTTGGTATTAATGGAAGTGAGGCAGTTGTAGAGGCAAATAGTGATCATCCCTCTACAATGATCAAATATACTATCAAATACATGGCGAGAAGACACAGTCTTACACCTGTGCTGCTTGCAGATTCATCGCTTTTTGCACTTGAGCTTAGGAAGTCAAGTAGCACTTCACAATATAATTAAATCTGAAGCTGATTTTGGACTGCAGAAAATGAACCATTGGAGAAATGCTTGTCCTAGGTAGAGGCAGATGTAGGTCTCCTGCTTGGGCAGGGGGTTGGACTAGATGCCCTGCAAGGTCCCTTCCAACTCTGTTAATCTGTTAAACTCCTAGCACAATGCCAGGCTACAAGAGTATCTAATTCATCCATACTAGGGCTGCCCAGTCTTGCATTGACATGTTTCCTTGACTTTTTCCTACTGAAGCCATCAATTTGGAAAAGTTTTATTTTGATTTCAGTGACTCGTAAGTTAATTCATTGTGCAAATTACAGTGTTGATAATGCTGGCAATAATTTGCTGGAATGATAAATAGTTCTATAATGCAAGCCATAATAGTACATAATTGGGGCACCTAGAGGTGTTCATAACTATGCTCAAAAACCTGAAATTGGTGCTACATGCATAAGAAACAGGCCAAGCTTGGATCACGCCTTTGTGGACACCATCTTGAATTTTTTTGGCCAAACCTTGCAGATGCCTCTATAAATATGGCTTGTTTTTACCAATTCAGCCACAGTTTTGTTTGATTCAGTTGGTGTCACTGATTGTGGCAGTGGCGGAAAGGGAATGTTTGCTGTGCCGGGAATTGCGTGTTGATGCACAAAGCCTGGGCTTTTCAACATCTTATGCTAAATTGTGGCATCCAAACATATCTCTCCCTCTCTCTCTCTCTCTCTCTCTCTCTCTCTCTCTCTCTCTCTCTCTCTCTCTCTCTCTCTCTCTCTCTCTCTCTCTCTCTCCATCCACGAAAAAAGTATTTGAATATCTTTACCATTTTAAGTGCATCCTCATAATGCAGGTAACTTATTTGCCTTGGAAGCAGTGCATGATCAGATTCTAATAACAGATTTCTATGCCGTGACATAAAACAGACTTCCCATGCTATAACATATTCTGCACAGGGATTCTGTACTGTGTGCTAAGTACGGAACTATGTAAGCCGATTCGTGGGTTAACCGACCAAAATACTGTGAAAGATTAGACAATGTTTGAAATTTCCATATATTTTAATTTTCACAATTGACTTATTTGTGGGTAATCCACGGATTTTCCATTTTTCATGGTATTTTGGTTAAAACGTTGAGGCTTATCTGCAAATGGACTTATACATGAGTATATATAAGATATAAGGATGCTTAAAAAAATATTACTGTACACACTCACAAATAAGCCCATCCATAGATCAGCCAAATCAAAAAAAATTGGGGTGGTGGTAGTTTGGCACTTAATATTCTTGGATTATTTCTGTGGAAAGATCCTTCTCACTTATGCATACCGTAGTTTGATTAAGACAAAATTATAGCTGAGAAAATCTTTTGTCACTTGGTTGAAAGGCTGTCAGGGGTCAAGCACTTGACATGCATAGAGTCATTATTTCATAAATATTTCTTTTTGCATTGCTTAGACTAGATAGATAGATAGACAGACAATAGCTAAATACTGAAAAGATCTCTGGGCTTTGAGATTATTTAAAATGTATATCAAAATCAATCTAAAGCAAGAAGTCCCCCCCCCCCAAAGTTTGCACTTGAAATATATTGACATAAAAAGAATTGTTAGCTGACATTCTGTTCTGTCGCATTATCTGCTGAATGACTTGATAGGTAAACTGAAGTCAAAAGAGGGAGTTTCAACTCTTACATGGCCCACTCAAATCCTTGAATAGTTACAAGATGCAAAGCCAGGTGCTTGTTCTTAAGGCAATCATGAGCATACTTCTCTCACATAAATGTGGCAATGCAGTGTTTTTTCAAAGAGCAGAGGAAGAGAGACACAGCATCCCTTTTGGCTGCAATCTTGAAACAGACACAGCTGTTCCACACATTCTCTGGGCAATGGAAATAGCCTCTAGACCCGTGATGGCGAACCTATGGCACGCGTGCCACAGGAGGCACGCGGAACCATACCTGAGGGCATGCGAGGCATTGCTCTGTGTTAGCTCCAGCGCGCATGTGCACACTGGCCAGCTGATTTTCAGCCTTCCGGAGTGCGGGGGAGGCTGTTTTCGCCTCCCCAGGCTTCAGGAAAGCCTCCGGAGCCTGTGGATGGCAAAAAGTGGACCCAATGGGCCTACCGGACCGGAAGTCTGAAGGTTTCAGTGAGGCCTGTGCGCATGCGCATGGGGAGGTAGCGGGGGGTTGTGTGTGCATGCGCGGGGGAGGGTATTGCATTATGGGTTTGGGCACGCGCACATGCACTATTGCGCGTGCGCACTCCCTTTTGGCACTCGAGAAAAAAAAAGGTTTGCAATCACTGCTCTAGATGGATAGTTGGCAATGTACTCTCTTTCCCTGGGCCTGGAGTTTGAGATTGGGGAGTTTCAATCTGAGATTGACTTCTTCCACATAGGAGGAAGACTAGATAGACAGACAATCTTGATGTCCCAGGAAATTTGGGGTTTGTTGAACCTGGCGTGCATTCCAATTAACACAGAAGCTGCATGTGTCTTTAATAGCTGCAGAAAAAAAGAGCACTTATGACTTTAATTTCACAGCAAAGGCAGGGATTTGTTCTAAGGCAGGGCTGTCAAACTCACGGCCCACAGGCCGGATGCGTCACACGCTGGCCATGCCCATGCCAGGTTTAGCGAAGGGGGAGAAAGTCCCAAAACGTCACGTGACGATGCTGTGACTACACAAGTTTGACACTCCTGTTCTAAGGCTATGAGTCTTAAAGGGTTACAATCAGAAAAGCATGTTACCACTAATAACTACAATTTAATTGGCTAACACAGACCCCAATTGTGGATACTATTAGTCAAAAAGTGGGCACGAAAGATGTGCACTATTGTTCCTAGGCAAATGAGAGCCAGTTGACAGGTGCCCACTGCTATTCCACTGGTCCCAGAACTAACTCACACCTCATTCCATTTTGAGGGGAAATTTCTAAGGCCTTCCAAACTCTCACTGCTTGTAATTTTCACTTGTTAAGAAGTGGTGTTTCAGGGAAAGAAATTTGGCAACTGATTATCTGCTTTCTTCCCAGCAACCCCATGAAGGTCAATCTGGGACCATGCATAACATTCCTTTTTTAAAGTTTTAGAGACTCTCTTCCCATTCCATCACTTTTTCTCTCCAAGTCCCCATTTGAAAAATATCAGAATTTAAAACATGTTAATTTTGTTCCTTTGTTAACAACTACTGCATTTTCATTTTTCCTGCCATAAAAGTAGGGCTACTATTTCCAAAAACACATACAGTATTTTGGCTATCGATCTATATGAGATTTAGTATTGTGTGTTATCTGGCTCTGGTTTAAAGAAAGCAGAAGCCATGCTAATGGAATGTAACTTTAAATTCTTCTCTCTGAGCCTTCACTACAATTCTTTTTTTCTTTGTCTACAGAACATTTGTACCACGACCACTGCATTTTTACATTTCTTCTTCTTAGCTTCCTTTTGTTGGGTTTTGACCGAAGCGTGGCAGTCATACATGGCTGTCACTGGAAAAATTAGAACACGGCTCATAAGGAAACGCTTTTTATGCCTTGGATGGGGTGAGCTCCTGTTATTCAGCTGAGATTTTTATTTTTCAGCTTAGTGTTTTTGCATGAATAACCTTTGGAATATGAATGCTTGTTTCAAGAATCTTGGCAGGTAGTAAAGAGATTGCACTGTTCCTATACTGAATATCAATACTGGAATATTGATAGAATAGCAAGCAAGCATATTATTTAATTCCATTGATTTGCTCCCAGGTCTGGCTGGTAATGAATTTTCCATAGTTTACTAAAGTTTATCATTCTACAACTTACCGTCTTTAGAAGATTTTCTATAAAGATGGTAATATGCAGACTTTTCAAAGCATAACTGTGCCTGAGATCAAAATCAATCCATTTTTATGCTGTATCTTCATTATATACTATATCAAAATGCTTTGGTGACTTACTGATGGGATTGGTCACAATGTAGGATGGGATAACAGGAGTAGTTGATAAGTTAATGGTAGGTGAAGGATATACTTGAGTTATTGCTGGTGAAAATATTCTTTCCATATAATTTATACCATAAAGCATGCTTTTCTCATCCAAGCGTGAAAAGCAGTAAGCACTGTGATTCTCACAAGTAATCCCTTCTATAGAAATTCTAGTGATAGCCACAGTAAAACTGTAGCTGTAGGTCACCTATTCCTAGAGCTACCCGGTGAGGGATGCAAAAATCCAGATTAACATTAGATAGCAGCAAAGAGATAGAGACAATTTGAATGCATTGCATTCAATTCTTTTAGCCCACCTCTGGTAATCTTATCCAACCTTATTTATCTTACAGTGGTGAAATTATTTACCCATTATAACTATGTCCTGAAAGCCAAAAACCGTATGGACATTAAGGCAACCAAACAGATCAAAGAAAGAGGTTTCTGGCCCAGGTAACGCCATTTGCACACCAGAATAGAGTACAAATAGGGACCAAATAGGGAACAAATCAATGAGCTGAGAATAATTACTAGCTCTGTAAGGTTTCCAGACATCTTAATTATTTAAGTAATAGCTGAGAAAGGCTGCCCTTGTTCTGTCATGACTTCCAAAAACCACTTCTTCAGAATCGATTGCAAAGCCTCCCAAGCTGTAGTTGCTTGTCTTCAGGGTATAGATAGGCGTTGTAATGACCCGATGCAATAAATTAGCTGTATACCAAAGCCTTTCTATCACCTGACTCATGATACTGAATACTCTTCTTTATATATTATTTAAAATATCTTATTAGGAAATAGTTCAGAATTCCATTTTACGGCTTTCCCCCCCCCACTTCCCCCCCCCCAGAAACCAGGGCAATATGGCCTTAGAAAAAAAATGGAGGAAATGTCTTGTTTTCTGGGGCATGGCAAATAAATATTAGAAACAGAAGGGATATGAATAGAGAAGCAGTATGCCTAAGTTTCATTGTACGAAACCCTCCAAGCACAGGTTTTGTGGCACCATATGGGTATGAGATGTCTAGCAGGATGGTCTTTAGGTGTGCAGATCATTATGTAACACAGGGAAATAACACTGGAGTTTTTCTTGCAGGTTTGCCAGCATTGGTCGTGGCCATATCAATAGGTTTTACCAAGACTAAAGGCTATGGAACCACTCAATAGTAAGTCATTCTATCATAATATATCTTATTTTCAAGGAGAGCTCCTACATTCCTGTTTACCACATTTCCTGCATTTGGCTGTTTGACTGTATCCAGATCTAGGATTGACACTGGGGGTCTTTAAAAGGAGTCCCTAGTTCCCTAGTTCTCTGAGGGAGGTGTGGCAGGAAACAATCGTACATAGTCAATTGCTCTCTGTAGAATTTGACAAGCTTTTACCTTCATGGGCAACAAATCATAGAATGAGTAGCTGCTTCTTTCAGTTATTCCTGCCCGTGCCTGGCAGCTAAATTTGAATAACCATAAAGAAAAAGAAATGTGCATTGAAACAACACCATATAATAAGTGTTGTCTTGCTTAATCATGGTTTCTTGAATTATTGTTGGTTGGGACACTACATTTTGAGCATTACATCTTGATTTTCAAATCCCAATGGGTAGACTTACACAACAATCAAAGCAAAAACCAACTGAACAACATCAAATAACTTAATGTGAGAGACCAAAAAAGGCAAGAGTAAATCATTGTGTAACTGGTGTAGCATTTGTTTCTTCCTGTCTTGCTGTTTCACAGGTTTGGGGTGGAAGGGAAAAGGTTTGACTGTTATGAAAACTATAAGTGGAACATTTTGGCCCTTTGCACTCAGAGCAAAGATAATTGTGAATATGGAAAGAGGACTCATTCCAGTACCCTATCAAATATAGATGAAGTTAAGACTGAAAGCATTAGAAGCCACTGATGAATAAACATCCACATCAGCTTTTGTAGCCTTGGATGAAAACAGTACTTATCTGGATATTTATTCATGTTCTGGGTTTTGGTAAAGGATCAGAAGCTTGTCAAAACTCTACCTTATATCAATTCTGGTCAAAAAAAAATTTTTTTTTACTTTTTAATTGAGGGCTGAATCATTTCTTCAGGGCTAATATGTTAGGTGGGTGGGTAGAGCTAAAGCAAGAAGTAGGATCACAACAACTCTATTTAACTGTCTTTCTGACAGCTTCCTCTGCCTTTCTTCAAAGGATAAAGTTAGAGAGAAGGGAGGAACAGCTTCTATCAGAGGCTGGAACTGACTTTTTCTAAAACCATTTTGAAATTAGGCTGGGAACTATATATAGTCCTAGCATTCCAGAAGGCAACGAATAGACTTATTTTAAAACAGGTGCTTGATATGTACTGCCATTGGATAGTGACTGCTTAGATAGCTTTTTTCACATTGGGTTTGTCTGGGGTGGTTTTGTGGGAAATTGAGTGGTGTATTTGAGATTATGTTTTATACTGATCTTTTAGATTGGACACCAAGCAGAGTTGGTTGAATGTTGGGATGGATGGATCAATGGACAAGCGGGTGGGCGGGTGGGCGGGCAGGCAGATGGATAGGCAGACAGACAGATAGATGATAGATAGATAGATAGATAGATAGATAGATAGATAGATAGATAGATAGATAGATAGATAGATAGATAGATAGATAGATATTGAGAGGGAGGGAGGGAGGGAGATAAGTGACCTTAGTTCATCCACTCCTGCCAGAGATGAAAAATGACTTGATCCTCACAACATTTTCAGCCGCTAAATGAAACAATGACAGTTCCTAAAGTATGGGGGAGATGCAATATCTCCCTAAAGACCATTCAGTTTAAAGGGATTAACAGTTTCTTATTTTGTGAAGAGTCGTACATGCGCTCTGCGGAACTGACTAACCTGATTTCATCACATTAATATCTTTAATTTAAAGCCTTGGTGTCTTAAGTCAGGAAGTGTTCTGAATTGTAAATTATCATCAAAGAGCTATTTAAATATTTATATGGAATAAATTCAAGGCTACAGCCTTATATTTCAGATATACCTTTCCGGGATAACAACTGAGTGAATGCAGTGAGCTTTCTGAGCAAACATGGATAGGTTTGCTGTTAACTTACCAAATGTATTTAAGATTGTATCCCTTGTTCTTTGGAAATGAAACACAATTGATCTTTCTCTTTCTTTGTTTTTGGCCTCAATATTGTTCCCTCCTCCAAATGTACTGCAGTAAAAGAGGTGGGGAATTATCCCAAACCAGTGAATGAATCTTGCACTTGAACTAGATCTCTCAATTTCCCAGCAACACAATCCTTGTTTCAGTGGACTGAGGGAAAGATTGGAAAGGGTTGTGGGGTAAAAAAAAAAAAAAAGGAACGAGATCAGTTTGTGTGGCCTGCCTTTTCCTTGTGGTTATTCTCCTCAGTGTTTCCCAACCTTGGTAATTCTAAGATGTGTGGACTTCAACTCCCAGAATTCCCCAGACAGCATGGGGAGTTGAAGTCCGTACATCTTAGAGTTGCCAAACTTGAGAAACACTGCTTTAAAGTCTTCATTGGTTGAAACCCTTAAAGGATATTATGGAGAATTAGCACTGGAATAGGAATTTTAAAGGCTGTTTTTAAAAACCTATCCTTATAAAAGCTTCTTTAAAGTAAACCAATATTTTCTTCAAACTGTAATACCTCAAAAACTGTGTAATAAAAATAAGGGCAATTTTTTAAAAAAAGGCAGCGAATGCAAATTCATGACAAGCAGGCTATTTTTTCTTCAAATATAATTATTCCACATAACATAAAACAATGCCCCAGATTTCTTAAGACGTGCCGACAGTATTTTGTAACAATATAAGTTCTATGGTTGTTTGGGCGGAACTGTATGGCAGCATTTAGCCTGGCTTAGTTGAACCTGAACTCAGATCTCGTTAGTACTTGGAAAGGAGCCCACCAAGAAAGTTGGAAAGTTGAAAACACATCCAGGAAGAAGGCAGTGATAAATTACTTCTGTGAAATTGCATGGTTATATTCACAAGACAACCCAAAATAAAGCTGATCTCAAAAGTGACCGAAGTTGTAAGTGAATTGGATTTTTTCCTAGACTGAACATATTCCTGACTGCTGCTGCTTTAGCCAGTTTTAAAAGTGTTAAACATGATTCTGGAACAATTATACTGCGAACTAGAGATTGATTTCGATTATGTACAGTTCAGCAAGCTTTCTCTTCTGTGCTACACATTATCATTTGCTACAGTGTAGGTCTCTCTTATAAATGAAATTCTGTATCTTCTGTATTTCTAAAAAGAGTGGTGAAAATGGATTATTATTATTTTTAAAAAGTACTGTTTTAAGATGTGCTGGCCTGAAAATGTAATAAATAATACTTGCTATATTTGATGAAAGCACCTTGAAATCTAGCAGAGCGGGAATCAGTGAAGCTTTGCACTGGATAAACCTACAGATGCTACAC
Organism: Diadophis punctatus similis; assembly: GCA_023053685.1. NCBI lineage: Eukaryota > Metazoa > Chordata > Lepidosauria > Squamata > Dipsadidae > Diadophis > Diadophis punctatus. The sequence continues at coordinate 127,516,980 of JALIGW010000001.1, read as the reverse complement.
CTTATTCATTTATATTAGTTCTTTTTTAATATTTCCAGTTGCTGGCTATCTCTTGAAGGTGGACTTCTCTATGCTTTTGTTGGACCTGCAGCTGCTGTTGTCCTGGTAAATATTTTTGGCATTTTTAATAGTCATAGATAGAGGGACAGTTAGAAAAAAGAAAAGCAGATGAGAATTCTTTATTATTTGCATCAACTGTAAATTTGCTACATACTTTATAATGTTTGCATCTTTTTATATATTTAATATGTGTGCAGTTTTATTTGTAAAAGAGGATTGTGTACTATTTTTTTCTGTACGAGATTAAAATTTATAAAAATATTAGAATACTTAGAATACAAGTATGACTTATTTTTTGTATTATGAAACTAGCTTATGTTTATACCAAAGATTTTAATTACAAAAACAAACATTCCCACCTTAATAAATTTCTGTCCATACCTTTCAAAATGTCTTTCCTCTGTCAGATGCTCCCCAAAACTATTAGACTTGAAATTCCATAATCCTCTGTCAATGGGAATAAGGGAGATGAAGTGTTAACTAGCCACTTTTCAATAGGAGCCTTGCTCTTTTAATTAATGAAAAATCCTCTATTTTATTTTGTTTATGACATAGACTTGATAATGAGCCGATCTATTAAACTATTCTTGTCCTCCAGATTCAATCAAACAAACAAGGTTTGCCCATTCAATCTGGAATGGAGGCTAGAGGTCAATTTATTCAAACAACAGTCAGTTGCTTCACACTGTTGTGTTAGAGGATATACAGCTGTAAATAAGAGGCTTATTATGAAGCAATCCCATGCACAGAGAGAGTTTCAGCCACTCCTGAGCAAAGGGCAGTCTGAGCACAAATAGCAGTCTGTGAAAAGGTAACAGTTATCTCAGCAAAATCATCTAGTTTTCATGTGCTTAAATCTCCAAGTACACAGAGTAAAATGGTGAGTAATTGTTTGTGTGAGTACACTTTAGGCCAAGGCTGTCAAACTCACGGTTGGCCACACCCGATTTAGCGAAAGGGGGGGAGTCCTGAGACGTCACGTGATGCTGCTGTGACGATGCGAGTTTGACACTCCTGCCTTAGGCCATAGTCATTTCAGGGTTATGCAAAACTGCGGTTTGAATTTACCTAGCTGACAAAACAGTACTGCTGACATTCCATCACTGCTCCACCTAAAGATGCAACTTCCTTGACATCTCTCATCCATGTTCAGGTTATATCTTCTCTTGGCAGAGATACAGGAAAAGAGCAGTGGTGGATTGCTCCCACTTTGGCCCGGTTCTTTGAACCGGTAGCGCCGGCAGCGGGAGGCTCTGGCCACCTGCTCGGGATGCTTCTGCGCATGCGTAGAAGCGTCGCGCACACGCACCGATAGCAAAGGGTTTTAGAACCCACTACTGGAAAAGAATAATAGTACAGCCCTCTGCAGCCAGGCTTTTTAATGGGATGCCCAACTATCACCTCTTTGGGTACCAGTTACATATGTTAGGCTGGCAACAAAAGGAGAATGTTAGCTTGGCAAGATTATCCCAAGCATATTTATCCAGAGGTCCTCTCACTGGATTTAAATGTGCTTCCTCTCTAGGAGAAAGGCTTAGATTTGCAGCCTGACTTGAACCTAAAGTAAGAACTTGCCATTCCAAATAGGGTTCATTTGCTTTAGTACAAAGAGCAGGCAGTGTAAAGTAACACCAAGAAAAATCATATGAGGTTCTCTTCTAATGTCCCCTCCCACCCTCCATTTGCAATATTAAGCCCAGTGAGGAGATGCTTAATTTTAAAAGCTTCCAGTCTTCACCTGTTTGTTTAATAGAATTTCTCCTTGCATGTGTGCACATCCTCACAACTCATTGCATATAGCATATGTATCAGTCCCCTGAATGTTTGAAATACAGATTTGCCTTCCATTTCTTCCAGTTCTTGGAATTGAATTGAATTGGTCCTGAAATACATACACACACACACACACACACACACACACACACACACACACGCAGACAACTATGTGTATATATGTATATAATCGCTTTATAATGGATCCGCTCTGACTATCTCAAACACTTGAATAATGTCAATAAGAAAAAAATAATATGTGCCTTTTTTTTACAAGCTACCTTTACATTTTACTCCCTCATTTATAAAATCTTAGGCTATACACTTTGTAGCATATTGGGGGAGGAGGAAACACAGTATACCTATTATTTTAAAGAAGCAAATAAAAATGGTCTAGGTGACATGAATGGTATCAGCTTAGTCTACTCTGGTTACAAACATTATTTTTTAACTGGGGCAAGCCTCTCCAGGCAATTGCGTATATAAATGTACAAATAACATATTTGTAGCTGTGATAGAGATAGATAGATAGGTAGGTAGGTAGGTAGGTAGACAGACGACAGACAGACAGACAGACAGACAGACAGACAATCATACTCTTCCATTCTTGTAGTTGTGCCGTAAACCCATTGCCCTTTCTTCTCTTCCTCACGCCCTATCTGCTGGCACAACTTAATTTAATATGTCTAGCTTCAATAGAGATGTGTCTACATCGTAGAATATTACAGGCTACATTCAAGATATCTTAATCATGATAAAGTTTATGGTTCTCAAAATGACCAAACAGATGTCAAGGGAAATCCAAAATTAGGATCCTTCCCTTCCCACTACTATTGAGAGTCATAGTTGCCTCTAAAGTCAGTGGTAATATTTAGTTCCAGATTATGGTAAAGCCAGATTGTGCATTCTATGGGGCTGGACCTTGTGGCATGTGTGAGAGGTTTCCTGTGGTGTGTTACGGTAGGTACTTTCCCCTTAGCACGGACATGTCCAGAATAAAAGCACATTTCTCCACATCCGTCTTCTACCATCTTACATGATCTTTAAACCACCATCTTTAATTTTACCTTATTTATTGGATCAGTGGCAGTGACTGGAGGATTGGGACCATCCAAATATTAGAAGGAGAAGGGGGTGCACAGGATACTCCTGTAAATGTGTTAACTTTCTGTCTCTCTTTTTTCAAACTACATAACTTCATTTCAAACATCCTACTATAGACTATATTGATGTTTTAAATCCTACATGGTGTTATCAAGATATCCAATAATTATACATTTATTATGGCCATCAGATTATTTTCAATAGACGGTAAAATTTTAAAAATAATTTTCTTCCTTTCACAGTTGTACAGAAGCTTATACAAACAAAGAAAATGGATAGACTCTTAGTGTAAAGCCAAAGTAAAAATATCACACTCTTAAATAAGGGTGTTACTTTTGTCATTGACACAGTCTCCTGTGTATAAAAGTGTAATGTGACAAGGAGTGTGAAGTGTCAGCATCTCAGTCATGCAATTGGCTCATAACGTTGTGCAAAGTAGGAGCTGTAAACTTTATGAGCACCCGTGATTTTTCAAAGATTTTAGATTTCTAAATTATTGAGATCTTTGTGTATCCAAGCTGAATTAATGAAATCTTTATGTGATAAGGTCCAGTTAGAACTTAGCTGCACAGTATTAAATTTAATGGTCAGTCCAAAACAGATTGATTGTGATGTTTGAATGCACTGAAATGTATTGGAAACGTACTGGAAAGTTCTCATGAACAATTTATATTTGGAAGAATAACTTAATGTAACTGAGAAGAGGGTTCATGAGAATTGCTGATCTATGATGACAAAACAAAACAAAAACCCCTCAGTAACTCAATAAACTATATTGGTTTAAAAATTAAAATTAGACTTGTGAACTCAACTGATAATCAAGCTTGCAGCTCAAATGTAATATATATCTCAATTAGCCAGGGTTCTCTTAGCAAATCACCATTAGCTGTGAAATGGATTAGATGAGATCTTGAGCTAAACTCTACTTTACCTCAACCTAATTAATTATTGTAAGAATGTTGCTATAAATCCATCTTTCCTTTATAATTCCTCTAGATTAGGGCAAGCAACCGACACATAGTATCAGTGGGTGATTTGATGACCCAAATGGCCGGAATCATGTCAGATACACACATGGAATCAGAATGTATTGTTTTTCCTTTGTTCAGAGACATGCATGCATTCTTTAAAGTATATTAGCTTATTTTTAGAGTGTAGCCTACAATTTCTATGTGTTTCTTGCCTTAAACCACAGGAAACTGCCAGCAATTTTTGACTTTTGCAGAGAGAGAGAGGGAGGTTTCAAGGACATGCAAAACAGAGCCACTTGAAACCCTGGGATCTATGATTTTCCATTTATGCTCTAAACTCTTTCTAAGTAGATAAACGTCAGTTAACAGTGTAATTCTATATTTGTCTAAATAAAAGTAAATCAGAGTTAAACAGGATTCACTTTCCAGGTAATCTTTGCATGTGCATAAGTTTGCAGAGTGAATGAATTTAATCTTATTCAAAAATTGTATTCCCAGTAGAATTATAATGTTATTAGACATCTTTTTATCCCATTTGCTCCTAGAATCTGGAGATATTCAAGACCAAGTATTTCCCCTTTTTGCATGCAAAACATGTGAACTGTGATCCTTCCTATCTTGTTCCCATAAAATTATATTATAATTATAGTTCGTTGTCCAGTCTGAACCCAACAGTGCAAAACAGACAAGCAGGATTCTACAGTGCTCAGTGCTCAGTGTCTTATAGTTATATTTCTGTATATGTGTTATAGTATGTGTGTACCCATTTATATCAAATGCTAATAGGAGGATAGGATATCACTGAGGACTACACATATCCAGGTTTATCTTGGATACTACAGGCAAGGATCACATTTATTGGCTGATTTAGAGGGCATGGCATCTTTCTGGAATATCTAGTTCTCTCCAGACTGCAATCCTTGAGTCTCTTTGCTTTGTAAGAGTCACAGATGCTGAGATATTGGATCTAAATTGTTGTTCCTATTTCTTTAAATTTATACCAAATGTATTAAGATTCATGTTTCATTCAGTGTCATTAAAGGGGCAACTGTTACCTTTTTGTTTGTTTGTTTGTTTCATATTTAACAGGTCAACATGGTGATTGGTATCCTTGTGTTTAATAAACTAGTTTCCAGAGATGGAATCCTAGATAAAAAACTCAAACACAGAGCGGGGTAAGCAAAAGTTGGAATGTATCAATGATGTATGACTAAATTCTGTCTGTCTATTGTTAGATTCACCACATGTATTTTTATTTAACTACTTTCACTTTGAGACATTTTCTCTTAATTTAACTTCCAGTTCTATTCATCTCCAAATTGCAGTTATCTTATTTTTCCTGAGGAAATGTGACTGAGCAACAGAAAAATAATCAAACACAAGTACAGTTGTATTAAGTTAAAGGGGGGGGGGTATAACCACGCATCTCCACACTTTGAAATTTTCCTTGGTTTTGTACAAGTTGAGTATTTAGAATTATATAATTTTGATTAGTGAAATAAATCCATTTTTAGAAATGCCAGAAGCATTCTAAGATTTAAAAAGTATTAAAACTGGGCCATTTGTGTGATTACTTATGGGTTATGAATCAAGAATAATTAGACATACTACCAAGCAAGCAAGTTAAATATTAGTGTCTCTTGTTTTCTTGACATTGGGATTCGAAAGTCTGTTATATGAATATAAAAACTTATATTTATTCTCAGGGGTCCTTGGTATTCTCTGAGCTTGGTTGTTTTCTTGCAGATGTTTCATTACCCAAACTAGGTATCATCAGTGCTAGTTCTAGTCCCAGTGCCTGTATGTGTTCTTAGAGAAATGGGAAAAAGATGATTAGTCTAAATTCGACTCATATCATTTCTACATGCCCTCATTCTGTTTCATTCTTCTTTTCCTACCTTGGTGGGATTCTGTACTCTTAGCACTTAAGTGGAAGGATGAGTCTGCTTTTTTCAGAGATTTTCATTCACAGGAGATAAATAGTGAGGAAATTTCATCAATTTGCTTCCCCCCCTCCCATTCTTTTATTGTTCCAAAATAGATAGAAAACTTCAGGGGCAAGAAGAGATCATGAAAAATGACTCTCCTACCTGCATTTACCAATTTCAGAATCTATGCATTTAAGCCAAGGCGTTTCTTCACACACACATTACTAGAAGATGTGGTTAATATACCCAAGTCTGGCTTTCTATACCAAAAAGATTTCCACCTATAATGCTTTATTTTTTGGCATATCTACTCAAAAGCTTTCTCACAAGAAAGTTATTTTCCCCACTGGGCTGAGCTCAGATGTGAAGAATTTGAATACATGTCAAATTTTGTGTGTGTGACTATGTGCATATTGTTCTTTTTGATTTTTGATTTTTCTCTGGTGTAATTGATTAAAATCTATAATACTATCTCCCATTTCTGTGATTTCCTTTAGATTTTCTCTATCCGAAAGGTTTTTGAGTGTGACCAGTCCATTAATGCAATGCTGCATAAAACAAGTTTTATCCAGTCAAAATTAAGCCCTGTTAACCCCAATTTAATTTGAGAGTATATGTTCTCAGGAGTAGGCTACCATGCAGTTACCTTGTCAATACAAGAACTAGACACATAAATGAATAGAGCAAGAAGCCAGATTTCTGTCAATCACTTGTTCTGAAGGGGCTAGGTACAAGCTTAATTATCTCTGCTCCTTTTTCTCTCAAAATACTTGATTAGCAATATTTCATCATCTTGATCAGATAACTCCCCCAAAAAGAACTAACTTTGGCTGGATCCTACTGTGAGATGTTTTGTTATTGGTTAGGAATGCTTCATTTGATATAGTTGCATTTTAAAGCATATTTATTAATCTGATAAGATAACTTTGTGAATCCAGCCGGTCTTTCATAGCCTTCTAATAAAACTGCCACATGATCATTATTTTACAATTTGCGTTTTGGTCTGCCAAATGAGGATAGTAATTCAAGGTTTTGGAGAAGTGGGTTTTATTCTCCATAAGTAAACACACACACACACACACACACACACACACGCACACACGCGTACACACAAATACACTCACAAGCCTAATGTTAAAGTCTGCAAGGTGTAACTATGGAAGTTACCATCTGAATGCGCTGAATATAGGATTTCAAATTACAAAGTAGGAAAGTGTCCGGTTTGGTCTAGTGGTTAAGGCACCAGACTAAAAAGTAGGGGACTGTGAGTTCAAGTCCTACCTTAATCATGAAAACCAGCTACGTAACTTTGGGCCGGTCGCCTTCTCTCAGCTCATCCCACCTCACAGAGTTGTTGTGGTGGGGAAAATAGGAGGAGAAAGGTGTTTTGGATATGTTTGCTGCCTTGAATTATTTATAAAAATAATAAAAGTGGGATACAAATAATTTTTTAAAAGATTAAAAGAATGGAAAAGAATGCCTAGGTTCTCTGTTTCTCACTATATACTCTCCACATTAATCTCTGTTGGATAGAAAGAGTTTTACTTCCCTTTCAGAATTTTACCATCAGCATAGGATAGAGAACAGGACAGTGGTAATGCTGTAATACATTTCTATATTATTCTCACATGTTCTATTTTTCAATTCCTGAAGAGGGCTTTTCTAGGGGTTTCCCTCTCATCAAACTGACAAATGGTTAAATTTCAAAATATTCTGAAGTTGGCAAGCTCTACCCTCATGGGCTTCCGTACAGTCCCCTCCTCTTTTGCATCACTTGATCAATGCTCCTGTAGTAAGCAGAGTTGTCTATAACCCTGTAAGAATGGGAACAACTGTTCACTTCAATTCTGCTCCCATTTTTATTTTCCCAGCCGTAAATTTCTTTTGAAAATTGTATATGAGTTTGAAAATTTTGCAAACATTTCAAAAATTCTGGATACATATATTTTGCTTTTTGAATCTATTTTTTTGTTTGTATTTTTTTCTTTGTAATGTACAATTTGTTATATTCACTAAGGGCACAGAGACACATACACACATACACTCATTTTGTACGCATTTTTAAGCTGTGAACCACACTGAATTTTTTTTGTAAAGAAACAGAATTTGTATACAGATAGGTTTCATTCACTTGTAAGTTGAGAAGTATGAATTAGTGGATAGATATCAAATTATTGAAATTATCAACATTGATATTATCAATTTTCAACATATCACAGTGCAAGCATGTTTAGTCTACATCATCATATTCCATATACTGTACAGAACAATTTTTATTTTTTTCTCTTATATATGATTTTATGTACCTTTGAACAAAAACAAACCTGAAAATAAAAATTAACCATTCTATAAGATTCTCATTTCCCACACCATGTTTATGTGTACAAAACAAATGAAAATCTGAATATTTTCCACTTTATTTGTGGGCTCTCTTTATTTGTATGATTTGTTCTAGAAATAAGCGATGCATTGTTTTTTTTTTAAACTGTACCTTCTGCTTCAGAAGAACCGTTTTATATACTTTCATCCTACGGTTTTAAAATAAAACTATAAATTACTATAACTAAAGGGGTTGGAAAGTGCAATATTTTACAAGTCAGTTGAAGAATTTTTTTAATGTTCTTCTTTTGTCTTCAGTATGTAATAATAACTACTTTAGCTGATTTTAAAAAAAAACCTTCCATCACAGAAATAAATTTAGGTGAATGGAAGGATGAAAATAGCCAGATAACAAATTTGTCATAAAAACAGTGAAAATAGACAGAAGCAGCTGCTAGGTGTTGCAATATAGAATCTCTATCAGTATCTGTATAAATATATGTTAATCTTAATGCTTGTGTACTGTGTTTTATTAAATTTCTAGCCTGAATTAACACTTTCATTAAATTTCATTCATTTCAAACTCTATTCAGACCAGTATTAACTTAAATTCAGTGGAAACTTAAGAGGGGAAGCTGTTTCATACATTCCCATCATAGATTGACAGATCTGTACTCATTCAGGGGCATGTTCCAATTTCAGTGGATATGTGTGTAATGTATGTTTGCCTTCTCAATCTGCTCCATTACTCTGTTAAGAGCAAATCCTTATTCTTCCAAATGGTCTGATTAGAGGGACCATTTTGTTGTTTGTCTTAACCTACCACATGCATGTTTCCTTCAGTGTGATCAATAGAACTTTTATCTATGATGATTGGGACAGGACAGGCTTCAAACATTATCAAATGGAAGAATTAGACCTTGGATAAAATGAAGCCTTTCCCTCCCCCAATAGAATTAACATGTTTTTGACGTGTAAAGTTTTTAAATGTATGGTTGTTATATAGGCTTAAAATCAATCAGAGTGTTTCATCCTGAATAAGTCGACTTGCTATTATTATTTTCTTGCATGACATCATATTTGAAAATCTAAATTTCAGCAGTGACCAAAAATTCAATATTTTGTTCTTTTTTGTGGGTGTTCTGTTTGTTTGCAGTCAGATGAGTGAGCCTCATAGCGGTTTGACGCTCAAATGTGCCAAGTGTGGAGTAGTTTCAACAACAGCTTTGTCAGCCACCACCGCCAGTAATGCCATGTTAGTCCTAATCATTTACATCTTCTTGTTACAAATCTTATGCAGTGCATGTGGAAAAAAAATGCTACAGTGATGAAAGATTAAAACTGCTAATATTAAACATAATTAATTGTTTAAAAAAGGGAAAAGGGGAAATGGCAACCGCACCTTATAATTCAACTGGGTAATATTTTACAATGTCAGTTTTTCTATAACTATATAATGTCATGGGTTTTCACAATTAAAAAAATGTTGCCAATTAAGTAAGATTTATATATTTGGATATGCCTGTCTCTCTAAAGTTGGCTTGTTTTTATTGTTTCAATAGTCCTACAATCTTCTTGTCACTGTTTTCTTTCCTCTCTGTCCCTGTTTAGGGCATCGCTGTGGAGTTCCTGTGTTGTTCTACCTCTCCTGGCTCTCACTTGGATGTCTGCAGTTCTGGCAATGACTGACAAGCGATCCATTTTATTTCAGATACTCTTTGCTGTATTTGATTCATTGCAAGGGTTGGTCATTGTCATGGTTCACTGCATTCTCCGAAGGGAGGTAAGAAACCACTTCCTGGTGTTGTCTTCCAAATCTTCTATCGCTGTGAAATTTTACAACAACCCAGAATGCTTCCTGAGCCGTGGCGGCACAGTGGTTAGAATGCAGTATTGCAGGCTAACTCGCTGCTCACTGCCAGGAGTTCAAATCTCACCGGCTCAAGGTTGACTCAGCCTTCCATCTTTCCTAGGTCGGTAAAATGAGGACCCAAGGGGCAATATGCTGACTCTGTAAACTGCTTAGAGAGGGCTGTAAAGCACTGGGAAGCGGTCTATAAGTGCTATTCCTAAACATCTGGCTTGAACCAACCAATCTCACTATCCTTGAAATGAAGGCCTCAGTCCCACATAAGAGGTCAAGACTGTAACTCTTGTTGTACTCAGTGTTGATCCACAATGAGCAATAGCAGAACTATGATAGCAGAAAAGCTACACCTCCTCTAGTTTATCTGCTAACACATGTCAGCCTCTCGTAGCCCGAAGTGTTGTTGTCCTCACTGAAAGCAGTGCAGGTTATTTGCAAACGGGTTGGTTTTCCTGTTCCCAGCTTTTGCTGGGAACAGGCAGCTCCGTCTCCAGAGACTCTGTGCATTTCCGACCCTGCATACATTACATCACATTTTCTGGTTAAATGAGTAAATCTTAAAGAGTGTACTGTTTGTTTGTTTGTTTGTTTGTTTGCTTCTCAATTCAAGGAGTCACATATCCTATCTTGAATTCAGTCTGGCTTCTGCTAAAGTAGTTGGGGTTTTCCTGTTTCTTGGCCCACTGAGAGACCATTCCATAAACAGAAAGAGGAGAAAAAAATACACAGCCACAGGATAAAATGGGAAGAAAATGGGTTCTGCCCCACCTCACCTCCAAGTCATACATGTATTTATAGCCCACCAAGTAGCATTTCATTCTGGGAATTAAGGGACAAAACAAATAGCTGCAGGTGGTTGAGTGAAAAAAACAGTCTTCCACAAGGTCAATAGCCTACCATTGAGAGGTAGTGGTGGTAAAAGAGGAGGCATCAAGATACCTCTGGCAGCCACACTGGTTTTGGTCGTTACATTCATGCTTGAACCTTTTGGACCAGCTTCAGCTTGCCATGGCAGTGCATTGTCTATTAGATGGAGGCTACTTTGTCCTGAGGAAATAAATAGTAGGGCAATCTCAGGTTTCAATAAGCAGATTGGTAGATAGTTGGCAGATCTTCAGAAGACTGATAATAGAGACTCAAGTATTTCTAACTCCCAATAAGTTATCAATAAATATTTTCACTGCCAGTGTATTAGATCACTGTAAAAAGAAAACCAAGGGGTCCTGTGCATGAATCAGGTTCCATCAGGTATAAGAAAGTGTACCTGATGGAAACTAACTCTCAGGGTGAGCATATGACCAGGAGCACCTAGGTTCTGAATTCTAAATATATAAACATCTCATTTGCTACCATTTTAATTTTGAGTCTGATGAGTAAACTTAAATTTCTTGTTTTTAGAAAAAGGGAAATAGATTTGTCAGACCTGAAATCTGTCTATTGGTCCTACCAAAATTGTATTTTCAATTCGTATAAAAGAAAACCGAGTGGGCTCAAAATTTTGAATAGCATGATGAATAACTTCAATTTCTATGCATGGTTTCCAACCCAACCCCCATTGGGTGACTATAAGTTTAGAACTTTTGATGCCCTATTTATACTTCTGTCAGCCACAGCCAGCATGGGAGCCATCATAGGTTATGGGAGTTGTAGTCCAGAACAGCTGAAAAGCATCTGGTTGACAAAACTCTCGAATGTTGCCACTGTTTAACACAAATACTCTGAAGCAGATGTTAGTGACCGCTTCTCAATTTGCCTGCCCACATGGAAGGGTGCTATAAAAAAATGTAAGATCCAACATATTTAATCTTATATTAACCATGTTTAACGTGCACCTTTTATATACACGAATTAAAAAGTCTACTATGCCATCTGTTTTGGCACTAAGTAACTTTCTATCTGGAAAATAACTCATAATGTGAGGAAGACTAAGGCGTTTTTGCTTTGAAGGAGTTCCCCAATGTACTGATTTCTGACTTTGTGCATTCAGGATTTTAATTAGGCTTCTTTCCCCTCTAAAAAGGTACAAGAGTTCCAAAATGCTTTATTTAGATAGTTTGTTTTTTTAGTAAAATTTTAAAACATGCCTATGTTGTTGGATTAAAGGATAATGAACTCCATATCTCATCCTTGTCACTTATCCATGTGAGATACGGAATCTGCCTCTAGCAGGCACAACAATAAATCTGAATGTCAAATGACTTGCCATAGATAATGTCAAATCTTAGAGTAAAAATCACAGCAGTTTTGTTCTGTCACTGCAACAACATAACACATGGAAAGCATCAAAAACATCATCAATCCATCTATTTCCAGTCTAAATTTTATCTCCAGCAAAGAATAGCCTAGCGTTAGCAAGGTCAAATGGAGACTGCTCACTCTCTGCCTTGCCATCTCCAACAATGTCTGGGCTTTGCTTCTGAAGCTAAATATCTGGAGAAGAAATATGTCTGCTTCATTTGTGATAACCTTGCAAAAATCAGCTCAGTCCTTTGGCTAAAGTTCACAAGGGAAATCACTCGCCTTTCTTTTCCCTCCTATCCTGTCATATGACGGCCCCTTCCCTGAGATCACTTTATAGCTTTCAAAAACTCTCTCAGTTGAGGTTCTTTGCGTGTTCTTCCGAAGCGCCATTCCAAAAATCTTATACCCTTATTTATTTCCTTCTCTTCAGAACCCTCTCTAATTGGCTTAGCAGTCTATTTATTTATTTATTTATTTATTTATTTATTTATTTATTATTTATTTATTTATTATTTATTTATTTATTTATTTATTTATTTATTTATTTATTTATTTATTTATTTATTTATTTATTTATTTGTGAGACTTATATACCGCCTTAAGTGCAAGCACTCTCTAAGCGGTTTACACCATTAAGCAATGTATATTTATATTGCCCCCAACAATCTGGGTCCTCATTTTACCTACCTCGGAAGGATGGAAGGCTGAGTCAACCCTGAGCCGGTGAGATTTGAACAGCTGAACTGCTGATCACAGTCAGCTAAAGTGGCCTGCAGTACTGCACTCTAACTGCTGCGCCACCTCGGCTCATCCTAACACCCAACTAAGAGAAAAATCACATTTCATGAAGTTGTATGCCCATATAATTTTATTCCCTGTGTTGCAATTTTCTAACTCCATCATTGCCTGTGCTAAGTGGGAGTGCTGCAATAATATCTGGACATTGACACATCCCTATTTTATTTTTATTTTTTATATCCCACTATCAGAAAAGTAGACTGGAAAGAGATCTGCCTTGTTCTTCCATTTGCTATTAAAAAATAAAATAAGAGACATTTCTTACAGGGTTAAATATATTGATGGTGTTGTACAGTATTGATGTGATAGCTGTAGTGATGGTAATCCATCATTTGAACAATCTGTGGATGAGAAAAGGAAATCTAAAATAATTAGGGGCTTACATTTAATTCATCCCAAGGTAGCTTGAATCAAGACCTAATCCAATATACAGTAGAGTATAGTAGAGTATTGTAAGTTGGGTAGCTAGACATTTATATTTAAATTTTTATTTGCAACCATAGGTTTTAGCAAAAGTAGCTTGACATAGCCCAGGGTAAAGGGGTAGCATGGTTACTAATTCAATAATAAAATTATCCAGACTTAATAAATAATGAATGAAAGGTAGTGACAGGAAACGCAATAGAAAAATAGTTACCAATCCTCAATTTATATATCTCTATTCAATTTATTATATTTCTTCATTGAGAAGGGGACTATATTCCTATGCAAAACTAAACCATGATATGCAAATGAATGTTCATACTTAATAAACCAGCAATTATAGTTAAATGTGATTGTTTCTTAAGTTCACAATACAATTCACAATTTTGGCTGAATATTTGGAAATCAATGAGAATGTTCTTGAAATCAGAATTCCTGATTTACCTGATGCAATAAACAAAGAACTTGCCAGAATGTTCTCTTGTTAACTGGATACGAAGGGAACTTAGACTTCCAAACGTCACACCTATTTTTCTTTCAGTTATACATATAGAGTAAACTGTGGCCATGTATGTTACATGTCTGCAAAGAAAGAGAAAAATCAAATGCCTAACTATTCCATGCCCCAAATCTAATTTGACCTGTCATATCCTAAAGTTTGGTGATTAAGGGGAGATGTTCTTTATTGTCTGCTGTTTGTTTGTTTGTTTGTTTGTTTGTTTGTTTGTTTGTTTGTTTTATACTTAGCGTCCAACTGTGCCACCTCCTCCCCACACCTTAAGTAACTAAATGTCATGGACTTTTTTTTTCAAACGGACATGGAAAGAGAGAAAGCAACTTTTAAGAGGAGCTTTGAATTGGTTACTGTTGCCAGGGAAACCACTTCCCTGGTATCCGCACGTTCAGCACATCTCTCTCTCTCTCTCTCTCTCTCTCTCTCTCTCTCTCTCTCTCTCTCTCTCTCTCTCTCTCTCTCTCTCTCTCTCTCTCTCTCTCTCTCTCTCTCCCTCCCTCCCTCCCTCCCTCCCTCCCTCTCTCTCTCTCTCTCTCCTTCCCTCCCTTCCTTCCTCCCTCCCTCCCTCTCCCCGGTTTGGCTCTGAGACAATCATGCAGCTTCATGTCATGTGAGGGGGGAGACAGAGGGCCAAATAGGATGGAATAGCCCATTGTCACTCAATATGGGCGGGAGTAATTTCAAGACAGAATTGTTGATGCCCCATTCTTCTATAAACACCCAGAGTATGGCAGATGGCTTGATCCTAATATCTGGGAAAAGGCCAATAAAGAGACAGACAGTGAAAAGTATGCTCTCCCTCCATCTCCAGCATCATTTTAATTTCCAGTTTGGGGGTTACTGGACTGTCCACTGCAGTTAGAAGCTTGGCCAACCACACTAGCTTAGAGTTCCTTTGACCAGCCTTGGTTAATTCACCTCTCCAGAAAAAAATGGATTTGATTATTATTCATATTCATATTACCATGAGCCATGAAAGCACGATCTACAGACCACAAAAAGCCCTCATCATTTTTTTGATACAGGATCTTTGGAGCCCTTTCTGCTTTTTTTTTTCTTTCCACTTTCCAAAAGATTGGTCAAGCATGGGGATCAAAATCATTGTTTCCCGCAACTAGTAGTGGATGGTGAGAAGGATAGAGCTCGTCTATGAAAACAATGCTGTGGACAAAAGTCCTGATAATCATTCTGTACATTTGACTAGTCAGAGATAACGCCTTCTTTCATCAGGCTGTAGCTGAATACATATTATTGTTATAAGCAGCTCAGAAATTATCCTGTTCCCGCAAGTGAGATAAAGCAAATTTGCTTTGCTATCTCAACTGATGCTGCCAGTCCATGACATTTTACGGCTGAAATTTACTGCCAAAATTCATGAGAGATGGAATTACATTGCTTATGTGTGTCACTAAAATGTGACAGGAAAGATTTGTACAGTAGCCATTTCAGCCATAGTCCAACCTAGAGAAGTAGAATATTTTCCTGGAATGTCAGTGGAACAAGACACAAGTCTGCATGTTTTAGCTTTCAATGGATTAAGTCCTGGTGAGTTTTCTTCAAACTGGTGCCATTCATCCAGAGATGTTGAGAATTCTGGAATTTGGATGTAAACACAACTGGAGTGCTTGTAGTTCCATCTGTTACATGATTAGCAAAAATAAACCCCACTGAGATAATAATTACGCATTGTTCTCCAGAACAAAGCCATGGAGTATGGAGATTAGATTGTTGGAGTAAAAAAAATGAGGAAATGTGATAACTAAGGAATTTCGGTGGGCAAATAATACAATGCGAGGGAACCAAAATCCATCTATAATGACATTTTATTTGTTTTGCTTATCGTAGTTGCTTTTACACTGGTTCAATTATCTTAAGTGGCTCACAGCAGCAACATAAAACAAAATAAAGCCATAGCTTTATAAATGGAAATATTTAATAATTGCTAATAAGTTAAATATTCATAACATTCTGATCACAAACCATCACACCATATATCCTCAGAACTTAAAACTAACCATCCATCAAGGTACCTCTGCAAATTTAGCCCTCGGTACCCGAATGGTGTTTGAAAAACTTCAAATATGCCCAGAGTGAGGGTGCAGATCTTATGTCTGATAGGACAGCATAAAAAGAGGGTTCTTTGGCAGAGATTCCTCTTCTCTGATTGCCTCTCATTGTAATTCTTGAGGAGTAGACACTCTCAGCAAGCACTTTCTACAAACATGCCTTAGGTGGACAGCTTCTGTTTAGACCTGGCAGTCTCTCAGATAGCCAGGTTCTAAGCAATATAAGATAGCCAGGTCCTAAGCAATATACAGTAAGATGGAAAGGTAATTAGGATAATCTCAACCGCACCCAGAAAATCTTTTGGTCACAGTTTCAACTTGCTAGACTAGCAGGAGCTATGGGTTCCAAGAACACCCTCAAATTTTAAACCTGCTCTTTCTGGGGGAATCACAATATTGTCCTCTGTTAAAGATGGTGTTGTCCCAGAATTAGCCAGTTTCTGAATCCATAAGTACACATCATGCTAAGGTTAACCCCTAACCTGTTCTTCTCCATCCAGATCCCTACAGCCTCTAGACCAGTGATGGTGAACCTTTTTTGGCTCGTGTGCCAAAAGGGCGTGTGCGCGCATGATAGTGTGCTTGTGTGTGCCCACACCCATAATGCAATGCCTCGCCAACACCCCCCCCGCACTGCCCCCTGCGCATGCATGAAGGGCTCACTGAAGCCTCCGGAGCCTGTGGATGGGGAAAAACGGATTCCAGCTGATTTTCAGCCTTCCGGAGGCCGGGTGGGGGGCAGGTCATTTCGCCTTCCCCAGGCTTTAGGAAAGCCTCCGGAGCCAGTAGATGGCGAAAAACAGACCCAATGGCCCAACAGGAAGTTCAGAACTTCTGGCAGGCCTGTTGAGTCCATTTTTCGCCATCTACAGGCTCCGGAGGCTTTCCTGAAGCCTGGGGAAGGTGAAAACGACCTCCCCCGCCCTCTGGAAGGCCAAAAATCAGCTGGCCAGTGTGTACATGCATGCTGGAACTGACATAGGGCAATGCCCCGCGTGCCACCTGTGGTTCGCCATCATGGCTCTAGACACTGGGATTAGATTACTGCCATAGCTCCCTGATAATCTGTGATATAGATTGACCATCACAAATTAACATGGCTGGGATATTTTTATCAGTTACACTGCAGACCTAGGCACGATATATTGTTTAGAATTTATCTGAATAATTTTTTCAGATAGAATCACTCAGCTTTTCCCCCCAAAAGACCATTATGGTGCTGTAGTATTTGTTTTTCTATATTGGTGTCGGCTTTGGCAGTACTGTTAGTACTCAAGAGTTGTCAGATAAAGGATGCAGATCCATATTTATGGAAAGAAACATGCTGGATTTCTTCCCATTAATTGTCTAAGTGGCCTTTACCATTATGCTCATTATGCTCATGCAAATGGATGCATTTATTGTTCTAATCTAGGAAGTCATAAAAATAGCTTTGGCATACTGAACAAAAGATCTGTGACTTTAGTCCAATTCATACTTCCCTGGGAATAAGTCTCACTGGGACATTCTTCTAAAGAGCTATTCACAGGCCTATGCTAGTCCAATTTTAATATTTGCTTTAATTTGCTTGCTGTGTTTGTACAATTATCATAATGTCACTACAAACATCATTTGAAACCAAATGAGAAAATAATGATGACTCAAGAATTTGTTTATTACAGCTTTAATAATTTGTCTATAATTTTTAAGTATATTAAATAACTGTTATATCTTGCAGGTTCAAGATGCATTTAGATGTCGTTTGAGAAACTGCCAAGATCCAATCAATGCAGATTCATCAAGTTCATTTCCTAATGGACATGCTCAAATCATGGTTAGTTTATATTTATCCTTGACTACTATTTGCAGACAAAGTGTGCATTCGGGCTAACATGTCTGGTTAGAAAACTCTTGATGACCACTAGATGACAGTAAAGAGAATTTGATCTATCTCTTTGTTTCCATCTTATGGTGGAAAATTTTCACATCTTGCCCTGTATTCAGAATCATAAAATGAATATATTCAGTAATTACACCATTGAAATAGAAAGTAAAGCAGTATATAATATAATTACTTTTATTTTATTTCTTAATGCATGGATCTATAAGTTCCGGACATTCATTTTCTTGTATTTTTAACTGTTTTGCTTTATTTTAATTACATAAGCCACCTAAAGTCATTGGAGAGTTTGTTGGCCTTCTAAATCTAATATAAAAAATAAATATGATTCATTTTCTGATGCATTTCAGATCTACTGTATTTTCCTGCTTGCAAAAGAGGCTATGAAAGGGGAAACTCTTAGGTCATTTGTAAGAGTGAAGATGATGACTATGAATGGTGGTGGTGGTGATGATGATGATGATGATGATGATGATGATGATGATGATGATGATGATGATGATGATTGATGATGATATAACATATTCATAGTACATTCAAGGTGTTAAGTGTGTTTTGTTTGCATTATTATTATAAAATGGCTCTAAATTATAATCCTGCATATTGCAAACTAACCTTTTATGTTGTATTAATTATTATGTCAGATGCTTTCTTAACATATTCTGTGTTGAATATATTTGTGATGGGAAAAGTGGCATATAATTTGAAATGAAAAATAATACATGAGAGTGAGAGAAAAGATTGTAGGGTCACTTTCTAGCCATCACATTAAAATTACTATAGTGGTGTGTGTGTGTGTGTGTGTGTGTGTGTGTGTGTGTGTGTGTGTGTGTGTGTGTGTGTGTGTTTAAAATTACAAATAATTCCATATACTTCCTAGTATAACTTGAAAGGATTTGCTTATTCTTACCACAGAATTGCCACATACTCCACTATATTTAAGGTACAGGTAGTCCTTGACTTACAACCACAGTTGAGCCCAAACTTTCTGTTGCTAAGCGAGACAGTTTTGCCCCATTTTATGACCATTCTTGCCACAGTTGTTAAGTGAATCACTGCAGATGTTAAGTTAGCCACATGGTTGTTAAGTGAATCAGGCTTTCCCCATTGAGTTTGCTTGTCAGAAGATCGCAAAAGGAGATCACAGGACCCCAGGAAACTGTAACCGTCATAAATATGAACCGATTGCTAAGCATCCAAATTTTGATCACATGGCCACGGGGATGTTGCAAACGGTTGTAAGTGTGAAAAATGGTCATAAGTCACTTTTTTCAGTGCTGTTGTAACTTTGAACAGTCACTAAACAAACTGTTGTACATCAAGGACTACTTGTTAAGAAACAACTCGTATACACCAAACTAATTGACCAGTTTAGCCAAATGTTCAATTGAACATTTTTCCCATACTTGTTTCCTACCTCCCAAAATGGTACAAGGAGAACTACTTAATCAGTAGGGAGATTATCTAAAATAGAATAGAATAGAATTCTTTATTGTCCATGTGTGATTGGACACACAAGGAATTTGTGTTGGTGCATATGCTCTCAGTGTACATAAAAGAAAAGATACATTTGTCAAGAATCATGAGATACAACACTTAATGATTGTCATAGGGTACAAATAAGCAATCAGGAAACAATATTAATATAAATCGTAAGGATACAAGCAACAAGTTACAGTCATACAGTCATAAGTGGGAGGAGATGGGTGATAGGAATGATGAGAAAAACTAATAGTAATGTAGCTGTTTCTGCGGCTAAAAACAAGGTGATTTTTAAAGTGACCGTTCATTTAAACTCAAGCTTTTCTGAGGTGTATATATATTGTGCAGTTACCATAAAGTGCATTTCAGAAATTGTATTGTAATTGTTGCAAGGGACAAGTTTACAAACGAGTCTTTCTATAATCTCCAGTACTCTTCTGTATTCCATATTGGGCAAATTGGTTCGACTAAGCTGTATGCAATACGAACTCACTATTTCTACAGTACATGTTGAGAAGTTACTGAGTGAAAGGGAACTGAGAAAAGTCACCTTTCATTAAAAACAAAAACAAAAAAACATGCACTGAAGAGGTTAATAAAAACCATGATTGAAAAATGTTTGTGTATTTATGTCTGCAGTGCTAGGTAGGTGAAATGCAATGCGTGGATGAAATGTTATTATGTGGAAAAACTTAATTAGTCTATATCAGTATCCAATCTGAAAATTTAATAAAGGTGATCCTTCTGTGTGTGCAAATACAGAATTACAAAGGAACATCACATGAAAGTCTTTTTTTTTATGATGGTCCTAGCCACAGCATGCCTTCTGCTGAATTTCTAAATGTTTCTTTGCCATATCTCTTACATCTGAAATAAATGGGAATCATCATTTGAATGGGTTGTAGAAGATAGGAAAATTAAGTAAAATGAACGCATTGATTAAATAACGAGTAAATTAACACCCCAGTTTTAAATTTGAATAAATACCATCATGTAAAATAAGGAAAATTAGCATATTTCCTAAGCTTTCTGTCGTCCCGTGCCAGATAGTGCATCCAATGGAGTTGTTATCACTTTAAATTTCTTTCTTGTGTCAATCCAGGAATGTGTGAACAATCATCCCCCTGTGACTGAAACTTCTTACATGTTTCATGAATATATCCCAAATACTCAAGCTTTAATTTAAGCATCCTCCAAAACCCAAGCATGCATGGGAGACTTCTGTTCTGCCTTTTGTACTGTAATTATATATGATGTATAATAAGCAAATGTTAAATTTATATGTGTTACATGGCATTGAAGATCTTTTAATGGTTTAAAGTAATTTATTGTAAAAATAATAATAATCATAAATTAATTTCATTATTCCTGCTTTGGGTTTTAGTAATAAATAGTAGATTAAAGTTTTACAAATAGAGAAAACATTAATAAAACAATAGATTGTATACAACACCGTCCATCTATGAGTGGGATAAACACTTTTGGCAAATGAGAATTCTCCTTCCACTCTCAATATTTCTTCATGCTCCTGAGATAATTTCTAGAGATTTGGGGAAACCTCTGGAGCATATTAAAGCAAGGGAAATTTCTACTACAAGAATGGAACTCTATCCACATGGCATCTGTTATAGCCTGCAATTAATAGCAACAATAATACCCTTATTTTCAAACAGCTACTTACCACTACTTTTAAATTCCTGCACAATGGTTTCAGTCGTTTTAAAAAAGTTCTTTGACACTAATCTTCCTAAAGATCAGTCTTTTCTAATCTGGAATTTTCCTGGAGCATTCAATCATTCTTGTCTTAATTCTCACAATGGCTGAGAATTTGAGTGACAGTTTTCAGATTCAGAAATACTGTTCTAAACCAGCGGTGGGTTGCTCCCGGTTTTGGCCCGGTTCTTAGAACCAGTAGCGCCGGCGGCGGGAGGTTCCACCCAGAACACGGAGAGCGCACGCACGAACCGGTAGTAAAGGGTTTTAGAACCTACTACTGTTCTAAACACTTAACGTTGTCTCATTTTAGCTGTGGTCATGCAGTAGGAATGTGTGGTTAAGCTTTAGTATTATTTATTTATTTATTTTATTTTGTGAGATTTATATACTGCCTCACAGTGCAAGACCTCTCTAAGCGGTTTACACCAGTAAGCAATGTATATTTATATTGCCCCCAACAATCTGGGTCCTCATTTTACCTACCTCGGAAGGATGGAAGGATGAGTCAACCTTGAGCTGGTGAGATTTGAACCTGCGGATCAGTGTCAGCTAAAGTGGCCTGCAGTACCTGCCTCTAACCGCTGCTCCACCTCGGCTCTTAATATCTAGTAAGAGAGATATCTTAATATCTAGTAAGAGAGATATTAGAAGGAAATGTGATAGCTGAGGTCAGAACTGGATGCGACAGCATCTTCTTGGTATTTGTCACAAGAACAGACACTTTTCTGTTCTTCTGTAATATTTAATTACCCAAGATGGTGTCGTAGCTCAGTAAATCATTGTGCTTGTTATTTCATTTCATATCATTGGCTGGAAGAGTGAAGTTTCAATGCCCTGTGTAATGATGAATGTGATGCACACTGTGTTACATGTTATGGAGTCTGAGAGCTGGGATGGCACATCTGGGTCACGTTCCACATTTAGCTTGACCTTCAGCTAATAATTGCTAACAGTTGTCTCATTTCACTTCTATTTCTTATTGTTACAGACAGATTTTGAAAAAGATGTGGACATTGCTTGTCGGTCAGGTAAGGCTGTCCAAGCACCAAATGAAATGGAAGTTAAAAGTAGCTTTATCCTTCTGAATGATCTGATTCCTTTTTAACAACATGAGTGCCTACAAATCTAAAGAGGTGCTCAAAATTTGATAAACATAGTGTTACTGTATAAATTGAGTATGAGAAAACCTACATTTTTTTAAAGCGGGTTGGAAAAACTCAGGTGCTACAAGGTTTTAAAAACAACTTCTCTGAGAGAGCGTCTGAGCCTGTATACATCAAATCATCTGCATATGCGAGCATGAAATGATTAGGAAAGAAAAGTACTTATAATTGGAGCAGAAGTTCAACTAATAAACATAAACCCATATAACTCCCACATATACATATGTATATTTTTTTCCATATTCAGTTAATGCTGCACTTGATTAAATATGGCTATAGCGCAACAAAATGCCAATTTTCATCAGTCACCAGGCACTGAATGTAAAAGGGGAGAAAGTTTATTTATTTATTTATTTATTTTGTGAGATTTATATACCGCCTCACAGTCCAAGCACTCTCTAAGCGGTTTACACCAGTAAGCAATGTATATTTATATTGCCCCCAACAATCTGGTCCTCATTTTACCTACCTCGGAAGGATGGAAGGCTGAGTCAACCTTGAGCCGGTGAGATTTGAACCGCTGACCTGTGGATCAGTGTCAGCTAAAGTGGCCTGCAGTACCTGCCTCTAACTGCTGCGCCACCTCGGCTCATAATAATAAAAGTTCCTTTTTCTATAAGCTAGAAACTTTGCCACCAGGTTCTACAGTAAAATCTAAGGGAGTGAAGATGATCCACGAGATCTGAGATTCAGTTTCTTTGTTTTTTATTTGTATGCATTTATTTATTTAACTTGTACAATTGCCCATCTCACATTTCTGGTTCTGTTTTCAACATAATTATAAAAAACAAAATAAATAATAAATAAACAAAATCCAA
Source organism: Diadophis punctatus similis (assembly GCA_023053685.1). Classification (NCBI taxonomy): domain Eukaryota; kingdom Metazoa; phylum Chordata; class Lepidosauria; order Squamata; family Dipsadidae; genus Diadophis; species Diadophis punctatus. The sequence continues at coordinate 127,493,858 of JALIGW010000001.1, read as the reverse complement.
AAACCGGCAAAGCACAATAAACTCTTTAAAACCAAGTTAAGAACCCAATTAAAAAATCAAAATTACAACCAAAAAACCCAGAAAAAGCAGGCAAGGGAAAATCTCGAATATAGTCACTTGGCAGGCTCTAAACTAGGATCCCCAGGCATATTTGGCAAAACCATGTTGTAGAGCCTTTTGGGAAAGACAAGCAAAGTTGGAACTAAGCTAAGCTAATGGGAGGAATGACATTCAAAAGAGAAGGACTGCAGTAGAAAAGGCTATCCTGGTTCCCATCAGATGGCATGTCTTTATAAACAAGACGTGTAACATGCTGGACCTGATAAGATGGGGGGTAGATGTAACAGGGGAGAAGCAGTGCTGCAAATAATATGTCCCCATGTTGTTTAGGGCTTTATAGGTTATTACCAACACCTTGAATTATGCTTGAAAGCAAACTGGCAACTAATGCAGCTTGTGGAGCAGAGGTGTAACAGGCACAGAACTTGGAGCACATATAGCGTATTTTTCAGTGTATAAGACGCACTTTGCCCTCCCCCCAAAATGGGTGGAAATGTCTGTGCGTCTTATAGAGCAAATGTTGCCGAAGCCCCACCCACCCACCAGCCCCTACCTCCCAGCAATTTGCCTCCTTGCAGCAAACAGCCTGGTCAGCTTCAGTACAGCCTGATTTAGCACGAGCAGCTGATTGGCAGTTGGATCTGCCTCCCAGAATACTGCCTATCAGCTGTTACCAGGCTGTGGGGATCGCCGCCGCCTATCGCCACTGTTGCCTATCGCCGCCTCTGCGTGCTCCATTTTCGGCCTCCACACGTTCCATTTTCAGCCTCTACGCACCCCATTTTTGGCCCGTTCCAGGCGGCAGGGATAGGCAGCGATTCCTGCTGCCTGGAACTGGCCAAAAACGGGACAAGCGGAGGCCGAAAATGGGACGTTTGCAGGCGGCGATAGGTGGTGGCAGCGATGGGCGGTGGCGATCCCTGCAGCCTGGAACAGCTGATAGGTGGTATTCCGGGAAGCCGATCCAACTGCCAATCAGCTGCTTGTTCTAAATCAGGCTGTGCTGAAGCTGACCAGGCTGTTTGCTGCAAGGAGGCAAATTGCTGGGAGGCAGAGGCAGATGTCTTTTTTCTTGTTTTCCTCCCCAAAAGCTAGGTGCGTCTTATAGTCTGGCGTGTCTGATAGTCGGAAAAATACGGTAACTATCTGTACTGCAACATTTTATACCAGTGAAGCTTCTGGATGCTCTTCAAGAGCAGTTCCATGTTGCAGTAAATCAACTGGGAAATATGTAACTGAGAGTAGACTTGCTTGTCCAGAAACAGGTGCAATTGGCAATGAGAGGCTGTGCAGAGATCTTCCTGGTGGCCCTCCTAGCTATAACTGCTATCTTCTCTTTAAGCAAAAGTTGTGAGGTAGTTGTGGGGTTGCTCAACCTCATCCAGATGATAAGACCCCAAAATTGAAGCCCCCATCAAACCCAAAGCCACTCAGTCTTGTCAGAGAAAGCCTGTTGTTCCCCACCCAAACCTCCACCATATCCAAACACCAAGAAAGGACAGCCACAGTTAGTTCACTTAAGGGCAGAGATATACAACTGGGTATCATCAACATGCTGATGATACTTCACCCCATGACGATGCAGCAGCTTCATGTAGATGTCAAACAGGAGCAGAGTTCTCAACCTTGTGCCCACCCCAAACAGTAGGAGCTGAGGGTGGGACTTCACACTCTCTATCAACATCGACTGGAACCAGCACTGGAGAAAGACAAAGAACTAGCACAATACAGTTCTATCCGGTCCCAACCCCCATAGCCAGTCCAGAAGGATACCATGGTCAATGGTATCAAAGACTACCAAGAGATCAAGAAGACCAAGGATGAATGCACTACCCCCATCCCACTCACAACCCAAAAGCATGATCAGTGCTGTTTGCCTCCCATACCCACCCAGGTCTGAAACCTAACCAAAAGAGGTCCAGATAATCTGCTTCATCAAGAATCCTTTGAAGCTGTTGCACAACCACGTTGTCAACAACCTGTCCTAAAAAAAGGGGGGAGGTTAGAGATTGGACACAGGTTACCCAAAATAATTGAGTTTAGTGATGGTTTCTTGAAGAGTTTCTCTTGTGTCAGTGAATACATGGCAAACTGTAAATTGTTCCAATCAATGTGCTTATATATCACAGCAAACAATACATTAATACTGTTTCATTAAGTTGAAATGGCTTTCCTAGTTTCATTTGAACATAAACACTTGTTAATTATATCTGCACTTCATAATGATGCCTTTATCTCCCTTCCTTGGCAATTTAATGATACTGTGATTTTTAGCTAGATTTTCAAAACAGAGTCATTCATTTCAATGCCTTAAAACCAAAGGAAATGTGATACTACTTCCCAAAACATTTCTGTTCAAAAAGTACAGGGAGAAGCACTCTATTGAAAAAGACAGTTTTATGGCAAATAGGACCAGGTTTCATCATTAAAAATTAAAGATTTAAAATGTGACCCTCTAAATGAAAGATTTAATAAAAGATGCCTGGCTGAAGTGATTTGACATCTGCACTTAGGAAAAATCTAATGACCATTTTCTCAAATGGATTTTTATCCATTTTCGTTAAGAATTACATTACAAGGAGACTTGAAATGGTCTAGTCCCTCTCATCTATATCCTTGCTTCAAGGCAAATAGTTTTTTATTTAATTGAAAATAGAAAAGCAATCACACATCTCCTAATAGAATAATTTGTCACCACGTATAACTCTCAGTAACTATACATGTTAGAATATCAAGACTATTCTTGATTTCAGCTACCATAAAAGGAAAAGAGGGATGGGAAAAAATGGGGTAGATCCTAAAATAAATCATTTTCCTTTCTCTCACAATTTAATCCTAAATTATTGTCCTTTTCTTTGATATATATATAATGTCATAATTGCTTTGTTTAAAACTTTTCAGCCTTCTTCAATTTGGCCCCCTCCTTACTAAAAGCAAGTTGAAAATTCAGGAATTGTAGTTTCTAGTCATCTATGGCCAAGTTGAAGAAGGTTGATCCAGCACCAATATGAGTTAAAGACATTCTTTCAGCTGGTGTCCAACTTCTAATTTTGGAGGCATTTATTAATTTGTGCTCCTGCTCTTTAATTTACAGTTCTCCATAAGGACATTGGGCCGTGCCGAGCAGCTACGATAACAGGCACCCTATCTAGAATCTCCCTGAATGATGATGATGAAGAGAAGACAGTCAACCCTGAAGGAATGAACTATTCCACATTGCCCGGGAATATAATTTCTAAAGTGATCATTCAGCAGTCGGGAGGCATGCATATGCCCATGAGCATGAGTGAATTAGCTAACCAGTGTCTTAAAAAAGACAACACTGAGCTACGGCGAACTGTCTATTTATGTACTGATGACAACCTGAGAGGTGCAGACATGGATGTAGTCCACCCTCAGGACCGCATGATGGAGAGTGACTACATTGTCATGCCTAGAGGTTCAATGAACACACAGGCATCTCTGAAGGATGACAGCAAGTTGAATATAGGCATGGAGACCTTGCCTCACGAAAGGCTTTTGCACTACAAAGTTAATCCTGATTTTAGTATGAACCCAAATCTAATGGACCAGTTCAGTATGAGTTTAGATCAACATCTCCCCACCCAGGAACACATGCAGAACTTGCCTTTTGAACCTCGCACAGCTGTAAAGAATTTCATAGCTTCCGAGATGGACGATAGCACAGGACTAGCAAGAAGCGAAACTGGATCAACCATATCAATGAGTTCTTTGGAGGTTAGTGATGTGGAAACAGAGTGCATGCATCCTGTTTTCGTTATGTCAAATACAGATGGGGATGGCTTTCTCACCTACACACACACACACACACACACACACACACACACACACACACCAATAAAAAGCAGAATGCAACTGTTTTCTTATGCTGCTGGAATGTGAACCGTACACCCTACAAGCTAGACCAGATCAGGAAACCAACTTCACCAAAAGATTAGAACTATACTGTATTGAAATGGGCTATAGTATCAGAACCTTGCAAGGCTGTCTGTTTCGCTTCCTTCCCTCTATTCCTATCTCTCTGGGCTTAATGCATGTTTCTGCAGTTGTTGTTGTTGTGCTAATGGCTTATGAAGAACTTTTCTTGTTTGACAGTAATTTTATAAAAGATTTTAATTACAGAACTAAGACAAACTAAACAATAAATAATAAAAAGTAAAAGGTGGCAAAATAGAAAAATAGAACAGAAAAATTATTAGAAAGATAAAAGAAATATACTGTTCTGACCTAGGCTTCCTGATAAATAATACAACACAAACGGCATCCCAAAAACCTCTTTTATTTTAACGGCTGTGAATTATTTTCATTCCCAGCCATATTAAGTCCCAAACAATATTAATGAGTCAATATTAATGAGTCTGACAGTAGTCTTTCAGAAGGCAGATAAGCAGAAACCTTTATCTTTCTTGATACGCTGCCAAAGACCAATTAGCAAGGAGCTTTGCAAGGCCAAACAGAAACACGGAGTCAGAACTGAAAATGCTGAGATACGATGTGAACGAAGTTGCTTCCTGCAACAAGCACCTCCATATGCTCCACTCCCCTCCCCGCCTATGGGAGGGGCCAATTATCTCCAAGCCTTACTCCTGAGTAGTCCTTCTCCTCTGTAACTGTTCTTGCCTTCTGGCAGCTCTGCGCATGCGCGCATTGAGAACAGGCTCCCCCGTTCCTCTGCCTCGCTCATGTCAGCCTCTGGAGGCTCTGTAGTCAGCATAGACCTCCCAGATGGCCCGGGCTGGATCCCTGCCTCTGGCACCGAGCCTTCTCCAGACTCCAGGCCTGGCCCAGGTTCCTCCACAACCTCCTCGCTGTCCAACTCTGCTGCCAGCTCCGCAGGCCGCTGGTGGACCACAACATATACAAAAGAAATGACTTCCCCCTTTATGATGACAGGTATAAACAATTTTAGTAATGTATCATATTACATTTCTTATCTCAAATATAACAAATGATTTTCTTCCCATGTCCTCTTTCCTATATATAAACAAATCCATAAAGCTATTGTTTCAGTTCTGGTGTCACTAAAATACATTAAGGGTTACCAGAGATAACAATATCTATTTTAAGCTTGACCAAATAAACCAACTTTATATTCTTTCCTTTTACCTCTAAGAGTCTGGATCTTTAGTCACTTCAAATCATGTCATAGAATTTGACTTCTTTTCATTTATTCTTCATTATTAGGCTGGTCATACTATTAGCCAGTGTGATGAGGCAAAATGTGTGTTGCATCATTTAACTGTTGTATTTTTGCTTGAATGATGGGAAGACGCTTCTGTGATTCAAGGGCTAGGCCTTACCTCTTGTACAACTTGACTGGCTTTGCATACTATGCATCTTGAGCATTTTGAAGGGACCTTGTTAAACAGAAATAGAACTGGTCAAGAGAGGTTCTAATGTATTGTCTATGTTTATCATAAATACACATTTCTGTATATATATTATCATCAATTTGTAAAATTAATGATTTTATAGAATGCCTAGGAAATCTATAGAATGCCAAAAAGGGGAAGTCAAAGCATGAAACGCTTCCTAGGCAACTTAAAGCAATGCCAAAAGGCAAACCACCAATGTATAAAATACTCCCACTAAAATGTCATTCCAGCCTCCCTTGTTCCAACAAGTAGATTAATATGGGTCTTTTTCATTTGTTTTTTTTTCCAGAAAAAAAGTCTTGTACTTTATTTTGCATTTCTTTTTTCATTTTCATATGTCTTTTCAATAAAGGTTAGAGCAGTGGTTCCCAACGTGGGGCCCATGCCCCAAAGGGGGCAATTTGATTTTTAATGGGGACAATTAGAACCTTGTTTAAACCAAGTTAAGGCCTTTTAGGCTTGATTTTTAATGGGGACAATTAGAACCTTGTTTAAACCAAGTTAAGGCCTTTTAGGCTTCCTCTGTGTGAGTAGGAGTTCACTTTTTGAATAGTAAGAATTATAGGTTACCTTCGGGACCGCATCCTACCGCATACCTCCCTACGACCAGATAGGTCCCACAGAGTTGGTCTTCTCCAGGTCCTGTCAACCAAGCAATGCCGGTTGTTGGGACCACGGGGGAGAGCCTTCTCTGTGGGAACTCCGTCTCTCTGGAACCAACTCCCACCAGAGATCTGGATTATCCCCACCCTGCTGGCCTTCCGCAAAGCTATGAAGACATGGCTCTTCCTGCAGACAGGGTGAACAAGATCTTAATTCCCCCATGGATGTCTGGTTTTTAATTTTTGTAATTTTTTAAATTGTTTTTATTGTATCTTTTATTGTATATTGTTCTTTTTCTGTTGTATGCCGCCCTGAGTCCTACGGGATTAGATGGCCTATAAGAACAATAAATTAAATTAAATTAGATTAGATTAGATTAGATTAGATTAGATTAGATTAAATTAAATTAAATTAAATTAAATTAAATTAAATTAAATTAAATTAAATTAAATTAAATTAAATTAAATTAAATTAAATTAAATTAAATTAAAAATTAAATTAAATTAAATTAAATTAAATTAAATTAAATTAAATATATGTCATGGGGGGGGAGGCATCAGGATTTTAGAGATGCTTAGGAGGGCATGGCCAAAAAAAGTTGGGAACCACTGGGTTAGAGTTAAGGTTAGGGTAATCCTTTTCGTTACTCTCTTTTCAGACTTTGCCTAAATCGTTCTTGTCATTCTGCAGAATGCCTAGGTATTATATAAAATGCCTAGAGAAAGTATGTCACATATTAAAATAACAACAGACATTTCACACTTTGCCTAAAACTTCACACATTCTATAGATTTCCTAGGCACTCTATACAATGTCAACATTTCACACATTGCCGATAACATATATATGAAACTTATTTCATGCTCTACAAGGAGGCCTCTTACAAACAATGAATGACTGAGAAAATTTGGACTGGGGTATTGGAATATCTTTGTAGCACTGAGTGATTTTTAGACAAGTTTGTCCTGCTTCAGCAAATTGGGCTCAGCATCTAACAGACTTAGCTAGAAAGTTGTCTACCAAGATAGCTCAGCTTACTTCAAGAGAGTGTTCAAACGAGTACTAGATAGTTATCTTGAAATGGGACTTCAAGATTTAATTTACCTTTTTTTTAAAAAAAAGTATTGTTGTTATGGGCTATGCAAGACAAAATTAAGTCAGACTGTTGAGGTCTGTGCCAATGAAGAGTGGAAGGGATTAGGAAACCTGACTACAAATGGAAAGCCCTTGTAGGCAGAGAAGCAAAGAGAAGCAAGTCAAGGATGTAAAGGAAGCAGAAGAATGGAGGAGAGAGAGCACAAAGTGCCACCAGATCTAATGAGATGCCTGAAAGAAGGCGAGAAGAGTTAGAGCAGCAGTTAAAACCTAAGGCAGGGAAAACAGGCCCTTCTACAACATTGTAAGGTTTTCCTAGGCAGAGTTACAGGAAGCAGTGGTAGGAGAATAAGAACCAGGTTTGGACTTTCCAGGATCAAGTCCAGCAGAACATCCGCCTTTAGGAATACTTTTCTTCCTTTACTATGTCTCTAAAATCATTGACAATATTGGAAATCTTGTATGTTTATTCATTTTGTTCACAAGGGTAACAATGAGGCATCTCCTTATACAGGTCGACAATAATTTTTCTGTTAATGTTGCTGCTTCCAGTAGTGGGTTCTAAAACCCGTTGCTACCGGTTCGTGCGCACGCATGCGTAGAAGCATCCCGGGTGGGTGGGCGGAGCCTCCCTCTGCCGGCGCTACCGGTTCGGAAAACCAGGCCGAACCAGAAGCAACCCACCGCTGGCTGCTTCTTGGATCCAGCAAATGTTAAGTGATGGTGAAGCGTTCTAAGTCATTTACACATTGGCATTCGGAACAATAACTGGCATGACAGAACCATATCTGTGTCCCTCTTTTGTCTCTGTAGTATCCCTTACGTATGAATGCAAATCTATTAAAATAAAGTTGATAACTATAGAAAGACCGCATCTAGAGAGCAGAGCATGAGACTAGAAGCAACTCTATTTCTGAACTGCTTTGCATTTCAATGATCTTAGCATTCATTATTTTCTTATATCATCGGTTTGCTCCACCTAGAAGGTTAAAGCTATAATCCAATCAATATATGAGAGAAAAGAAAATATTCAGATTTTTTTTTAAAAAAAGAATCAACCTATTCCATTTCATAGCACACTAAGGACTTAAGTACAACCATATTGAGCTGGCATTCATATTATAGATGGATATACCACTACTGTGAAGGAATATAGTCTGGAATTGCAGGCGGGAGGGGCTCTTTCACAGAGAGCAAAGAGCTTGGAATGTCTGGTGGGTGTGAAGAGAACAAGGCTGGACCCCCCCCCCCTAGCAATTCATAGACTATATTCTAATATTATCCCACATCCTGTGCCAAATATGAGTATTTGGTAAAACCCTGTTTAAGTTCTTCCTTATAATAGAACAGAACAACAGAGTCGGAAGGGACCTTGGAGGTCTTCTAGTCCAACCCCCTGCTTAGGCGGGAAACCCTACACCACTTCAGACAAATGATTGTCCAACATCTTCTTAAAAACTTCCAGTGTTGGAGCATTCACAACTTCTGGAGGCAAGCTGTTCCACTGATTAATTGTTCTAACTGTCAGGAAATTCCTTCTTAGTTCTAGGTTGCTTCTCTCCTTATCTATATATAAATATCTATAGTTATTTTACTTAACTGCTTTAGTCTGGCAAGATTCTGTTGGTAGGTAGAAAGCAACTATTCAGAAGTAAGACACTCCAAGTGTCATTTTCAGTTGCTTGGACCTGACATCATCTGCAGAAATGTCTGTTTTTTGGCATGTTCCTCCTTAGTCAAAAAAAGGACTCATTAGATGTTGCCACTGGGTGCGCATTTAGAGAGATGACATGTTTCTCAATATTCATTGTAATCATAACCCCAACTATCTTGATAGGTTTTTACATAATTTACATTGCCATGTTATCATTACTTCTGCGTAATTAATTAGTTGTGTTAGTAAAGGACACTGGTGTGATTTGCGGCCTCTGCTCATCCATTTTAAAATCTGAAAATGCAATACCAATGATTGTTAGATGCATAATAAAAGTGAGGAAAGAGTGCCAAGGCAATCAAGGGAATTGTTTAACTAGGAAATTACTTACCAAACCATAATAAGGCAAACAGAAATTCCAGTTCCTGGCTTCAGCAGCAATTCTGAACAAATTCTGAGTTTAAAGGATGCAATCAGAGTATTTTCTACTTAAAGAACATAGAAAATGAATGATTTATTATTTATTTACAAGTAAATAGTTCTTAGTGACTAATCTTTGAATATTTATTTTTACTGCAAGTATCAAATGTACATTGGTAAATTAGACATATAGTAATTGTAGAAAATGTAGGTTTAGCAGAAAAAACCACATTTCCCTGAAAATAAAACCTATCCCAAAAATAAGCCCTACCTTGATTTTTACACGTGCGCCCAATATAGGCCCTACCCCACCCCCCAAAAAAGACCTCGTTAAGACCCCACCCACTACAGGGTGCACAGGGTGGAACAAGGCGTACGGGTAAAAACTAAGCTAGGGTGGGGATAGAACTACCCTACTACTTACCTTCAGACAGTTGCAGCCAGGCCTTGCACACCCCAACACCTGCCTTGTCTTGCCGGCCCACTTCTTCTGTGGCTGCTTGTCACCGCTCACGTGCGTCAGCCCCGGCCTCCGTTTTGCTGTCATAGGCCTTCAGGAAAGGCCTCTGCAGCTGAGAAATGGGCTCTGAATTGACGGGTGCAGCGCCCCCGGCCTCCGGAATGATCCAGAAGTCTGTTATCAGCTGCAAAGGCCTTTCCTGAAGGGCCTCTGACAGCAAAGTGAAGGCTGGGGGGGTGCCGACACGCGCATCAATCCGGACCTTGTTTCTCAGCTGCAGAGGCCTTTCCTGAAGGCCTCTGATGGTGAAACGAGACTGGGGGGGTGCCGCACACGTCAATCTGGAGCCCGTTTCTGAGCTGCAGAGGCCTTTCCTGAAGGTGTCTGACAGTGAAACGGAGGCCGGGGGCAACAGGCGTGAGCAGTGACAAGCGGCCACAGAAAAAGTGGGCCTGCTTGGCCGGGCTGTCAGTGCCACTGCCACGAGGTGAATCAGTGGAAGACATACCCAGAAAATAAGACCTGGTGCCTTTTCAGTGGCAAAAAAAATATAAGATCGGGTCTTATTTTGGGGGAAACATGGTAGTAATGTGACTCATTTAACAGCCATTTCCCCACTTCCCGGCTCCTAAGAATCATTGATTGTAAGAAAATAGTATCCTATAATGATATATAAATGTTAACTTAGTGCTTCAATAAATACATTATTTAGCATGGATGGACAACTTAAAGGCCCTCAGCATTCTCTAAAGTCACCCAAAGTGAGAAAGATTAAATTGTTTAGTTATCTCAAGAGCAAAGTGACCAGATTTTTTTATTTTTAAGCGGGACGGGGGGGCCACCTGGGCGACGCCATTTGTTTTGCCCTCTGCGCATGCGCAGAACGCTGCGCATGCGCAGAGGGCAAAACAGCAAATGTCGGCGTCCAGGTGAGGTGGGGGGAGAGGGGGGGAGGCGGGAGGGCACTTGGATGCCTGCAGCTCGCGACAGGTAAGCTGCCGGCTGCCTCCTTTCCCCGTCTCCCGCCTCCCGTTCGTTGCTTGCCAGCCCGGCCGAAGGGAAGGCGGGAGGCGAGGAAAGGCCTCGGGAAAACCCTTTGGGAGCCCGCCTCCCTTTCGGGAGGCCTTTCCTCACCTCCCGCCTTCCCTTCGGCCGGGCTGGCAAGCAACGAACGGGAGGCGGGAGACGGGGAAAGGAGGCAGCCGGCAGCTTACCTGCTCCAAGCATCCAAGCGCCGCGGTCTCCCGGTTGCCCGCCCGGCCCCAGGGCAACGGCGGCAGCGAGGTGACGGGGGGAAGAAAGGGGAGGGGGATGAGGAAGGGCTGTTTGCGCCGCTCGTAAACTCAAAGCGGCGACGGCTCCTCGTCCCTCACCCCTCCCAACAGCAGCGGCGCCTCCGAGGGCGGGGCTAGGGATGGGGCGGGGGAAGGAGAGGAGGAGCAGCCTCCCTTCCCCCTCCCCCCAGCTTCCAGCCGCCGCCGGAGGAGTCAACAACGCGGGACGCCCGCCCGCCGCCCACGGCCGGCCCGAGCTGAGAGGCCTGCTGCCTTTCAGGCCGATTTTTTGAAAGAATGCCCTAGTCGTGCATTCTTTCAAAAAAATCGGGACTTTTTAGAGGACGGGCGGGACGCGGGACAAATGATGAAAAAGCTGGTCTGTCCCGCCAAAATCGGGACGTCTGGTCACCTTACTCAAGAGTGTGTTAACAGTTAAATAGGTGCCTTCTGTTGACAAAGGTTGAAGGCACCCATTGTTCCATTACAAACTCCAAATTCTCCCAAATGAAGATGATTTTTTTTCCAGTGTAGTCCTCAGTTATGACCACAATTGAGTCCAACATTTCTCTTGCTAAGTGAGACAATTGTTAAATGAATTTTGCCCCATTTTACGACCTTTCTTGCAATGGTTGTTAAGTGAATCTGGCTTCCCCATTGACTTTGCTTGTCAAAAGGCCGCAAAGGGAACCAAGGACACTGCAACCGTCATAAATATGAGTCAGTTGCCAAGTGTCTGAATTTTGATCTTGTGACCACTAGGCTGCTGCAACGGTTGTTAAGTGTGAAAGATCTGCAGGCAGAAATGAACTGCTAGGAAAACATTCCTGTTAACAAAATTTTATTTGGGAGGACTCCAAAGTGTTATATTGATACATGCACTTATAATTTTTTTTTCAATTTTAAAAATTAAAATTAAGTTTTAAAAAACTTTACATGTGTACAATAACTAGAGCAATTGAACACTAATTAATTGATATTACTGTTAGTAAAACTATACCAATCTGTTATCAGTGCCAAATGTTTCCCAAGAAAGTTATACCAATAAACGATGAGGCCTCTCATTAATCATGATACTATTGCAAATAATAATAATTTTAAAATTATGCTATGATAGACTCCTTCGTGTGTCTAGGAACCAATATAAATATATGTCAGCATGAGCTAACATACTGCAAAGCGTACACATTTACACAAATAATAAATAGGATCTGAATCACAAAAAAAACACCACTATTAACCTATATATATTTATAACAGTGGCATAAATAAAGCAATACAATAACAATACAGCATAAATACAGCAATGCAATAACCATGAGTTATGAAGCAACAATAAACAATAAATCTAAACAACATAGTGCATACTGCTAAAGTGACCTATATATAACCACTTGAGGATCCAAAGGAAAAGATGAACATCAGCTGTAGGTTATAATTTGTCCATGACTTTATTGCTATGCATAGCAATAATGATGCCAATAAATATTTAGGAAAGAGAGCTATTCCAGCTGATCATACGACCATCCTACTTACTAGTCAAGCCTGGCTACTTACGTTCATTTGTCTTCTTGATCACTCTCTCACCACTCAGACCTACTGTATACCACAAGAAACCTTAGTCTATTTTTTAAAAAGATATCAGAATACCAGTTGTCCAAAATCAACTGGATTATTTTGTATATATTCCTCTAAGGCAGTGTTTCCCAACCTTGGCAACTTGAAGATGTCTGGACTTCAACTCTCAGAATTCCCCAGCCAGCATTCGCTGGCTGGGGAATTCTGGGAGTTGAAGTCCAGACATCTTCAAGTTGCCAAGGTTGGGAAACACTGCTCTAAAGTATGGTTATCCAGCCTTTTGGCTTGACTGGATTACACTGAGTGAAGAGGAATTGTCTTGGGCCACAAATAAATATATAATATAGCCAATGCATATAAATCACATCATGTTAAAACTTTATGATCTTGTGGGGCTGCATTACTAGCTGTCCAAGGCCACAGGTGGCCCATGGGCCTCGGCTGCTCTAAGATATTACTAGGGAAAGCAAAACCACATTCATCTTCACTTCTTTTCTGAATTGTGAAGGTAATTCCTTCCCAAGGCCCAGTTAGCTAATCAATCAAATGAATTGATAACTTTGACTACTTGAGCTGGGGTACATCACTGGAATGAAGCCATTTCTCGTTGCTCCCCTTAGAAACTGCTGCAGGTTTGCATCTCAAACGTTTTAAAAGCTGGATTGTTGAAAGGATGCAAAAGCTCTGACTCAACCAGTCCAAGCTAACTCCAACAGCCTGTGAGTTGTAACAGAAATATATGGTCTGAGATTGAGGGAATCTCATTCCTTCCACACCATCCTGATCAGTGGTGAGTTCCTACCGGTGCGGTCCACTCTGTCGTTCCGGTAGCAGCCCGCTGATTGCACAATTTGCACACGATGGCTCCGGGGCCGTCTTCGCCAGTCCGTTGCGCGGCGCCATCTTTTTTTCTGTATTTTTGGCCTTTTTTGCTTCCTACGCATGCGCGGAAGCAAAATCTCGCAAGGGGACGCATGCGAGAGAAAGATTTTGGTGATTTTTTGCTTTTGCGCATGCATGGAAGCAAAAAGTCACTGAAATTGCACGCGCGCATCCCCTCACAAAATTTCGGTGATTTTTTGCTTCCTGCGCATGTGCGGAAGCAAAATCGCATGAGGGGACTGCGTAGCGAGCGTGCGCACACACAAAATGTGATGATGCGTGCGCAATGCACTGGTAGGCAGGTAAGAGGAACCTGCCCCTGATCCTGGTATGATCCCAGCATATTCACATTAATTCAAGAGTCTTTACAAAAAAAAAATTAGAATGAATATAAAATTATTACATTAACGTTTTCCCATCGCTTGCATTCTCTGCAGAGGTGATAAGCAACCTTTCTTTTAGCTTGATTTCTGCAGTTTCAAGGATATCTCTTGAAGAACCACCTCTTCAGTCCAAATTTGCATGCTTTTAAACTGGAGAGTGCTTTGAACAAGTATAATTAGACAATTGGACTTGTTTAGCAAGTTACAGCAGGAACTAGCTGATTTTGGCTGATTTTCAAAAAACTAAGGAGGGTGGGCCTAGTGAGTCCTTCGATAGGAGATCCCACATCTGTAGACTAGACAGAAAATTGAAATAAAGCAGCCTAGAAGAATACAGAGAGAAGCCACTTTCATATATTTTTCCCAGGGAAACAACATGTAGTCACCACAGAGATACTGACTTTATTTTTACCTGAAAGGAGAGCATAAATTCCAGGTGTTTTGATTCACAGACAAAAGAAGAATGGAATTTAGGGAAGAAGAAATCCAAATTAAATCTCCCTCCCTCCCTCCCTCCCTCCCTCCCTCGTCTAAATGAAGCAGAAAGACACATAAAATATGGTGGCAGGCATAGATATGTCATATGTACTTGAAAAGGAGAGAGAGAAAAGCTCATCCTCTCAAAATGTGCAAAATATCTTTCCAGGCCCTACTCACTCTCATTCTCTCTCTCTTTCTCTTTCTCTCCCTCCCTCAGAGAGAGAGAGAGAGAGAGAGACAGACAGACAGACAGCATGAACACTTCCCTCTATAGAGAATCCAATGTTTCTGAAAGAAGAATCCGTTCCACCACATAACTCATGCTGTCTCAGGATACTTCCTAGCTAAAATTAGGAGCAAGTTCTGTTCTCTTTTTTTCCAAAACTTTATTAAATTTCAAAACAAGAATAAAATACAGGTAGTCCTCAACTCACAACAGTTCATTTAGTGACTGTTCGAAGTTACAACGGCACTGAAAAAAGTGACTTATGACCATTTTTCACACTTACGGCCATTGCAGCATTCCCATGGTCTCGTGATCAAAATTCAGATGTTTGGCAACAGACTCGTATGTATGACGGTTGCAGTGCCTTGGGGGGCCATGTGATCAGCTTCTGCGACCTTCTGTCAAGCAATGTCAATGGGAAAACCAGATTCACTTAACAACTATGTTACTAACCTAACAACTGCAGTAATTCACTTAACAACTGTGAAAAGAAAGGTTGTAAAATGGGGAAAAATTCACTTAACAGATGTTTCACTTAGCACCAGAAATTTTGGGCTCAATTGTGATAATAAATCGTGGACTACCTGTATAAAACAGCAGAGAAAAAAGAATTTAAAAGCTTGTACTTTCATGGAGTTCCTATTTTACCCAAATACTTTCTGTATTCTTTTTTAAAAGTAAGGCAGAATGAAATACATCAACCTTAGGAATAATGCAATTTTTTTAAATTTGCATACCAGCAAGTGGTGTCCGGTCCAAAGTAAGATTACATTGTAGGGCCAAACAGTGTACTTCCCTCCAAATGCTTTGTTTGGAAACTTTATACAGACAAACATATATAGGGTTTAAAATTTCCATTGCTACCAAAGTTTGAGAAACTAATTAGATGAAACTCCCTCATTAGTATTCAATACAGTTTAGCATTGATTCCCTCCCATATATATTTCAAATATATAATATAGGCTGATCTAATGAAACTATTAGGAAGCAGCCATTTTCACTACATGCATAGTTAAGGTGACCAGACGTCCCGCTTTTGGCGGGACAGACACGCTTTTCAAGCGTGTGTCCCGCGTCCCGCATTCTTTCCAAAAAGTCACGCTTTTTGGAAAGAATGCCCGGACGTCTGGTCACCTTAGAAGGGGAAGCACCGAAATAAAAACCGGAAGCAAGTCGGGCTCTTTGAAAACAGGGGACAGCATCAGGGAAGGTTTCCCTGACGGAGGTGCCAGCTGGGGGGAGGGGGAAGGGGGGCTGCTCCTCCTCTCCTTCCCCCGCCCCATCCCTAGCCCCGCCCTCGGAGGCGCCGCTGCTGTTGGGATGCGGGTGGAGGGGTGAGGGACGAGGAGCCGGGCAGGCGGAAAAAGGGGGTTGAGGCGCCGCTGCGGACTCGAGCGGCCCCTCCAGCGGCGCAAACAGCCCTTCCTCGTCCCCCTCCCCTTCCTTCCCCCAGTCGCCTCGCTGCCGCCGTTGCCCTGGGGCCGGGCGGGCGACCGGGAGACCGCGGCGCTTGGATGCCTGGAGCTCGCGACAGAGACCTAGCCCCCGAGCGCCGCCTCGCAGGTAAGCTGCCGGCTGCCTCCTTTCCCCGCCTCCCGCCTGTCGCTTGCCAGCCCAAGCCACTGCCGGCTCCCGAAGGGGAGGCGGGAGGCGAGGAAAGGCCTCCTGCCTCCCCCCCCGGACGCCGACATTTGTGTTGTTTTGCCCTCTGCGCATGCGCAGCGTTGTGCGCATGCGCAGAGGGCAAAATTCAAATGGCGGCGCCCAGGCGGGCCCGCCCCCCGTCCCGCTTAAAAAAAAAAATCTGGTCACTTTATGCATAGTATGTTTAATCATACCAAATAACTCCTCTACACCAACCTAAATTAGGGATTAATCACCTGCCGATCTTGCATTCCGCCCTCTTAACTAGGATTGCAAAAAGAGGAAGACATATATAAGGATATTTAAGGCAGAAGAAGAAGTTATGTACCCTTCTATCTCAAGGATACCAAAAGGGACCAAATGTTTCACCTCTGCTTTAATTTTGTGGAGGGAAAAGCAAATTCTCTCTTGACTCTGGAATGGGGCCCCTGGATATGAAATTTAATCTCTCTCTGATTAATAAAACATGGGTGAAAGAGATTTATATTAATGAAAATGCAGGTCCAAGCTTTGCCAAAAGCATTTCACCAAAATGTTGTATTTATTCCTTCCATTAAGGCCTCCACTGCCTGATGTATTTTGAGCAATGTAATGAATCAGGTTGCTGATTAGATGAAAGCACACAGGAGGCATTTATCCTCCATTTCACCCCACAAGAAGTTTCATGAGTCATTGGGTAGGAACCTATCTTCCTCCTCCCAACAATGTAATGCAGGTTGGGGTATGAAAACAGTCCTTCACTGCTCTTCTATTTTTGTCCTTCAGTGAGCAGAGTTCAATGTTGATCTAGAATTAAACCGAGAAAGCTCCCTCTATGAATAGTTCCAAGCTGAATTGATGCAAAATTAACTGGACTGAAGTCTTCTTTTTCTCACATTTTAGATTCCTCCCCAGCCTGTTTCCTGAATGTAAATTTTATCATAGTTATACTATCTCGGTAACTAAAGAAATGAAAAAGGGTCATCGGTTTCTCTTTTTCCAGTTGTTTGGGTCTGGGATTACATTACATTTGCTCTTAAGACTCTTATCCCAAATAGCCAGATATTAAATACATTCTCACATTCATCTGTTCTACAAAAGCAAATTTTACTTTCTGGCATTCAACCTGTATCCTTTTGTCCTGATTTCATCCTATTGTTCTTAATAAGTAGCTTTTCAGATATCAAGGTTTCAAACAGATCCCTTAAGTTAACATCAGACTCTTGCAATTCCATAAATGGTATTGATAAAAGGTAAAGGTTCCCCCGCACATGCGTGCTAGTCATTTCCGGCTCTAGGGGCGGTGCTCATCTCTGTTTTGAAGCCCAAGAGCCAGTGCTGTCCAAAGACGTTCTCTGTGGTCATGTGGTGGCATGACTGAACGCCGAAGGCGCATGGAACGCTGTTACCTTCCCACCAAAGTGGTCCCTATTTTTCTACTTGCATTTTTTACATGCTTTCGAACTGCTAGGTTGGCAAAAGCTGGGACAAGTAACGGGAGCTCACTCCGTTACACGGCGCTAGGGATTCGAACCACTGAACTGCCGACCTTTCTGATCGACAAACTCAGTGTCTTAGCCACTGAGCCACCACGTTCCTATGGTATTGATAGATCTCTATTTTTCTATAATAAATTTTTATAACAAATAAATCATAATTCATGAGCCTTGTGACAAAGGATGTGTATGTGTCTCACTTTAAGTGAAAGAAAGAAAGTAAATTCTCCTCCTCCTGTGAGGAGGAGCCTGTGAGGTGGGTTGAGTTGAAAAAGAAAGACCAACCCAATCCACCCAGCCAGCTTTCATACCTAAGGCAACACTAGAATTCAGTCTCCTGGTTTCTAGGTCAGCACCTTAACTGTTACACCAAACTCATTTTCCCTTTGACTCTGTTCAGATGTAACAGTAAATTATAGTTTATTGTATCCGGAACAGGCCTCATTTTGGTATACGTTCAATGCAGTTCCCTTTGTCTGGTCCAGTTACAAAGATGTTAGAAACTTTCATGTCTATTGTTAGTCAACTACAGTTTAGCATTCCATCTCGTGACTAATTTTAACAATGCATTTTTGAAAGAAGCCAACTTTATGAGTTGCAACTTTGTCCTTTCAATAGATGGCATATTTAAAACTTGGCTCAATTTTGTTTACTTCCTGTGACATTAATCTGATTATAGTTAAAAACCAAAGAAATGCTGGTAATCTACATAAGGGCAACATCTTTCCAGCAGAGGCCATTTAATTCCCCCCCCCCCATTTCTTATCAGTACCCTAACTTTTTATGTGTGCATCTCAACACACAAGAGTGTTATATGCTTTTAGGCAAGATTTATTTCTTCCCACGTGTGAAAGAATGTGCATTTGATTCAGAAAAGGAGGACAGAAAAAACAAACTATTATAGAAAAAAAATATGTGTCCTGGAAAAAGTAGAAAGTGTGAACTCAAAATCACACCACTTTGATTTTGTTGGGCATAAGTAGAGGAGAGAACTGACAGGTTTTCAAGATTCTATTATAATAATCTACCTCACAGGTGTCAAAATTGCGGCGTCACGTTGCCTTCATGTGATGTTTTGGACTTTTTTCCCTTCGCGGAACTTGGGTGGGCATGGCCTGCGCATGACGCATTCGGCCCACGGGCCACCAGTTTAACACCCCTGGTCTAACTGCAATAATGTGCCTTCCAAGACTCCTAGTGAAGTAATCTCTTTTTTCTGACATGATCTACCTCAAAGGGCTAACAACTTATTTGCAATACAAAACAAATGTCTGGGAAAAGCCCACCCAATTTGGTTTTGCAAATAAAAGCCACATGATCCAATCAGGTGACTTCCATATGTATTGGACTACTGTTTGGTGGTTGAGAATAATAGGAGTTGTAGAAATAATTTGTCCAGAAGTTTGTAGCAAATGATATTTGAGTAATAATTTCAGTTCTTCTTTTCCTTCCTTATCCTTTGGAGAATAGTCTTGACTCAAAGTGTACGGCTTTGAAAAAGAAAAGTAAATGTGCACATCTTTGTTTTAAGGCAGAGTTGAATGGATGTATGTCATGTTGTATTGGGTTTCCATCTGAAATGCATTTGCAGACCTTTTTCCTAAGTCACAGTGCCAAAAAAAGGGCATTAGGCCCATCTCACTTATGCCCTCTATCTAAATATATTGCCACTTGAATGAAGTGAGCACTGAATATGTATTTTTATTCTTACAGAGCTTACACAGATGGCAATGAAATTTCATTGCCCTATTCTGGCCATATAAATGATGTTTCTTTAGTTATTAAGCGAGCCTGCTGGCAAAATGCAAAATGGAATTGGATCACTTTGTGCTCGATTGTCCAAAATGCAAAATTCAGCAGACCACATCCTTCTATTTTTGATTCTGTGAAAGCTTATCAAGGCAACAATTATGGCCATACTGTAGATTTAAAAGGCCAAATTCAATTAGCTGTTGGCCATCTTATTTCTTTTCTCTAGCCAATCTTTCACCTCTTCTTTTGATGTATGCTAAACCACCAAAATGAAAATTAGAAGGTCGAAAGTAATTTCTCACATTCTCCTGATCAAGTTTGAAAGGAAAGAAGGAAGTTTTGGTATTATGAAACAATCTGGTCCGTTTTAGATTGTTCTCATATATTCTATTTCTGTTAAAATGAGCTGAAAGCAAGTTTCAGTATTTGAAAAACTCAGATTTATGAAGATCTCCATCTTAACGGGACAATAAAAGCTAAAAGATGATTGAGGAAAAAAAGATCTGTCAAGTAAACTTAGACTGTATTTCTTTGCACAAGTTCAAATGGTAATATTAAGGAAATAGGGTTTTTTTTGGTTAGCATAATGGGCAATTAGAGTTTTATGAAGTAATACATTGAAGTAATATTAAAGTAATTCCACCAGATACTGGATTAGATTGAGTTTTAATCATATTTGGAGGTGACCCACTTGTAGGATTGGCAAATCATTGTTCCCTTGCCTAGTGGATCTATTTTAAATATGATAAAAAACCTCCATCCAGTTCAAATAGTCCATCAAAAATTGGGCAGTGTCCTGCTCGCTTAGAATAGCATAGAAGTTCCATTAAGTAAGTCAATAAATAACTATTATCCAAAACAAATGCAGCATTGTTACTGTATTGATGCTCAGTTAAATTAATATGTGATTTTGTTTGTTTTGTTTTCAACTAACATTTAACAGAGGAGAAAATCACGT